>MU827781.1:1208732-1533016 GCA_029204205.1 Desmophyllum pertusum
AGCATGTCAAGTTCAAAACGTCATATTTGGCATAATCCGAAAAACCAATGTCCTTGAACATGTAAAAAAAAATATATCCATTGTTTATACCTTTTAGCCATTTTAATTTGCTTACATGTATTTGTTTATTCTGTTTACTGGGCAAGAGTAATATGGCTCATAGCCAATACGATACGGGAGGAGGCGGGATCTTGACTTGAAACCGAGCTGCAAAGAATGAACACGCGATCTGCCTGACCCATGGCCAGTAAGTCACGTGATGACCAAACAACTCTAACCAAATGCCTCCTTTCCAACAATACCCAGATCCCCAAGTACAAATTTTTCTTTAAACACTAGTCGGAGGAAGAGCATATATAAAAAGCGTATTCACAAGTAAATAATTTCTTTAATCGTCCATAAAGTGTATTGAGTCGCTTGTTTTACAGTCCTCAGACCATGTTCTGCCAAACTCACGTTATAAAAATGCAGGTATTGAGAATAACCTGCTCGTTATACACTGACTTTGCATAATGAAAATGACCTGTTTATAACTTATTATTTGTGCCTTAATGATAAAAATATGTTGTTTGCAAAGAAAAGAAAACCAACTTTTGTGTTTCTGTATTGCAGACGAACCCCTTCGAAAGAGAGTGGATATTATTTCCAGTGCACGCCCCCGGCCACTGGACAATTGCAGTACGTGAGTTAAATGATTTGAACCTGTTCGTATTTTGGAAACATTTTACTAACTTTAAATTAACTTCACAACTTTTTTTTAAGACATGAATATTACCATTTTTTACGTAGGTAATTCACGTTCCAGAAGAAACCATTTTTTGGTACGATTCCACGAGCGCACTCGTTGATGACCAAGCCGTGAAGGATATATCAGCTATAAAGTGAGTTTAAGGTATCAGTATACCCCAAATGACCATCATGCGTTGGCGCTGTTTTACGGTCGGACGTTTAACAAAAACCCCAATAAAGTATATATTTCCTGAAAGCTTAAGAATTGCAGATTACGAAATATGTATTCATTTTGAAGAAACCAATATTACGTTGGTTTTGTTCGAATAAAGCGCTCCATTTCAAAAAGTATATCGGTCCAAACAAAATTGAGTTCGTTTTTTCCGGTCGGAATTGAAACGGGAGTAAAGCTAAAAACATCCGCTACGTGTTTTTGACAACCTTTCTCTACAAGACTGTGTCCGGGGAGTTCGATTACTTGGCTGTTATCTTTTAAACACACAAGTTAAACTTCGAAGGTTGACAAAAAACACGTATTTCTCTGTACAAAAGATTTCATAACGTATCGAACGATGGGAGAAAAAAAAATACAATTTCCCGACACAGTTTTTGTTGCCAGAACTATTGGAGAAAAACATTCCTCTCTCAATTTCAGGCGGAAAAGGTTTTGAAAATTCGTTGCAAACGAACTCGAAAACGTGCGCTTTTCATTCGCTGAAATTTTTATTTTCGAGAAACATGGAAAACAATGTTTTTGGGGCGTTCTTTCCGGTCTGATGAGATTAAAATACACAAGACGCGGATGAAAATGGATTATGCGTTTTATTCGATAGTAGAGGAAGGCTCGCTCTTACTTTAATTAACAACAGAGTTCGGTTATCGAATACAAATGACCCTCAAATGCGCGCCGTTCTTATGGCCAGGAAGAAGAAAGTTTTTCTCCTCTCACTGATACGTGCTACAAGTAAACACAAGAAGTTTTATGGCCTTCAGTTTTTTCTCCATTTAGCCTCTCTGTGGGATACTTCGCCCCACATGGATTATGCAACACGCGAGCGATTTTCAAAGTTGTCCTAATCAGTGGATGCGATCCCGGTGTCACTTGACACACCGGTTGAGACGAGCCGCTATCGGATCCAATTCAGTACCGAACAATTTTCTCATTTCGTATATTCTTAACTTGAACAACGCGGACACCAGTCTGGTTATTTTTTCTACGGACAATTTGCAAGATGCGGCCCCTTTCGATTTTTCGGGTGGAATCTAACAAAACCACGTCCGGCCCCTCAATGTTTTTTCATGTTTTTACGTTGGGACTTTTTATACGTAAACGAACTGGTTTTTTGACGAACTGTTTTGACGGGCTCCTCGATTGGGAAATAATTAATTGCGAAGAAATCGGGTTTTTTTTTTTCCTTCCATAAACCTTTTTTCTTTTAAAAGCCCAATCTTTTTTTCGTGGAAAACCTTTTTTTGGAAATGAAAAAGTCCCCCTTTTGTTGTAATCTATCTGGAAGTATAAACAAAAAGTAAAAAATCTTGCAAAAATTGGTCCAAAAAATTTGGGGTAAATTAACCTGAATACGCTTAATCATATTCCAGTAAGACAAAAAGACGGGGGAAATTGCGCCTTCGCATACAGTGTTGATGGTTGCAGTGTAATTAATTAAGTATCCCATTATCTCCCCGCTAGGCAACATATTATGGATGACAGCACAGGAAAAGAAGATGGCCATTGATCCATTGCGTTGTAAGGTAGAAAGTCTGCAGGATGATAAGGTAAGAGATGATATATGATGCTATGATCGTTATTTTCTTTTTGTTTTATGTCTTTAGTTTTGTGCAGTTGGATGTGATATCCGTAATAAATTGTTGTAAGTCATAAATTATAGAAAATACGCAGGCAGGTCGAACAAAAAATTGAACTATTTTGTTTTATTTCAGGACACTCCCCGGCAGACTTATGGGAACGACTGTGGAGTCTTCATTATAATGGTATTTGCCAGTGTACTAGCTAGATTTGTGTTCTCGTATTTCTACAATCTACTATTCAATGGTTTTCTTCTAAACTTATGAACAATTTGTGTTTTTATTTTCAGTATGCCATTTACAAAGTAGACAACATGAAGTTTGACTTCACTGTGGTGAGTTGTTATTACAATTAATTGCAACATTTCAACCTCTATGCACGGAAGCGTCTCATTTTTGTCTCTACATCATGATCCGTTTCTGTCAAGCTAACCAGTACAGTACTTATTTATTACAGGTTGACATGCCTCCTATACGGCGCTGGATAGCAGCAAGTATTCTAACATTGGAAGAATCGTTGCAAAAGTGGTACAGTTGTGTACATGTATTGCAAAACTAGATTTGCTAACAGTACTTTTTCATTTTTTGTTAATCAATTTTACCAATCTTAGTCTGAAGTGTGTAATGTAATACATCTTTGCTCACTGTATTAAGGGCTGAGAACTTTAATGGCTTTTGTAACATGGGAGATGATGTACATGTTGTGGAGACGGAGGGAGACACGGCGCAGTGGAGAAGAAGTCGAAAAACCAAACTCAAGAGGACTTGATCGAGATGGACACACAACTCATCGAAACTTGAGCGGGGAAACTCATCAGCTTCAAACCCAACCTCGTTTATCAGCGTCTTCTTCGCCGTCGTCATCATCATCATCTACCGTTAACCAAGCAGCAGCTTGTGCCAAGAAAACCCTTACTCAAAAAAAGGGTAAGAAGATAAGTAATTTTACAAAAATAAAACTCCAAACTAGCTTATCAGATCCAGTTACACATTTGATGTGGTTTTATTGTTTAACAGGTTAAGCAGTCAGGACCGAAAAAGAATAAAGGAAGATCGACAAAGCCTCCAAAGAAAAAATGTAAAAAAAGAAATTGACAAAGAACGCAGGTATATGCTGTAGCAATAGTATAAACGTAAAAGCAGTAAATAATTTAACGTGTAAGCCTGGTTTTCACTAGCGATGCAAGCACAAGCGCAAGCAGAAGAGCCCTTATTTCACCGTGAGAACGGGCTCGACGCAAACATAAGCACAAGCGCAAGCACAAGGATCAAACTTTTCCTTTTTTGTGCTTACGCTTATGCTTGTGTTCGCATTTTCTAGTGAAAACGGAAACAGAGCATAAGCACATGGTAGTGTTATATTTTTGGCCAATTAAAACACTCGTTCTAGGTCCCATCTCGCATAAGCGCGGGCAAACGCGGTAAATTGCGAAATTTTGGTAATTTATTCGGAATTTTTTTTCGGAAATTTCAAAACATTAGAAATTTTTTTGGAACTTTACTTTTTGGTATACAGGCGGACATTTTACTCATTGCTCACATTTTTCCTTGACCTACGGGGCTCGGGAAAAAACTTCGCAACTCGCAAAATATCCGCTCGTATTATATGTCTTATACATATATCTTATATGTTAAACCATCGAAGAAGGTGTATTTATTTTGCGAACGGGTATCCCGTTTTACGCAAGAAGGACTTGGGACTAGTGAATCGTACGTGCTTGCGCTAATGCTTATGCTTGCGTCAATCTCCGTTTTTCACTTGCCACAGAGCTGCTTGCGCTTATGCTTGCGCTTGTGCTTGCGTCGCTAGTGAAAACCCAGGCTTAAAATACCAGATAACTGTGTTCCGTTAACAGGGAGCGCTTCAAAGAAATCATGAGGGAGATGGAAATTCAAGATGCTGCATGAAACCTTCAAGAGACAATAGAGGAAACTATTAAAAAAGGTACGCGATGCCATTGAGGAGAATCTAACAAACCGTAATTACTGGATTCAGCGCCCGGGGAAGACAGACCAAGTAGAGAGCTGTAAGAATGACGGATGAAAAAAGGCCTTTTCACTACCACGTTTAATCGTCAAGTTGTTTTATGCAACCATACAACATTATTATAACTGCTGTCTCCAATAAACCTACCAAGAGCCTGTAGCCCCGGAAATTGACTTGAAAGATAATTATTTATCACATTAATAAACCTGTAACAAATTTCCGCTAGGTGGAGTTGATGCGACCGCTGCTCTTAGAAATTACAAGAATTTCAAGGTATGTTTAATGTTTTTTGTTTTAAAGTGCCGGGTTATGAGTATAGGTGGATTGCTGATGGCAATTATTTCCTTATATCGTTTCTGTTCTTAGGTCAGCCCAACGACCAAAGGAGAGGATCAGAGACACCGGGCTTTTAAAATCTTTCAAGGAGAAAAATTTCCACAAATATCAAATGTTCCAATTTGGCATGAAGTACTTTGGTACTGATTATTATTTGGAGGTAAGGACACCACTCAATGAATATTAATAATAATACAACACTTTATCTACCAAGAATTTATTTAGTCGTCTCTGAATGCGACTGTGCTACAGGCACATAGTTAGCAAAATTGAAAAAAGAGCACTTGAAGCTTCATCAGTGTCTGGCCGTTTATTCTGGGAAGGTTGTTTTTTTATTAAACCAGCATTGCAAATGATCAAAGATTCATGCTGTACTGATCTGATTCTGGTATTGATCTGACATTGCGTCTTAAACAAAGGTCAATTGGGCCTGTTATCATGGTGTCTTTAATCTTTTCACATGCAGCTTAAAGAAGGTGTTGGATCCATATTAACTCAGATGTTCACCAAGCGTACAAACAAGGAAGCCTGGGTAGGTAACTCACAAATAGAGTCTTGTCTTATATTCAGTGTAAAATTATGCCCCTATCAGACCGGGGTGGGGGGGGGGGGGGGGGGGGCGAAATCTGCCCGCAGCGACTGTTGACCGTTAATAACGTTTTCAATATTGAAGTTAAAAGCCCGCCAAACCTTTTTGAATTTTCCTGAAATTTTATCTTGTGAAACAATTTGGTATGACATGTCACTGTCCACAGAACTAGCTGTTACCATGGGCAACCATATTTTGGGAGGTAACTCGGCAGGGACAACAAAAGTTAACGAAAAGTTAAAAAGAAATATACCGGTATATTACAAGAATCACTATTCCCATCTTCAACCATGTGTCCCCCAGTTTCTGCCTAAGAGTGCCACTTAATGTTATCACCGACGGAAAACATTTTACAATGTTTTACGAGGGGGTGCCGACTGTGCTTTAATTTTTAGATCGCTTTTGGCTTCCACCAAGAATGCTAATTGATCTACCGTCTGAAATGTGGACCCCATACGGATTGGCGGGGCATTAGTAAGTAAATATTCTGAAAGAAATGAAATATTTATTAAATCGATATTTTGCTGTACAAATAGATAGAGAAATTTATTCTCGATCACTGTGTATAAGTATCTCTGCCACTAGTTTGTCTTTTTGTTCAGTAGGTTGGGTTCGACTCCAATTTTTTATCGTCTTCTTTTCTTTTAATTCATCCTTCCTTTCTTTTTTCTCTACTGTTTTTTTTTCTGTTTTCGAAAATCATTCATGTTGGTAAAAAACTATAGATCGATCAATTGATCGATTTCAAGATTGTATATATACATTCAATAGTCGCATGTGAAAAAAGCACTTGATTTTTAAGGTGACCGAGGAACACACTTACAATATTTGTTATTTACCACCACACTGACGCTTTCGACGATGCTGATCCTAGCAGAAGAGAAAAAGCAGAAAATTGTGCTGCGGGAGAAAAGTAATTTTCTAACACGTATTATAATTTATTTCAACAGCTATGTTATAGAAGTTCTCTCGGAGGAAGCAATAACTTTCCTTATCATGGAACGAGAGAATTGCGACTACGACACTGCCATGGGTCGTGCAATGGGGCACGACAAGCCTCTCAACACTCTTTATTTTGACAAGTGGTATGAGCTACTGCCCAAAGTAAAAATGCCATCTAAAGCAGATGAAGACGGCGAGGCATATTTATGACAAGAAAGTGAGTAGTTTCATCGAAAACACTCCCAGCACCATCAGGTATGCTGACGTCCCGTGGCCTTGCGATGGAACCGCAGAAGATATGGTGGCCGTCATGCTGTCGGGAGAAGAACAAAATGTCATACGAAAAAGGATTAAGGAACTTGCTCTCTTCTGACATCCTGACAAATTCTGCCCCCGCTTTGGGGATAACTTGAGTTCGCAAGATCGAGAACTGATCACTGATGCAGTTCTCGATATTTCGAAACAGATTTCGGCGGTTTTGGAAAGGGAACGACAGTGAGATACAGTGTACTTAACAACAGTGATGAATGTAAAATTCGGGAGACAAACAAAAAAGAGATCAATAAACCAATTACTAATGAGAGTAAACAAAAGTTCTAGAAAAATGTCTGTCAATTCTTCGTTTACATTTTATTTTGAGGAGGGGTTGAGCCAATTTTACTTTTTGCCCGCCGAACTTGTACACTGTGTCACCATAGTAACTATGGTGACACGAAGCAAATTTTGATAGAGCGATTTTTTCCGCAGAAGCTTTGCAAGAACTTTTTTGGCATATTGTCCAACGCATCAAAAATATAATGGTCCGTCCCTTATATCCTCATAGTCAGCTTCCGTGTAACAATATTCTACTTGCTTTAGAATATAAGGCTTTGCTCATATTACCATGCAGAATTTGTTCGAAAGGTCGGAATTAAATTATAGTGACTAAGTCGATGTCAGATTTTCCAATTTATCAAAGAATATAAGAAAGAAAGGAATCAGTTGATTTTTTTTTCAAAAAAGATTTATAGCAAAAAAAAATAATAATAACAAAAGCGACTCTGGTACCTACCAAAAGTTGCCGGATTGTCATGACTTAGGATCCCGTAAAGGTAGGGGAAAAAATTCGTGACGTCAAATGTGTGGTATTTTTGGCAGCTAAGGTTTCTATTATGGCATAAGGTGGCTGACTAGTCAAGTGACAGTCGAAAGTAAGCTGAAGTATTAAAATAATTGTTCAGTTGAGACTGTTTAATATAGCTTAGCTTTTTTGTATTTGTTAACGTTTATTAAACGACGAGAAATAAATTGTCACCTCTTCAAGACCTATTGTTTGTCTTCGCTTAATGCAGTTTATAGACAATAACATGTACTGGCAAAAACTTTCGGGTCACTGAATACCCGGGAAAATAAGAGACAAACCATCTCTTGAGGGAGTAGATTGCCCCGGTTATAGTAGTTGCACTGTAAGTCAAAGTAAAGGATAAAAAGCAAATAATTTTACATGAATCATTGCCATGAACTGAATAAATTACAATGAACTACACATCAGAAGAGATTGCATGGTGATGTAGTCAAATCTCTTAATTTGCAACAACACAGTTACATGTTCTATGTAGTTATATTACTTTAATTTGGAAATAGAAGATTAAGTCAAACCCTGTAAAGTTAGTTGTAAAAAGTACGTATTACTTCTGATAGACTGTTGAAACTAAGGCCCAGTTCAGACGCCGTACTTCACATGAGCCGAATCGAATTAGAATTTAGGCCGACCCAAATTAATTTAGACCGACTGAATTGATTCAGACGCCGAGCTTAATTCAGCCGAACTTAATTTAATAGGAAAAATTGCAGTTATATTGAAAAAATACATTATAATAATTCATGCATTTGTTTCGGCTCATGTAAAGTTCGGCGTCTGAATCAAAGCCGGTCCACAGCCGTTAATCCCGGCTAAGCCAGGCGGGAAGAACGGCTGAGCCGATCCGAATTCAATCAGCCGTTCCGAATTGATTCAGACACCGTAGTACACATGAATTTAATTCATCGAATTCGATTCGGCTCATGTGAAGTACGGCGTCTGAATTGGGCCTAAGGTAAAATGTGCTCTCTGCAATATTCAGGGTAGCAGTACTACAGCTAACCTGCGTCGCAGACGGACTCAACCGCCGGAGTCCGTCTGCGACGCAGGCTATACTACAGCAAACCCCTGCATTATTTGGCAGGGAGGTTTACTCCTGGTCATTGACTCACCAGCTTTATATAAGGTTTATGGATGTTTCTCTTGACACCTTTGTTGTAAGGTGCTTTCATTGGATTTTTCTGAAGAAGTCAGTTATAAAAGTGTGTTTGACACCTAGAGTCAAGGAAAATAAATATTTTTCAATTCCAAAACTTTCCCTTTAGTCAGAGGGTGTAAACTGCAGGATGTAGGTTGCAGGTTGAAAAAAATATATTAAAACAAAAATTTAAAACAATTAACATTAAAAAATAATAATAAAAATTAATAAATTAATAACAAATAAAAATAATAATAAAATAAAAATAAAATAAAAAATTAATAAAAAAATGTTACTTTTTGTGTAAAAACAAGAACCCCTGAAGGGATTACAAGCGGCCGATTTCCGGGGGGGGGGGGGGGGGGGGAAGAAACTCCCTTATTTTCGCTATATAGGAACGTGCAGCTGGACAGGGTATGGTTTTTGAGCATTTTGGTCTGGAACAGGGTATACCAAAAGGCATTTTTGGGTATCAGGGTATCAGTTTCCCAGGAGTTGGCACGAAGATCGGTAATTGATACTCTGGCATAGGGTAGATGAAGTAGTCAGACGAAAGGAAACTCGTAGGAGTGTTAAAAAAGCTTTACAACTACAACTCGCAGTGCTGCTTAGTAGTTTAGCCTTTTGGGTTAGAAAGAATCATCCGCAATAGGGTATCTTTTTTTTTTTAAAACAGTTAGCCTGCGAGCGCAGACGTATTTCCGGCTCGAGTTTCCCCGCCGGAAATACGTCTGCGCTTGCAAGCTATGTAAACAGGCCCTTAGTCTGGAACAGGTTCGCAAAATTAGGGTTGTTATAGCCCAGCGGCACACCCCCACCCAAATTTTTTGGGAGAACCCCCCCTGGCCAATTTCACCTTGAGGGGAGAAAGAACAATGCACCCCTCCACCCCCTCGATCAGTTTACTCTGAGGTTCTCCCGCCAAATCTAAGAGTCAACTTCGAACCTGCGTGACGAAAAACGTGACTGGGTGATGCAATATTTTGGCTAGCGTAAGTTTGAGCTTAGGTCAAGTTTACTGTGTAGAACATTTTAGCTAATGTCAATTGCATCATAATCAACAAGGGCACAGATGTGTTTTCGCTCAACGTGAAAATAAATTGTGAATGACATATATGCTGTGGAATTGTGTAAGAAAAAACTGTTTTTGGGACCGAGTTTTATCGTTCGTTTAATGAGGTGCATGTATTAAACAGAACAGAAATTATCTAGTGGCTATTTATTTGCATGTCTCCTGGCTACGTTTACAATGTAATGGGAAAACCCCTCACAATGCAATGCAATGTCAACTGGGGAAAGTGCAGTGAAAAAAACAAGTAGTCACGCCAGTCTCGCTAAAGTCCGCAGTTTGCGTGAAACCGGAAGCCGATTCCCCGCTGGGATCGAATAACGCGCAAAGGTCACACCGCCAAATTTAGCACATTTTGCAACAACACTGCTGTTCAATGCTGTGGGACATTTGTCTTTGCTTTTTTCAATGCGATTCCTGTAATAAACTCAATACATGTACGCACTTACACGACACTACAGAAAGCCTGTGGAAGAGAAATTCTCCACTGGCTAATTTTAGACCGAGATGCGATAACATCATGTCAACCGTGTAGAGGGCTAGGGCTAGCGACATGAAAACAAGATCGAATAACGCAGTAACGCAATTCGACTCCTCTGCTCCCTGTGTCATTTCAAGTCATCAAGTTTCATTTCTGCTGAAGTAAGAAAGACGACTTTTGTTTGTTATCCAACTACATTCTGAAACTCTGCATCAGCACATACATGATCAGCTTCACAGATTAGTATTAAAAAGAATCACTGTTCTTATGCACACATTTTTGATTTCTCCACCGCAAGTATTTGAATTATTCATCTCTTGTAGGAAAAGACGATTAATAAGCTTATTCCTGACTTCATAGGTTAACTTTAAGATGCTCAGCTTCACAGATTAGTATTAAAAATAATCACTTTTCTTATGCACACATTTTTGATTTCTAGACAGAAAGTATTTTGAATTATTCATCTCTTGTAGGAAAAATGTGAATGTTAAAACCTTTCACGACAAACGATTAATAAGCTTATTCCAGACTTCATAGGTTAACTTTAAGATTACTGTGTAGAAACTGAAATATATATCTAAATGCCATCAACTAATGACAAATAGTCATTTGAAAACATACCTTAATTTATCTTAATACCACTAATCCAAGGACACTAATCACGTTTACAAAACATATACCACGGGGTATCGTAAACTGCGATCAGGAAGAGAAAATCCCAATGCGGATTGCTTCATGCTCAGTAGCACAATAACCTCTATTGCATCATCTTTACATGACCAGAGATTGCGTCATGTCAACCGTGGGATCGAATAACGAGAAAAGGTTCACACAACAAAATTTAGCACATTTGCAACAACACTGCTGTTCACTGCTGTGGGACATTTGTCTTTGCTTTTTTCCAATGCGATTACTGTAATAAACTAAATACATCTACGCACTTACACGACACTACAGAAAGAATGTGGAAGAGAAATTCTCTACTGGCTAATTTTAGAACGAGATGCGATAACATCATGTCAACCGTGAAGAGGACTAAGGCTAGCGACATGAAAAAAAAAGTCCATTTCTTGAAGCGGCTCGATGCCCATGATGCATCGGCCGCTTAAAAACAAGATTATCTTGGAAGATTTAGAACTGACTGGACTCTTAGTATGAGAATTTGCAGAATTCCAAAGTTGACCAGAAGACTTCTGAAGATGACTTGAAGACTTCCGTTCCCCGTTCCCCGTTCCCGGTTCCCCGTTCCCCGTTCCCCGTTCATGGTTTTAGTAAACATCCTTCTCTGACCATGCAGATATTAAATTCTTTGAATTTTCTCTGATACATGAAAAAAAATTGCTGGCTTTTTCCCGACCTGAAGCAACCACGCAAGAGTAGCTCTACAACCGCATATTAAGTTATTTTTTGTTTTTTATTTATTAGCAGTGTCCGATCCTGTCAACCCTCATCCATAAAGTTCATGCCTCAGGGTTTAAAAAATTATGTCAGACAAGAAATTTGACAAGAAATTTGTGTGCACTAATTATTATTACACACAAATTTCTGATACTTGGTTCAAATTCCCTAAAATCCACAGTGTGGCCAAGAAAGGAATGTGTTTCAAAATAAAATGATTAGGAAAAGGAATATTCCAAGAAATCACATTCCTTGATCCAAAGTGGCATATCATTTAATAATTATTTTAAAATATGTTTAAAAATGCTTTCCATAATTGCTTTTACAAATTATCTATCGCAAAATCCGGGCGCAAAAATAGTTTGTCCATTCAGTACAAGTCAATGACCTAACAATAAAATCACATCAATCTATTTATTAGTTGCTAAAGAAAATGAAAGCACACGCCATCGCGTTGTAGTCGATCGCAACAGCCACAGAGTAGGTTCGGATCGATCGATCGAAGATAAGCTTAATACTATTCCTTCGCTTGCCGTGCTGTTTACTCACATGATATAATAGTCCTTCCTTCTTCCAATGGCAAAATCTCCCATGTAGATATAAATACCGGGAAATTGAAAGATTTGATTTCAAACGTTTCCTCTCGAAACATTCACAACAAATATGGCGTCCAAAGCGGTTTCGTTCCACGCGTGGAATTCCGGCGTTCGCGCGAGTGTCGCGTATCAGAAGTAATTTTGATTTGCTATTTAGAAGTTTATGTCAATCAATGTCAATTCATCACGAAAAGGGGGAAAAATTCGCCTGATACTAAAGGGGAATAAAAACAAAAGAAATCATCGAGGTGAAAGGGATGAATAATATCAATTTTTTTATTTTTATTTCCCTAAGGCTCGGATTTTGATGCATATCGAAAACTAGCCTCTTGACGCGGATATAGCTATTTGAAGATAAAGTTACAATGTACCTAGTAACTTAAAACATGACGACGACACGGAAAAATAAACATCGAAACAACTTAAAAGGTCAATCTCGAGTTTCAGTTGTCATCGAAGACGCTGTTACATACGTGATCAGTCGTTTTGCTTCAAAGTATTCCTAAGTTGGACATCGCAAACATGTTTTCTGGGTCGATTACTGTGCTTATTGTGTTGGTGGCTTTCTTTTCACCAGGTTAGTAGCGGTTTGCTGATTTAGTGACTTCATTTTAAGAGTTTACAAAGAGTCGAGTTTAACAGCGGTTGAGAATTAACGGAATTCGAAGAAGACACATGCACGTACTCGCTGATATTGTCAAAGTGCGTTGTTGTCCATCGCTTTGTTGTGTCCATCACTATAAATACCGTATTCCTTGCGGCTATCCTAAAATTAATAGTGTACAGAGTCTATATGCAAAGGAGTTATACACAGGGCTATTTTGAATGTATGTGTAGACGGTCCATAGCGGAAGTATAAGTAGTCCGGCGTCGTGGGGAACGCGCTTCCTGAAACTGGATCATTGCACATCAAACAGCTACAATTGTTTGCATAAAGATTTGAGACACTCTTCGTTAAATGGACAACTTCAGACATTTTAAAAATTATACCTTGTACACCCCCTCCTCCCCTTATCAATGTTGTCAAAATGTCGGAATACATTCAAACCATATAGAAAACAACACTGAAAGGGGGAAGAGGGGGGGGGGGGGGGGGGGGGGGGGGGGGGGTTAGAAATGAAATTATTTGTTTCTTTTTTAAACGAAGACATGCTTTTGGAATGAAATTCTGTTTTTGAAGTGAGTGTCTCAACCATTTTGCAACTCATTGTAGCTTTAAACAAACAAGGCAGAACTTGCTTTACTGAGGCTGGAAGCAATTCATGCAGTTTGTGTCTTTGCCTCTTCAACGTCTTTCCTTCTTACAAACGTTAGCATGGTTAGAGGAGGGGTTACTGAATGGACATATGGGTAGGGTGGTATCCCCGAGTCTCTTGAAAATTGCACAAACTTCAGTTTCATTTCCCTTCACTATCTAAGACAGGAGGCAATATGTTTTGACACTCTGTAATTGCAGCTCGTGTTTGTATTTCGATCACAATTATTACATGTTTCCACTGATTAAGTGCTATTAAGACATCCAGCAATTATTAACAAGCGGCACGTCCCATCATGTAGTGAGCCCTCTCCCCCCCCGGTCCAAACGCCAATGTCTCCATCTTTTGTATATATATTGTAATTAATAGTTTATATTTATACCTTGTAATTAATAGTTTATATTTATACCTTGTATTCTACTCTGTAATTCAGTTTTTACTGCCAATGAGTTTCATTAAACATTACATTATTATTATTTGTTAACCGATCAATGGAAGTTAAACATGTTATATCGCTTTTCTTTACTTTTTCTTGTCATGTAAAAAAGATCGAAATTGGAGTGTATTCGAAATAAGTCTGTTGTGATTCAGTTTCCTTGTTTAGTGCCCATAGGCAACGGTAGCCTCCTACGTTTGATCGCGTCACACATTGTATGGTAACGGTAGCCAAAACATATGAGCGGGATCGATGTCGTCAGTAAGGTTGCGTCTCGACGTGAGGTATTAATCGGATTACTGCAGCCGGCGTGCTGTGTTCTGGTTCCATCCTAGATAATCTCCAGGTTCTACGGTCACGCGGATGCTTTTTTTTTTTAGAAAACTGATGGAAGTTAAACGTGTAATGATGTAGCTGTCTTTTCTTCTTCTTCTTCTTTCTCATGAAGTACAGTTGTACTTTGAAAATCAGTCTGTTGATTCCGTTTCCTTGTTAGTGTCCTTGGTCAACGGAGGAAAACATCCGTGACCAATGTCTAATGTTATGTTACGTCTGAACTTTCGCTATTTAATAACCGGATTACTGCGGGCGCGCAGGCATTAATGAAAGACGGCGCTGAAAGTAATTCGATTAACCGCATATTTTAATAAAAAGAGCTCGTATTTGTCTTTCAAATTCTTTGACCAGATAAGAACAGTTCTTGTTCGATAATCTCTGTCCTCATCAAGCGGAGAGCTGAGTACTAAGTTAAAAGCGACGTGATAATGCCAAAAGGTATTATGGATAGTAGTAGCAGGGGCACCCAACGGATCGTTTCTGTGAAAATATCTGTTCGGAAGGCCTATAATCGCCTCAGATATTCGGATTAAAGTTTGGAGTTTTCAAGTTAGGGAAATATCATATCCGAACTTTCTTAATATGGAAAATTAATGCCTATTATTTTCGGAGAGATACAAATTTCGTTTGGGGTACAAAAAAAGGTCAGCTAGGATTTTCGGAAAGGAAAAAAGGTCAGCTGGGATTTTCGAGAGATTTTTGAGAGCTGATGTTTTCGGGAAATGACTAAAAAAGCCCTAATAAATTCGTGAAGTCTAAAGTTCCCCTAGAATGGACCGGAACATATATAAATTTTCATAGCGCAGCTTAGAATTCATTTATAGATCTTTAAAAGCACACCAGACAGCCTAAAATAGTGTTTTAAAGCATTTGGGAGAAAACCGTCGTTGGGTGCCCCTGAGTAGTATAGTTCATCGCCGTTTGATCGAAGCTTGCGGTGTTTCAGCGCGAGGTAGTAAAACCATGCATCTGATATACTAAAATAAAATAACAAATTAAAGTCGGATTGACACGTACCAAGAGAATATGAAGGGTAAGAGAGGTAATGTCCCATACATGGGTCATTTCTATGATAATCCATCTGATGCTATTTTTAGATCAGCTACGCGTTAGTCAATAGCCAATCAAATTAACCTATTTATGACACGTGATATATTCTCTTTTTTCTGCGTGGATAGCCGCGCGATCGCGCGTGGAGTACACGTTTCTTTCGCGAAAACAAAATGGCGGAAGATGCGGAGATCCGTTTTGTCGATGAATCTCAGTATGGTAAAGTTGTTTCAGCCACAAAAGTAATGGGAAAACGTTCTCAAAAGAATTCTCCGACATGGCTGATATTAAAAGAACGTCACGAAGATGAACTGCTGAGTTCTACGTTAGAAAGTGACGATAGTGAACTAGACGAAGGGGAAGGAGAAATGTCAGATAATATTATTTGTCCTGACTATAGCACATCTTCCGATGACGGGGAGGTAAAAATAAAGATTCCTCCCATAAATGAAAGCCCAGGGCTTCCACATTTAAACTGACGGCTGACAAACCAGGTGGGAAGCGCAAAGAGTCGAGTTCAAGCCGAGAGCAACCAAAAGTAAATGATTGCTTGCTTATTACAATTTGTCATTTTGACTAAGCATATAGTTTATCCACATTATGTCAATACATTCATATGTGAGCAAGCATGTACATCATCTTGAGAATTAAATAAAGCAATTTCAAAATCTTATATCCCTAAAACTTACAGGATATCAGAGTCTGTACAGTGTAAATAAATTAATTTCATTGCAGTGCTCAAGACTTGATGATTAAATTTATATAATTTCACTTGTGAACTGTTTTACTGAACACACCATTCAAAATTGTCTTTTAAAATCTTATTTATCCCTAAAACTTATCAGAGTCTGTACAGTATAATTTCACTTTGCAGTGCAGTGCTAAGACTGGATATTATGTTTATGATTAAATTATTATTTCATTTTAATATGTGAACAGTTCCACTGAACACAACCATTCAAAATTGCCCTTTCAAAATGTTATATATATCCCTAAAAACGTACCGGATATCAGTCTGTTCAGTGTAAATAAATTAATTTCAGTACAGTGTTCAAGACTGGATGTTATGTTGATGATTAACTTATATTATTTCACTTATAAAACTGTTTCACTGAACACACCATTCAAATTATTATTTTACTTGTGAAACAGATTCACTGAATACACCATTCAAAAATTATTTCAAAATCTTATATCCCTAAAACAGGATATCAGAGTCTGTACAGTGTAAGTAAATTAATTTCATTGCAGTGCTAATACTGGATATTATGTTTATGATTGAATTATTATTTCACTTATGAACAGTTTCACTGAACACACCATTCAAAATGTTATATATATATATCCCTACAAACTTACAGGATATCAGAGTATGGACAGTGTAAATAAATTAATTTAATTGCAGTGCTAAGATTGGATATTATTTTTATGATTAAAATATTATTTCACTTGTGAAAAGTTTCACTGAACACACCATTCAATTTTTTTTAAATCTTATATACAGGTTATGAAAGTATATACAATGTAAATAAATAAATTTCATTGCAGTGCTCAAGACTGGATATTATGTTTATGTTTAAATTATTATTTCACTTGTGAAATTTTCACTGAACCGACCATTCAAAATATTAAACTTACAGGATATCAGAGTCTGGAATGTATATTTATCCCTAAATTGAGGTGGATCATTGGGTCCATTATCTGTGAAATAGGCTTTAGTACTAACGTCATGATTATGCATACAAAAATAATTCCATTGGGATATTAAGACAGATAATTAAATTTTCATAATGTGACTATTAAGAGAGGATAAACAGTATTAATTATCCTACAAAAATGTTAATAGATACACAAATAAATGAATATCCTCAGGATCTGTCATCATGATCAGATCCATTTTGTGGATATATAATTTGCAAAATATTTTGGACTGCAATACAAGTGGGTTGAAAATAGATTTACTATGTGACAAATTAGAGGTGGATCGAAGGAAGGTAGTCAACAAGAACAAGATGTGCATAACAGAAATAACTCTCAGGTCAGAGAGTTTATTCTTCTCTGCTTTGGCTGGATAATATTTCTCCTGAAGCAAACCAGAAATGTCCACCGGCCACACAATATCCCCACGTTTTATTAAATCTCTTCTAAGAAAATTGCAGGTATATTATTTGCTTCATAATTTATATGTCCTCATGTTGCTCTGAATACTGCTTTTCAACTGCTGACGATAATGACATAAAGCCGGGCAGATGCCAGATGCTTCCAGATGCAACAAGTTCTATTTCAGAGTGAATTCCCAACTGAAAACACTGAAAACTCAATCAATCGTTTGGCCAAGAAAATTATTCAAGGTCCGGTTGTCTTCGTTCGTACGCTTCCACAAAATTCAAAGCTGAGGATTTCTTCTCCAGTTTTCGCATCAACAGTGTGTGGAGTTTTTTCGCTTCCTTTACTGCGGAAGTCTAGGAGATCTTTTTGGTATACTGTTCAGAAAAATAGGAGCTGTGGGCAACAATAAAAGTAAAGTTATTTAGAAGTCGTTTAAAAGAGGTTTACTGAAAACTATAAGCTTATTAAGCTTATAAAGTCACGAGCTTACACGGTAATAAGTTTATGCTATCTCGAACCTATAAAGGATCTATAAGCTTGAATTATCTTACCTTCAGTAAAAAAAATACTTCACTAGAACATTCTCCTTCACAGAAACTTGTCTCTTCCTTTCTCCGTTTCGAATTTGCTTCCACAAACCGAAACGCTTCTGGAGTGTACTCCTCATTTCGCCTTCATGTAAGCACTGCACGAAACACCCACGCAACGCGCGCGAAGACAAATTATCCGGGGTGCACTGGTAACGATAATGATCTAAAAATAGCATCAGATGGATTATCATAGAAATAACCCATGTATGGGACATTACCTCTCTTACCCTTCATATTCTCTTGCACGTACGCATCATGAAAATGAAACTTATTGATTATATCCCAGGCTACATTTCGGCATTGTCGCTTACGCTTTTACGCTTCTTTTGGACAAGACAACTTCTGAAGAGGAAGCGATTATCACATAGAACTTACAGCACATTACTTACAATATACCGCTACACCGCTTATACTTATTTATAGTACATTACTTTTTTTCCCACTACCCTATGACCTTGAAAAGAAATAAGTTACCCATTGCAATAAATGATCGAGTTTCGTTGTAAATGAAAGGGTTTCATTTAATTTATGCACTCAAATTTACGATTCTTTCAAACGTAGCATATTTCAAACGTAGCATATTTCAAATTTTCAAAACAGTTGAGAGGAGCTTACAGTTGAATTTAGGCTAAAATCACTGGTTAATAGCTGTTATTACAGCGAGCCTACAAATGAGGTTAATGGGCCAATACATTCGGCTCGGTCCATAAACTTGCAAAAAAAGAACTCGACCAATATTTTCCCAATACGGACCTCACGCTAGTTCAATAAAAATTTTATTATAATGGATTTTTTTTTAAATTGGCTGATAAATTAATGCAAACCATTCTCAGCTAACGCGCGCGCGCCAAAGCTAAGCATATTCTTGCATTTTTCAGGCCGCTAATTGCGAAAAGTTTAGCCAAAATTGTCCGCCAGACATGAGGAAAAATGTTTCTACTTAAGAAAACAGTTTTTCCTTTGTTCAATGTTTCATAAAAGGAATTCGGCGAAATGAGTTCGTTAGCGGTCCATCTTAGCGGTCCGTATTGCAAAATTCGGACCGCTCAGGGAACCAATCAGAATGCTCCTTTTCGTCGTGGACCAGTTTGCCATATAATAAAATGCCATATTGACCCTTTCGCCTCGTTTGCATGTCAAACGGCTGACATATGTAATAACTGCTATTGGCCATATATATAAATTATTTGAAACTGTTTAAATTATTTTTCAGTTATACTTTCTTCGTAGTGTGTTTCGTTTGCACTTTAATAACAACGTAATATTGCACATTGACATTGCTCATTGCCGATTGCACATTGCACACTGCACATTGTCTGTGTAAGTTTACAGTGGCGGACGGATGCATATCGTACGTGTAGATTCAATGTACTCAGTGTTCATAAATACTTTTTTGGGGACTTTCTCGTTCTCGTTGCCGTTGTGGTTTGCTTAGGTTTGTATTGTTGTATTGTACTAGACTACGAGTAGTCCCTCATTTTTCTGTATTGTACTGTTTGTTTGTTTGCTTAGGTACTTCAGGACACCCACCTAATGTGACGGAATCAACCTCCTCGCAATCATCAACACTACTCCCCTCAGCTTATGTGAGCGCAAATACAACCGAACCAACAACCGAACCAACAACCGAACCAACAACCGAACCAACAACCGAACCAACCGGATCAACAACAACTCCCCCTGAAAAGTTACAAAGTAAGTAATCAATTATGATAATGCAGGATGGTACTTATATGGCGCACATATCACTGATGTTCCATGGTTCTTTACACCCATGGGGGGGGGGGGGGGGGGGGGGGGGGTACTCCATATATAAGTGCCGGGGAGATGGTCGGAAATTTTGAAAGGAACACCTAAAAAGCACCAAAACTTCGTTTTGGGGTGTGACTCCTATTCATTTTCGCTCGTAAGAGGTAACAATTGTAAAACGTACTAAACTGGTTCCTGTCATATTTTTTTCCCGGTGTAATACCCTAAAGTACCAGGATAACTCTAACTGTGGTCATTATAGATTTAAACACCTGAAGTGGTACCACTAATTTTAATCCATAAAAGATACAACGATCACCCCCGTCACTTTTATACGATACTCCCCCTCGGGGCTTTTTACAATTGTGAGTGAGATCGAACGTCAGCTAAATCAGTGGGTGAGTCAATTAACGTGAGGTAGAGACAATGTTGACATGGGCTTTATGTAGATTGTTCCAGAGAAAAGGCCTAGCCACTGATAATTCTCAACCTTTTTATTAATTATTGTTACATTACGGTATCTTTATTTTGAATATGTGTGGTGACCTACTAGTGCTTAGAATCCAGGGTTTAGAGTCAGAGCCCTTTCCATTGTCATCCTCACTGGTCCCTCTTAATTCACCCAGATGTATTTAAATGAGTACTTGCGAACTTGTGCTAGTAGATAAGGTAAAGCCACACTCGGCCCAAACTGGCCCCCACTGCCGGAGCTTATCCCGGTTTCTGTAGCATGAAGCCGACTGGGAATATTGCTACTCCCCCTGGATGGGATGCCAGTCCAACGCAGGCTACAACCCAGCCGTTTGTCGCCGACCACATTGTATTGTGTTCTTTGGCAAGACAGTTTGGGGGGTACCCATTTATACTCCTGGTTGGAGAGAGACACTGTGAGAGTAAACTGTCTTTCCCAAGAACACAACACTGTTTATGCTCCTGGGTGAAGAGAGGCACTGTGAGAGTAAAGTGTCTTTCCCAAGAACACAACAGTGTTTATACTCCTGGGTGAATTCGAAGAGAGGCACTGTGAGAGTAAACTGTCTTTCCCAAGAACACAACAGTGTTTATGCTCCTGGTTGGAGAGAGGCACTATGAGAGCAAACTGTCTTTCCCAAGAACACATGCAATGACACCGCTCAAACCCAGACCGCTCGATCCCGAGTCCAACGCGCTAACCATTAAGCCACCGCATCTCCCTCAATTAACTTGAGGACACCCCTCTAATACACTGGAAGATTTGATCTGTCTCTTCGGTGTCCGTTTTATAGAGGTTCGACTGTATATCGACCACTGTTTATTGTTCATTTCTACTCAGCATGTGTCAGACTTAGTTTTATAGCCGAAATAGACTGGGACGAGACGCTTGCAAATAAATCATCGCCATTTTACAATAAATTCACGAAAGGGCTAACAACGATTTCGGTAAGTGGATTTATTGTTGAGTTGTCTTTAAATTTAAAGTTTGTTTATATTTTAGTTTGGAGCGATAGTTGCCCTTCTAGTAAAGGGTGCTCGTTTTTTTGTTAAAAAAAAAAACGTGAACTAAATTCCAATTTCTCACTTCTTACTCCTGGCGCAAATCGGAAGTGACAGAATTCATTTGGCAAACAAATACAATCTGGCATTCCTATTTTTCACATGTTTTGTCATAATCTAAAATCTGAATTAATCGAAATGAGTTGCATACTAATTTAGTTGTATTTAGTCCAGTTGTTGAACTCTCCCTTCTCGCCCTACAGTTAGGGACTGAACGCAGGCCTTTCTTCGCGCCGATCCCCTCCCTCTTAGTACCCACCCCCCGGGGGTGGGGGGGGGGGGGTAATCAAAAAAGTTTGATACGGGGAGGCTCCGACCAGAGGTCCAACCCCTTACCCTTTATATACTCATATACTTCAACTCGTGAAATCCCTACCCTTTCACATACCTCGAGCCTAAAGAAGGACCCCTTTCGGTCGGAGCCTCCCCGTATAGTCCATTATAGGGGGTACCCCCCCCCCCCCTCCCCCCACCACCACCACCACCACCCCGGGCTTAGTACAGGCTAACTGTACAGATTCCCTCTTGATTCAACGCACTAACTATAAGGCAAACCACTCTACCTCGCACAGTTAAGCGCCGATTATTAAATACCAGACATGAATATCCTAAATTGTGATTGCTTCTTACTTTACTACAGCTGGCCAGTCTGTACAATAGTGCGAAGTTCGACAGTATGAACGTAACAGACGTGACGTTTAGTAAAGAAGCCAAGCTGAAGCAGCTGTTCGTGAGCGTGACATTGTGCCTGATTGTTAAAGGAAACGATAATGAATACATTGAAGACATATTTGTAAATAAGGTGAAAAGTGGCGAGCTCGATGGTGGGTTATCAGTCAAAATGACAGTGCTTGAATTTAAGCCAATTGGTGAGTGATTTATACCAAGAGAAGATGATCTAAGTATGGTTTTCTTCCTATGATATATTTTTAAAATTATATTTTTTTAATTTTCCGTCCATAGCTGAACGATTTTAAAAGCGCTATCGGATTGGTCAGTTCGAGTAAAGTGATGTCGGAGCCTCGATCAGAGGAAATAAAAATAACTTTCACAGATAAAGTTTAAAAAAATGATCGTGAGGCACGGGGAATCCTTCTCTTAGATCATCCACTGCATTCTCAGTTTTCTAACTGAACGGTTTCCACAGGACTATGGATAGCGAGACCCAAACCCATATGATATTTTTGGCGCATGGCCCACTTGCGAATTTCTTGATTTTGTCATTTAACCGTGACCATTTCTCTCTAAGACTTGCTGCAAGTACGCAAGTTTGCAAGTTAAATATATAAATAAACTGTGGTGTGGTGTGTGTGTTCGATGTGGTTATTGTTTTATCGTGGTTTAAAAGATAGAGGAACGTTTAATCGTTTGTCTCCACGATGGAGTCACTCTGTTTGAGGGTTATTTTTTTTTAGACTTTCGAAAATGTTTTATTCTCACTTTGACATTTGTGCAGGCTGCATTAATTGGTATATACACCTGTCAACCGTCCAGTTGGGTTAGATTTCCTATCCTTTACATAGACAGAGCTTCTTAAGATGACCATGCCGATTTCTAATTTATATAATTTCGAACTGTGGAGTAAAACATTTCGTAAATTGTTTTTTTTGCGTGAATACTTTTTCTTTGCGTATCCTGAAAAAAAAAACGCTTAATTTTTTGGCACACGGTACTCTTCACATTTTATCGAGAATTGAAAGATTATTCATGGTCATGTTCTGCAGGTGTTTCCTTTAAGGAGTGGAAAGCTAAATATGGCGAATGCGATAAAAAGTGCAAGGATGGAGTCTCCGGGCCGTTTTATATTGAGAGCAAATGTCAGGCTGATCATGAGCGTTACAGCTGCAAAGGGCTGAAGAACAAGTCAAGTCAATCAGATGACTGTGTCAAGTATTGTCCTTCAAATGGTAGGATGGAGTAATATATTAAAGTTATACTGTCACCTATTTGGTAGACAAACAAATAACTGAAGTGAAAAATTGTGATTTTGAGCATGTTTATAATTGGCTATGGCAGGATTCAAAATTATTTTTTATTTCAGATTCAGTTTTATGTTGCTTTTGTGTATATTCGTTGTTTCGTTATGCATGGTCATTGTTCATATACTTACAGTCATCACTTACTGCGCTTCACTTCATGTATACTATGAGGTATGAGGAGATATTGACGGCAGCAATCTCTAATCGTTCATATTATCGCACCTCTCTCATATCGTGTTGTCTTTATTTGCAGCGGCCATCACAGTTCCTTCCCTTATCCTGGCAATAGGGATCTTCCTCTCTTTCAGGTAAAAAACGTTTTCTTTGTCTTACACAGTACGATTACGCTGGAGATAAGCCCTGAATCATGCAGTCCATTGTAATGCCAAATGACCCACAAGGTTATCGGGGGATCCGGAGGGGGCGGCAGTGGATGCCAACCCCAATCTATGAGGCTGTTTTTCACAATTGTGAGAAGAGGATTTATTCTGAGACGCTGCAATTTTCAGTAGCTGTTCATTCATCCCTCCCGGACATTTTAATGTGACAACTGTTCGTCCGTCGTCGCCGCCATTCGCTCTGGCTATATCATCAGCTATAACCTGTGATTCCAGTACATGCTCTCATATATTGGGGCAGCATACCAGGCAGTGTCGATCGGCGATATCATCGCAGGCATTCCGAAGTGGAATGCAAATGAGAACCAGCAGGCTTTTATACACAGCGTCGCATATTAGGAATATATGCATCGGGACGTATCTGACAGGGCTTTACAGTGTACGTTAACCGACTAGAATAACTTTTTGCTAGAATGAAAATGTTTTGGTACATAGGAAATTGAACCATTTGACTACAGTGGAACTCGGATATAACGACAGTGCCAAGGGACCGGGAAAAATGTGTTCGTTATAACGGGGACTCGTTATATCGGGGTTTCTGTTCCTGATACATTACTATAACTTTAATTGGCCGGGCTGATTGAAAAATATCGTTCGTTGTAGCGGCGGGGACTTCGTTATAAGGGGTTCGTTATATCGGGGTTCCACTGTACAGAGAATGTAATTTGACTGCATGTATTAACAAGGATGTTTTTTGCTAGCCTGCGAATGAAAACTAACTAACCCTTGCTTATTATTTGTTTGGCTTTACAGCTTTCAGTGAGTGCTGAGTCATAGCTGGGAGCTGACGACATCATCGGAACAACGAAAGCAATGTCATTGTGACCAGTTTTGACCACCATGACTTTGACGAATTTCCTTTATGTTGTTGTAACGTTTAAACTGTTAAATTTAAGGTTTGATTCTATTTTAAGGCTATTAAGTTTGAATGTAACATAACTTGCCGTAGCATGATTAGCTGAGGAACTTTACTTGTAAATGCTCTCTTGTGTGTGGATTTTTGTTTCAGGCTGGCACGCAGTAGAATATGAAAAAAGATACCAGTAGCTGTAAATGTTCTCATAGTGTTAGACTACGAACAATCCATAATTTAATTTCTAGTCCTACTTTTTCGACCTTTCAGTTCCTCGCGAGAAGACGGAAAAAAGAGCGAACGGCCAGCCCTGGGAAGAAGCCATACTAGCTGGGGGTTAGTTTCCCTTGATCCGCATCGCTCCCAGGTTTCGCGCAGCCATTTCCCAGCCATTTTTTCGCTTCCCGCTCGACGATCTATGACGTAATGTATGACTTAATGTTTCGATAAACAATCAACTCGGCTACGCTTCGTTGAATATTCGCTCATAGAAAACTCGAGCTCGTAGTCTATTGTTAAAGGGGCTATGTCACGATATTTAAGTCATTTTGCGAAGTGAAAAATCACCATTAAATTGAAGAAGGCCTCAAAATAGTTGTTTACTAAGGTAGAAAAACACCAAAGAGGTGATGATAAACCCAAACTGGAACAAGGATGGATTGAGGATGGCAAGATTAAGACGGATTGCGAACGCAAACTTGAAAAAAAATTACCAATTTTTTTCAAGATTCGCCATCCGTGACTTAGCCCCTTTAAATAGTCAACGAAGGGAGAACCATCAGGTTCGTGGATTTTTGCAATATGCCACATATACCCTGGTCTCAGAGGTTTTCTTTCTTCTCTTCTCATTTCAATCGAATTTGAGCCGCGATGCTGAGACAACGACTTGTACGCCTCGCTTTTTCACTCAATAGAAGAAAGAACAAAAAAACCCTCTGGGACCTGAACTCGCTCCCAGGGTCTCTCATCTCCGCCCCCTTGCTCCAGGGGGCGGGAAGATGAGAGACCCTGGGAACGAGGTTGCTTTGGGACCAGGTATAGACCACGACGATGCTGTAGTTGAAAATGTTTGATTATATAACGAACGCTCTGATTGGTTGTATAGGGTCTATGTGTATTTTACACTGAAAAGAAATAGAAAACAGCCGCTTCGTGTTTGCTGATACTAACACTCGAGAGTTCGAATGTTTGGGTAGACTGCAAACAGTCTGTATTTTATAGCGCGAGTGTCGTGCTGAATGCGGCCCGGAAATGACCTGGAACGAGGCGTGAAAATTACGAGTGGGATTGGTGAGCTCTTAATTCTTATCGCCTCGCGAGGTTCGCGCGTGGATTATCGGCGCTTCGTGCCTCTCGATTCTCGCATCAATATCTCGAGAAAAAAGAGAGATTGTTTTTGCAGTCTGAGTTTGGGAGAATTCTAAAGAACTTAATATATAAATCCTCGCCTGCAGTTTTGGGTTTGCATAAACTTGCCAATTTTCCCAAACTGTTTGCATCAGGCTGTAGCTATGTAAACACGCGCACGGCCGGCCCTGCGCACGGCAAAGGGATTATAATGGCTTAATGGGTGTGTGTGGGGCGTTGTCAGAAGCTGATATAATGTGTGTACTAAGTAGTATTGATCAATAAAGATTACTATATTACGTTGAATGCTCTCATTGAACTAGTTTGATGGAGTTCGATTTGGGAAGGCACGAAGGAGGGATAAGTTGGCACGAACGAATCGAGGGGGTGGGGGGAGGGGAGGCTGGGAGGGGTTTAATGAGTGAGGGACTGGATACTGATGCACAAACTGGCCGGGTTTACTGAATTTCGGTCAAGGGACTAAGGCGAGTGCATGATAACCTCATATTTGCACTTGATAGACCGATTGTATAAATGGCGCCGAATTTGAATAACAATACTTTAGAAAACCTTACTTTCGTAAGTGCTTATGTTTCCAGACAAGGATTTCTCCCATCAATGCGAGGCTTAGGTTTTCTTAAAGGGACACTGTCCTGATTTTAGCATGATTTTGGGAAGCTCAGAAACATATCTAGATCATAGGAAGTTGAACAATAATGGTTCAATTCTGTAGAATAGCACTCGACGAATGACAGGAACCCATTAGGAAGTGAGGATGACAAACGACAGCGAGGATGGAAATGGATTGCAATATGGATTTTTGAAAAAACGTCAGGATGTCAGTTTTTCAAAGTTTCAAATTTGGCTCAGAAATCTTTTGAAATTTTGCAAAAACTTTGTTGCAGTATGGAATTTTTTGAAGAAATTGCTTTTTATCATTTAGTTAGAGTTTATTAAGTTCTTATTTCATAGATTTAGGGACCATTTCATGCATTTATAACAGTTTTGAGTAAATACGCCGGGACAGTGTCCCTTTAAGTATTATATTGTTATTCCAATTCGGCGCCATTTATGCAATCATATTGAGAGCGCGTTTTTTTCTAGGATGTCGAATACTTATTTTATTTTATTAACCTATATACCACTGAGCATTAACCAATGAGAAGGCGGCCATTATTATTTTTTGATTTTTCAAAGGTTTTTATACAACAGAGACAAACGTAGACGTTTAGACAAAACAAAGTGCAAATTCAAATCTCATTTCCTGTTTTGTACTCGTGAATATGCGCCCACCATTTCAGTAACAGAGATCTGAGTCAGCTTCACTTGTACAAATGACCAATATTTCTCAATACTTTATGAGGAAGATAAACCATAATCAGATTAATTGCTGAGTAAAAAGAATTATAATTGAGTGGAAACTAACGAGTCATGCGAGGTGGCTAATGGATAGTAGGGTACAATTTGTAATATTGTTATTCAAATAAAAACAGAAAATTAAGAGACCAATGTAACGCTCGCGCAGTCATCATGAAAGTACTGCGACGGAAACAAAAACATTTTATTACGGCTTCACAAAACCGATTAAAAAACGTCTTGAATTTCGTACGTTCTTTCTTAAATTGAAATACCGTGTCATTTGGTTCCATAAGGGCAAAAGTTATACAAAATAAAAGCCTTTGTGTTAGTCTTTATGATTGATTTTGAATCTTATTATGCGGCGTACAAGATAATGGATGTCAATGTTGCCATGTTGAGCCTTGACAATGTCTGCGTCATTTTGTGCTATTATTTGATTCGAAATTGTAAATACGCGTCAAGGCCATTTGAGAAAATGCTTAGAATCATATTCAGCTTTTCTTGAACAGCAAAGCGTCGAGATTAAACACAATATCGTGCTGATCCTAAAACTTTAGCCCTCTGTAAACACGTTCCTTTCTTTACAGCGAAACAGTATGCCTTTCCCCTCGAAATTTCAATTCAAATTCAATTTGTCACAGTTACGTACCTGCGCACATACACATGCTTTAGAAATTTTTACTCGTCATTATACTGAGGTCAATCAATTTTGCAATTCAGTTAAAGATAGGGCGAATAATCCGTTTTTTAAGACTAAATAAGCAATAATAATCACGAAATAATTCATGATAGTTATAAGGTTGCCCTAAATCCATATCTGTTCACCCAGTCTTTCGAGATAAATAAACGCCGCTTTTGAACTCTTTAATTACCTTTTTGATAAGGGCCTTTTATTTTTGAAAATTTCCGTATCTTGTCTCGAATGACTTCCGTGCACTTGTTATTTTCTCACGATAACAACTAAATCCATCTAAAATCTCTTATTTAAAATGCGAAGAAGTGTTCTTTGTTCAAGGGAGCAGTCACTGTTTCCCTCGCACACTCCATTTCGCCTTTGCAGACAGTACAGTTCTCTTGGGGGCAAACACACTCCGAGTACACGAGCTGCTCTCCGAAATTTTTCAATCGCCGGCAAACACTGAGCGTTAAATTCTCTATCTTCTCCGTGGTCTTTCGTAAGACAATCTACTTCCGTAGAAGAAGCGGGGCTTGTTGTTGGCGTTGTATCTGTTTCCAGCGATTCTTTAAAGTCATTCGCTTCCTTCTGACACACGTTCACATATATTTTCTGACTTCCTTTTTGAGCAATTCGTATTTCTTTGGTAGAAAATGCTTCTTGAATTTTGGAGCCAATTTCCTGCCCGTTTCTCTCAGTTTCTTTCGTCAAGTAACTCTCTGCTGGGGCGACTTCTATTACGGTCGGAATAGCTACACTTTGATGTAGCTTCCGTCCATTGTTCAACTTGCCCGCTAAAGTGCTGTTGTATTCTTGGGGACTTCTCTGGATTTTTACGGGTCTTCTCCCTGGGAAAATGATCGCATTTTCTTTTCGCTGCGCGCGAAAATCTAGTAATCCCAAATTGTAGCTGTATCGATAAACATGGTTGTTGAGAGTCGAAATGTGCACTTGATCAGTGGATATTTCTTGGCCGCTTTGTTTCGAGAGAGTACTATTTGCCGTTGATGGTTTCATAACTTTTCTCTCGAAAATGGCCACCAAAGTTAAAAGCACGGCGTCAGAAAATTAGTCAGTCAGTTCTTGTACTGTTAAATCTCAGGTCCAGTGTGGTAAACAGGCAATACTATCGCGCACGTATCGTGCACGTTCCGTTTCACGGAGGCTCTAGATCTGTTGCTGATGTGATTGTGTTTTTTTGTTTTTGTTTATTAGCGCAGGCGTGGTTTGCGTTGAACGCATGTCTGTTTGAGAGTAAATTGCTGGCTTGCTACCGTCTCGATAACATCGCTATCGATATACCTAAAGGCGAAATGATACTTCAATGATACTTCAAGCGAATTGTTTATGTATAGATCCAATGATTTGTTCCGAATACTTTTTGCTAAATAAAATCACTTTATCAATATATTTAGCCATAAATTCTGATTACTCGCGCTTGCTCACACCCAATTACAATGCCACGAAATATATTCTTATTAAAACGTGTACGTAAGCAATCTCATGTTTAATAATAAAGTGATTTCGCACACGACTTTACACTAATTATTTAAAATGTACACTGGATTAAAAAAACGCGTCAAATATATATTTTATCTAGAGCATTTTATGTAACTGCCTGCAGGAAGTCACTGGATCAATCACTGGACTGAACGGTCAACACTGTTGCAAAAAAGAAAACTAAAAAGGAAAAACACACGGTGGCATGGTATATAATTATACGAAAAATAATATAGATATATTTAGCAGTAAATGTATCCAATAAATTATCCAATATTATCTCCTTATTTAGTCTTTCATTTGAGCTCAGTTTATTATTAAGCCTACAAGTTTATTTCCGAATACAAAACAATGATATATCAGAAAGAATTGACTGGCAACTCATACAAAACAATGGTAAATCAGAAAGAATTGAACACCTCAGGCGTTCAATTCTCTCTGATTTACCATTGTTTTGTATTCGGAAATAAACTTGTAGTCTGTATTAGGCAAAATAAAGCCGGTCGTATACAATTTCAAGGCTTCTCTGACCAAAGGCCGTTTCGCGTCTTTTATTGTTGTTTCCCGGATTTGAGTCATACGGGATTTATTTCACACACACCTGGTCATAGACCACTGTGACACCTCAGTTTTCAACTGACAGACATCCATTGGAGGCATATGTGTGCACGTGATTTTCCTCCATGCATGCACGTGCACATGTTCGCATGCTGCGTGGCAAATTCATAGAGTGGTAAAGTGTGACGTCACACATTTGCAAATTATTTTTATCAAGCCTTTAATTTTTGTGACGTCATGCTCTAGTACTCTAGTACTCTAGATCTATTACCAGCCCCCGACTCATCAAAAAGTAGCCGGTCAGCGGACGTAAAAAGATTCGATCCGGTTTTACACAAAGTCAAATTGACTAGTGTAGTGTAGCGATTACGAACACAGTATTTTTTAAGACCAAACTTGACCAACAAATTATTGTTGCTCTTCTGTTGTTTCACCAATACAGAGAGTTTCGTCATTTCCTCCTCGAAGCAATAAAAAATACATAACAAAATCATTCTTGTGATTTAAATCTAAATCTAAATCTATCCCAAATAATTAACAAATATCTTCCTTTGCCCGGCGGACCACTTAATAATGTCATATTTAGTCCAACTGATTCAGTCTGCTATCGGCTTCCTCTAGGCTTATCACAAGCTAAGGGCTTTTAATTTGTGCCACAGTATTTGATTGCGAATAGAAATGTATATATATGGGATTGAATCACCTGAATGCTTTGCCGGGACGCGAAATTTCTCGAACAACATGCACGTTTGATTAATTGTGAAAGGATCGAGTGATTCGGAGAGTTTGTCTTAGCTGGGAGCTCACTAAACATCACTAAACGACAACAATTCTCCAATTCGCTGCTACCATTTCCGGACCAGCTACAAATAATAGTTATCAAAATATCGTTTAAAAAAGAAATACATGCACATGTCTTTTTAAGTTGCTAATTCAAAGTTTTAACACTGTTGTTGACGAGATATGGTCTTGCGGCGAAATAATCAGTTTTCAGTTGATTTTAATCACATTTACAAGTATGGCATTTGTTCAAGTTTCAATAGTTGTCATTTGCCTGTTTCAAAAGGAGTTCTAATGCGAAACCAGAAACGGCGAAACTCAAAGGAAAATTTGTTAGATTTATATGAAAATGAACCTGTGAGTAATACTCATTTTCATTTGAAACAGATGTAAAAAGTAACTCGGAAATGGCCCACTTTCCCCTCGTCCCTTGGGTCTTCTCATATGCAGGCATCCAAATCGAATATGGCGGCAATTCGCCCTCAATTCTTTAAAAATCTAGGGATGGGGAGACTCTTATAATAACTTCAGTGCTCTACCCCAGGCGCTCCCTTCTAGGGTTTTACACATTATGCCGGCATTATTTTGAGCATAATAGTGAGGCAAAAGAATCAAGCATTATGCCAGAATAATAGTGACGAAAACTGGCTGACGGTTGGGGTCTGGGCCCTGGGCAGAAGGTGTACGCCCTGACATAGATGTCACTACCTGGTGGTCTCAACATGAAAGAGAGCTTCCAAATTGGGCTGCAGCATGCAGGAAGGTTTTGTTAATTTAACCCTCTTCTGCTGCATCAGAGCGAGTTTTTTCATTACTAGAAAACTCATTTCGTAATAACCAAGCCAGAGCAATGGAGGATTTTATTGAGGCGTCGCTCATGCTTCAATATTAGCTTTTTTTATGTGAGCATAATGGAGCATAATAGTGACGCCTTTCGAGCATAATAGTGAGATTTTTTGAGCATCGAGCATTAGCATAATAGTGAAAATTTGAGCATATTGTGTAAAACCCTACTCCCTTCCCGCTAACACGTGACGTCATGAATTGAGCGGCTGGTGTCACAGGATCTCCTCTTTCCAGGACCTCGTTTCGCGCTCGCACAAGCCCGGGTAGGACAACAAGAGACTAGGATTGCTAGATCCCTTTCGGTCTCTTATGGCCGATTTAAAATGCTTTCGGGGAGGTGGGGGTCGGTTGGGGGATCGGGGGGTCCGTTGTAAGTGTTTTACGTCTAAAATCACATGAGTTTGACTCGACTTAGTTTCTTATCCCATGGGGAGAAATTGGTCAGAGAATCTTCTACGCCACGCCACCCGGTCACGTGCAACCACTGCCACTTCGCTCCACGACTTAAAACCCAATGCTCCCCTTTCCTTCTCTGCGCCAGGTCTCTCTTCAGTGTCTCTAGGTCTACCACGTCTTCTCTTTCCCTCCGGAGCCCAGGTTAATGCCATCTTAGGGTGTTGGTTGGTGTCCATTCTGAGGATATGACCAATGAACTTCCAGCGCCGCCGGTATTATTTGACTATGATTAAAATGACCTTAAAACCAATTGGATTTAAACACATCTTTATTGTTTAGGATACAAAAAATACAATACAGATATTTTCTTTTTCTTTTTTTTCTTTAATAAATAACAAAGGCTTTGAGCTTTTAAAAGTCACTATATTAAGTAGAGGAGCTTTGTCAAGACTGTTCCGCTGATGCCTGAAGTGTCGAGTCAGCGGTTTCCATACTTTTCTCGGCAGATTCTACAAGACAGAATGAACACAGGAAAGATATTCATTTAACAGCGCATGTGAAAGAAGGTATAAGGGAAAAAGGGAGAGGTAAGCTTGTGGAAATAGCCAGTTTTTCGTCGGTTGTTTAAACAAGCAAAACAAAACAAAACAACAACTAAAGCTTCTTGAGACCGTCATTAGGTATAGCGGTTAAGAGGAGAGGGAGTCTGGATCGAGCGGTCTGGGTTCGAGCGCTGGCCGGGCACACTGTGTTGTGCTCGTGGATAAGACACTCTCACAGTGCCTCTCCCCAGTCTCCACCCAGGAGTATAAATGGGTACCGGCGAATTCATTAGGTGTTAGCTCCCTGAAGAAGCTGGGCATGATTCGCTAGCGCTATCGACATAAAATACGCTATTCAGCGCAAAACAGAAACGTGAAACAGTTCTCACCGACAGGGTCTGGACCGGTCTTTTCCTTGGCGGTCTTTTCTTCAGGTTTCTGTCGCTGGCCTGACAGTAAATTGGGTACCAGCCCTACCCCGATAGCAGCACGGATACTGTTTATTGACGTCACGTCTTCTGGATAAGCCTGCAACGAAAGAACACGCACAAAAATAAGTCAGACTTAAATTTTTGGCCTAAATCGTTTAAGTTCATTGTTCGTAATCCTCCTCAATCTTCCCCAATCTCTGCCATCCTTGTTCCTTTTTGGTTTATTTTTGCCTCTCTGGTGTTTTTGTACCTTAGTAAACGTTTCCTTCGGTTTGAATGGAAATTTACTACATCGCAAAAATGACTAAATATATCGTGGCATAGCTCCTTTAGAATCCGTGAATCTGATTGGCTGTGCTATCGTAGACTATTCACCGATAGTCAACGCTCGCACGCCAGCGTGTAGCCATAATTCAGGATGATTTAAAAAGAGCTTCCATTTTCATTCTCACTAGTCGCTGGTGGGAAACGAGAGTTTGTAGTCTGTAATTAGAAAACAGTCCCATATTTCCCTACCTGTGACGTAAGATCTTTTAGGTTCTCCGTCACACGATCCGCTGTTGGTAAAATAGAAAGAAAATTAGAAAGTAAAGTTAACTGACAAACGATACTTAACGTGATTACAGCAAGGAGCCCGAAAGTGTGGCCACTTTTGATATTAATTCACATTCTTTCTTGCCTGCATACTATCCAATCAGAAGCTGAGGATAGTTATCTTCGGTTTCTGATTGGGTAGTCTGCACACACGAAAGAATGTCAATTGATTAAAAGTGGTCACACTTTTGGGTTCCTTGCAGTAAATATGATGTCTTGCTATACTGTTGGCTCTATGAGCGGGCAAGATGAAGAAATCATGTGCTCTGATTGGCTACCCGCGCGGTCAAGATGGAGACATCTTGACCGCTCGGGATGGCCCGCTGTGTTCCCGCAAGAAAAAATTTACTGACGCCGGTTCAAAAAACTTTTCGTTCGTAATTTGCACGAAGAAAAATATTTTCCGAGTCAACCCAAATATTTTCAAGTCTCTTTCTATCGATGTCAAAAAGCAAAGAAATAGAATGTCTTGAAGAGAATAAACAAATCATTGAAATGCCTTTGGCGTCCCTCTGGTCATATAATAAATATTTTATTGACCAAGCTTGTTCGGTCAAGATGGCGGAATATTGGCCTCGTTCTTTTTGGCGTGTTTATAGTACGAGTATCCCTAGATTAAAAAAAAATCAAAATCAAAATCAAAAACTCATTAAGTGTATTCATTCTAAACTAATTACTTATCTACAGGTGACTTTTGCGTATCATGCGATCAACTAGCACGTGATAGGCATCAGTTGATCACGTGCTCAAACCTCTTACCGATACTCTTTTCCTGAGATGAGGGTCGAATGACCGCCTCAGGGGTGGGACCCCCAGGACCGTCTGGTCTGTGGCTAAGTCGCGCGATCTGTACCTCTTGGAGGTCATCTAACAGTTTACCAGTTGCATGTAATTTGTCTGACAGCAAAGAGCTAGTGGAAGAGATAGAACGTTAATTTAAGGACGACACAAAAGTATAACTGCTGTGCGAGGATAAATAAAGACGATATCTCGTGGATACAAATGAAAAGAATCATACCTCAATGAGCCACTGCTTGACGTGTCATCTGGAAATAACAACAGAACACGACGTTGTAAAATAATCAAAGCTTGAAGCCAAACCATGCACTCTAGGTGTATGTCGAGCGCGGGAAAAGGTAGCATAAGCCAATAACGGCTGCGTAGGAGACTAATGATTTTGGCTCGTCACGCAACGCTCAACGAGGAGAGCGTTGCGTGACGAGCCAAATAACGGGCTGCGTAAGAGACTACCAAGTCATTCGCTTTTGTTTTTATACATCTGATTTTGCTTGGACAGCTATATATGGACTCAGCGAAAATTACAAATTGGAAGAGACCCATGTATGGGGGAATGCTATTCTTAGGTCATTCATTCTCTCTTCACTTTTATTGGTGTTATTTATCTATACCTGAGGATTTCAGAAAGGACACATCAATCCCTTCGTCCGCAAGAGACAACAGTGACTGAATATCAATTTTCGTTGCATCTCCTGCGAAAACAACCAACCACAGAACACTCAACAGATTGTATCGTCAGAGAGGGAAATACTGTTGCCAAATCAGTAGACAATAAAATAGTTTGAACGACCAAGGCATACCTGTGGACGACGAATTCGGAGCAGTGGAAGCCGCCGCCAATGAAACCTGTCGTGAAAATAATGCGATACTAGTTATCATAGACCCTCTTTAAAAATGGCTGCCGATTTAAAATTATTTTGTATGTATTTAAATTAGCCTGACTAACCTCGTTCTAGAATATAAATTCGTTTGAATTATCAACTCAAAAGCGAGGTTAGTCAGGCTAATTTAAATGCATACAAAAGAATTTTAAATTGGCAGCCATTTTTAAAAAGGGTCTATACAGTCGGGGGAACAAGTCAACCTCGTCCCCAGGGCTATCCGCATGGCGCCCCCGACAAATATTTGTCGGGGGCGCCACACGGCCACGCGGATAACACTGGGAACGAGGTTGGGGAACAAGTGTCGTTTAATGGCAAATCTTCGATGAAGCACTCGAAGAGTTTCCGATTCTTATTATCCAATCAAAAACTAACGCAAGCACTTACGAGTACTCCGAGAGCAATCGCGCAGAAGTAGCGCGATACTGACGTCATGTTGCTTAGGAACACGAGGAGGCAGGATTTCGCCATCAACTGGTACATGTTCGGCCCTCATTGCATATGGAACGCTTTCCAGTGCTAATTGCTTTGTTTTGCGTCTGCAGAGCTCGGTAAAATTTTGTTTCATAAAACTCGTGCAACGTGCTCTATTCTAACCAATCAGAGGAAACTTGCTGTTTTCAAACCAATCAGGATAAAAACCAGAACAAATCGTGCTTGGTTTACGCGTGTTTTCCCGCACTTGGTACCGAACGCATGTTTGATTAGTTTACTGTCGATTTTCGTTTGCTGTGATTGGCCAGAGTGATTTATTTCTGTTCTACCGTGACTGTGATTTTTCAGTAGCTTTATGTAAATGTACATGTATATTTAGTATCCACGGACGGACGCATCAAATTATGGCGGGAAACAACTGGAAGCTATGGCGGACGCGACACATTTATATGGCGGGAAACAAACAACTGAAAGCTATGACGGACGCGGAACATTATGGCGGGAAACAACTGAAAGCTATGACGGACGCGACAAATTATGGCGGGAAACAACTGAAAGCTATGACGGACGCGACAAATTATGGCGGGAAACAACTGAAAGCTATGTTGGACGCGACACATTATGGCGGGAAACAACTGAAAGCTATGTTGGACGCGACACATTAAGGCGGGAAACAACTGAAAGCTATGACGGACGCGGAACATTAAGGCGGGAAACAACTGAAAGCTATGACGGACGCGACTCATTATATGGCGAAAAAAAATCCCTGGAAACTATGATGAATGCGGTATATTAAAGTGGGAAACAACAACAAAAGCAACGACGGACGCGACACATCATAGCGGCAAAACAATGTGTTTTTCTAACACTATTCAGAGGAAAAGTTGTCGCTTCATCCCCCAAAATTAAATAAATATCACACCTTGGATTTCTCGTTTGTTCCAGTTGCAGTGGCTGTTTTGCTTGCGTCTTGACTTGACTGAAGTAAAACATAAAAGAGAACAAAGAAACATCTAACCTCTGGGAAATACAAACCATTTATTTACCGATATCAAACAGATTCCACGTGTATTTACCTCACGTTCAGTAGCTAAAACTTCCATTTTTTGTTCGATATTGTCTTTTGCTTGCTTTTCTTCCTCCGCCTTCTCTTTCTGAGGAATAAGAAACAAACACAACAAAGGGGCAGTTTATAAAACAATTAAGGTATTACCACTAAGGAAGAATATATGGATACATGTCCTTAGTCACAACTTATCAACTTAGCTAACTGTTGCTTCAATCTCACCTCAGCCATTTGTTTAACGTATTTAGAATGTGCTCCTTCAGTCAGAACGTCCAGCAGTCTATCCACCGCTTCATGTGAAAACGAGGAAGCGTCCTTAACAAAGGCCTGCAGACTGTGTATTGGAGAGAACGAAAATTAACACTTGAGATAGCAAAACTATTAAGGTTGTTTTTGTTGCGGCGGTCGGCTTGACATGGCTACCAGTGGTGTGTGAGAAGACGGAAATATATGCACTACACTTGTCCGCAATTACTTTGTGGACGGATAATCTTACTAAACAATACTAGAGACAAATGCGCTGCGTATGATCGACTGCGTCTTATCAGAGTGGGAATGAGTTTATTTTATGACTCACCTTTTAGCGTAGTGTATACCTGTGTCATCGCCATAAGTACTGTAAAGCAAGTCGGATTGCTCCTTTGTTATAGTGGCTTTAGACGAGTCGTACGAAGGAGCGAACGAGCCATACGGTCCATACATCAAATATGACACTGTTTAAAATATAAACGAAGTCATGACCATTGATTGTCAAACGTACGCCACAAAACAGGCAAAAAACGCCCCCACCCAAGCCAATCATATATACTGTTTGCAGTCTGTTTCTCTCTCGAAATCCCGAAAGAAGCCCAGAGCGAACCGCCACTTTTGCGCTCACGCTCGCGGGGATTAACACTCGTCGGATCTTAAGAGACTGGAAACAGTCTAGCAATCATGCAGCTTTTCAGTATTGACAACAAAAAACATCGTCAGATGCGAACAAATCCACGTTTTCCCAGAATGAAGATTCACGCCATCTCTTACGTCTCTTCTACAAATGTACACGCTTACACTTACTCGCTGCTTCACAACTTGTAGTCTCTGTATGCGTAATGCTTAGATCAATTTATTCCGCTACGAGTGCGACAGACCAACACAGTTACCCTGGTTACCAGAGTTTTTCTCTCACTCTTTGTGATCCCGGTTCCAGGTCCGCTCGTTAATCGGTCTTTGGCCGACAACTCGATGAAAGCGCGCGGGAAAAAACTCTGGTACCCAGGTTGCACTCGGGTGTGCGCGACAATGTATTTGTGACATCAGGTCGTACCATTATTAGACCGCAAAAGAGAAATCTATAAATTGAAGTAAACCATCAACTTGGGAATGTTGTCTTGATGTACCATCAAATTCTCACAGCTCACATCACAAGGAAAATATGTCAATCAGTAGGGAGAATTGATATTTTGATCTTCTATGTCTTGGTACCTGGTGTTGCCTTGTTTCTTTTGTCTTCTTTAAACCCAGCAGTTGTGTGTGAACCAGTGGTCACTTTACCCACAGCAGCTCCTAGGCTAACGTGAAGGTATTCTGGGGCTGAAACAGTAACGGACAAAAGTAACGCAAAAGTAACGCCAGTCGCGCAATCTCTCCGACAACACGATTGCGTTACGAGCCAAAAGCGGGACGCCTGGGTACGGCGTGTAGAATAGACACGAGCTCGAGAGATCAAGTAAGAAAATATCAATAGGCTTACATGTAATACACTAGGCAATGATTCATGCAATTCTTCCCGGGATTTCGTTGCAACCGTTGTGAAACTAGTTGCACGAAATGTTGCTAAGTGTAACACTGCCTTGGCAACGCATAACACAATTGTTGCAACGTTCTCGCGCCATACCGTCAATTTAAAAATACTTGATATTGTAGGCAAATACAGGAATAGCTGATACCTTCAGAGTCCACAGGGTTCACTACAGCTAGACTCGTAGTTCCATCTTTATCTCGCCGTAGAAAACCAATCTGTACGACAAAAGAAACATATTCAAATGTAATTTTATAAAAGAAACGACGATCCAACGTCGACATAGAAGTCATTTTTGCGAAGTGCAAAATCACCTTCAAATTGAAGAAAGCCTCAAAATAATTGTTTACCAAAGAGGTGATAATAAACCAAACAGGAAGTCAACAAGGATGGTTGAGAATGAAGAAGACTGATTAAGATGGATTGCGAACGGCGAGCTTGAAAAAATTTGGCAATTTTTTTCAAGATCCTGCATCCGTGACGTACACGTAAGAGCACAGATGATTTAAAAAGTAGACTGCGAGCAGTCCCTCTTAGCGCGAAGCGCGAGAGAGCGGAAATCGAGCGCGAAGCACGAGCGAGCGGAATCGCTCGCGCTCGCTATCGGAGAGAAAGAGGGACTGCTCGCAGTCTATTTAAAAAGTCACAAATGTTGTTATCAGCACGGAAAGTTACAAATTCCGTTGTCTTTTGTATGACTTACAGGAATTTTAACTGGTGCAACAGAATACTATGATGTTTCTACAGTAGGCAGTCTTATGGGCTTGGAGTTTGTGCTCTTTATACAGTGGCATCACCTAGGGAAGGGACCGAGGGTCCAGGAAGAAAATTCGCTCCCCACCCCTCCCCCACTTTGAGCACACCTGTATCCAGCACTGTCTTATAGAGTGTGGAAAATAATCTGGAAGAGCTTTGGACTGTGATTGGTTTAAAAAACTCGCGCCACCTACTCAACCAATCAGATGTAAAACCAATCGCTAATTTGCCGTCACACGCGTTTTCCCGCGCTTGTCGTCAGGTACGTGTATTTGCCTCGAGTTTTCAGGTTTGCTCTGTTGTTAAGTTTGTTGTGATTGGCCATTGTAATTGCTAAATGGCTTTGGTTTTATGACACTCAACTGAAAACTGCTCGAAACAATCAATTGTATGATTACTTGCCAGTTCTTGCGTTAAAGGAGCTACGTCACGGATGGCGCATCTTGAAAAAATTGGCCAATTTTTTCAAGTTCGCCATTCGCAATCCGTCTTAATCTTCTCCATCCTCAACCATCCTTGTTCCTGTTTGGTTTATTATCACCTCTGGTGTTTTTATACCTCCGTAAACTATTATTTTGAGGCTTTCTTCAATTTGAAGGTGATTTTACAATTCGCGAAAATGACTTAAAATATCGTGACATAGCTCATTTAAGTTATTAAATTGAGTGCGTTTTTTGAGTAAACTACAAAACCTGCACAATGCTGTTACATACAGTTACCTTACTGTTGGGGTGTTTTGCCTCCAGTTCAGCAGCCATTCGTCTTGACGCTGCCTGAACTTGAGCGAGAATCTTACGACTGGCAGAGGTGTGCTTAGATTCACTCCTGGTTAAAATGAATGTTAAAATATATAAATTGATACTAATAATATAATACGAGAAGCTCAAAACGGACAACTCATTGACAGGATACCCAATAAAGCCACGGCTAATTAAACGATATTTCGCTCTGTTTAGCCTGCGTGCAGACGTCTCCTATTTCCTTGCTTCACGCGGACAAGTGGGCGGGAAAATTTTGAAATCTAGACGCTCGGAATGCTATTTTCAGTATTCTCCACGAGATATTTCGTAGTAAAAAATCGATCTCGATCAAGTGTAAAATGACAGGTATTTTTAGTGCTTCCAGAAATATTTCCGAGGTTTTTGTTAACTTGATACATATAAAACTTGATACATATATCCTGGTCTTATATATATCCTGGCCGTAGTACATTAAACAACGTTACAAAAGCTCGACGTGTGCAGCAAGGAATATCAGCGCAATTAAGGACCAAATCTGGTAAGGAATTGATTTTATTTTTCAAAATCAAAACATTGATAAAGGTGGGGATTCATATTGAATAGTGAGCAAAGAAACAGTAGAAGAAATTACGGCCTTTCGGCTACTAAAAAAACATGACGGAAATTCCTGTTAAGCCCGGGCTTAATGGCTTAAAGGCTGGCTACACCCTTGCAAGTACCTTGGCTTCGTCCTCTTTGTCGTTTGTGGAACATGATTTTCCTCAGTGTCTATTGTGTCGACATCAATTGGTTCATCCGAACCACGCCCCTCAGATTCGTGCCCTTCGTATTCTGGTATGGTATACCCAATACTGCGGTACATATTCCTGATTTTTTCCTGATAATGTCAATAATAATAATAATAATAATAATTAAGTTCTTTTCTGCGCGTTTAAAAATCTCAATGCGCTTACAAATATGCAATAATAACTGAACTCACTAGTTAACTAACTAACTAACTAATTAATTAATTAAGGGTAAAAATGATTACTAAAAAGAAATGTTTTCAGTTTTCTTTTTAAAATGGTTATTGTCTCAGATTGTAAAAATAAATAAAATCATTTAAAATAATCTGATGGACATGTAATGCCCTGATCAATTGAAACTTTATTACAATACATTGTCCTGGGTATAACCAGGGATTTGTCATCAAATAATAGGGGGTCAATGGAGTGGGACTATTGGCCTATTTCATCATCACAATAATTATTATTGTCTTCTTCGTCTCTCGAGTCTACATGTACATGTACGCGGATTAATATTTGAAGGGCTGAGGGCATAACCAACCTATGTTGACTTTTAGCTCAGAAAAGCAATTTCCAGCATTGTGGGAGTCAAATCTAGTGCTCTACATGTAAATGACAATTTTTTTTGATCACAGTAGATCTCAGGTATTTTAAACGATCTTGTGATTATTCTATATGAAGTTTGGAGTTTAAAGACTTAGTATACACTGTTACAGTTGTTGTTTTTTCTTTCTTTCATAAATCTTATAAGTAAACTCTCAAAAGGCCAGAAGGCTTGATTAGTAAGCGGCGGCAAGTGGCAACGTAGGCGGCGGTAGACCGCCAGTAGCCAGCTTCTAATGAAACCCCTGTAACATTTTAACACCATGAGCTGAGATTTAAATGTCAGGTCACAAAGACATAAATTTCTATCAACTGCTTTATGTGTGTCCTCTTAGTAAAATGAAAATGGATCGATGAGCAATACATGATAATTATACAATGCAGCAAGGAAGTGTCTGTGCTTGTACTTACAGGAGACAACATCTTTGATCCCGTTTGGATAATCCTCTTGGCTGCTTTGTAGTAAATTGTCTCAGGTGCATTATAAACCATAGCATTGTTACACATCAGGTAGAAATCATCCTGTGCAAGGAAACATGAAACTGTGAAGAACAGCCAAGTACTGTACATGTAAAAAATGTGAGACATTCAGAGTGGATTAAGTAATTGAGGTGCGTGTAAAAGTTTGTGTAAAATTTTACTCGCGCGTATTTTGCGTGTAACGCGCGCGTAAAGCCGCCATATTGCACGCATCTTACGCGCGGGTAAGTGCTGCTATTCCTTTGACCGGTACTGTATGAACACCAATTCTACCTAAACTAGTGTCACAAAGAGAGCTGCAAGAGTGTAAAGTCCTGTTGCTAGCAGTGGCAAGCTAGGTGCATGTTCTTTGACAAGGGACTAAGCAACTAAACTGCTTCTCTAGCAGTCTCGCAGGTACATGAAAGAGTATATTGGCCCTCTCCCCTGGGTGATTGCACTTACTATAGGGGTTTAAAATCTAAAATTACCACTATTAGAATCCTGGTATCTTCTAGAGTATTAAAAAATAGGATAGGAACTACAGTTTTGTTTTAAAATTGGTACATGTACCTCTTAGGGATGACAATAATTAATTATTAATTTGAGCCATTAATTTATTGGGAGGTGTGGGGGGGGGGGGGGGGGGGTGTTGGTAACCTGTGGCGAACTACATTGTACATGTGTAGCATCTCATCCAGGGCGAGTTGCTACAGAAACTGGGATAAGCTCCGGCAGTTGTGTGCCACAAGGCTTGTGGACTTTTGTTACATGTGTACAAAATGTGTTTTGTCGTTTGCACTAAAAAAAATAGGTATGCAACGCGCTACATGTGTGTACTGCAAGGTTTTTCCTAGGTGATTTATCATTTGGAAGTGGTAATTAAGTCTTTGTCACTAAATATGATTTACTCAAAATACACTAGCCAGCTTGGAAAGGATGGTGGGGATAGAAGGGAAGAAACTGGGAAGGGTGTATAAAAATAAAATTCACATCATAACAAACTGTGTTAATTTTACTTGCCAGATAAATTTATTATTTATCTAATCTTGATAAATATGAAGAATGTAATTTACAGAAACAGAGTTGTAAGACTTGAGAATGTGAATTGAACTGTATTGATAATTGTTTTTTGTTTTTTTCAAAACTGATCAGTTATGTTAAGCTTGAAGAAAAAAGTATCAATTCATTCTTTTGAGATAGTGACTGACTTCACAAGCCAAGTTAAAACCAAAAAGAACAAAGTAATGTTAAATTAAAGTGTGGAGACTACTTGATCAGAGGGACTCCAACATGGCGTTTCCATACTGAGCTCTATAAATTTGTGTGGAACATTTTGACAAATAACTCGAGTACGGAATACCGCACAGACCTGAGACTTGGACTGATTCCTTATTTATTCATTATCTATGACATGTCAATTCCTTGACTTCATTCATTGAACGGTTTTATTTTTTTTATTTATGGCGTGACAGTGAAAACCGAGAATAGGAAGGTGCCCAGTCTCTTTGGCATATTCCGAAACTGCGGAGTTCTGAGTACCTGCCAAGCTGCATGTCTCTGTCGTGTTCCTTTATTCTTTCACGCATCGATATCGCTGTTTCACCGATATATACTTTGCCGCATTCACATGGAATCTTATAGACAACACCGTCTCATCTCGTTTCTCGCAAGACGTGTCTCGTTTCTCGCGAGAGTCAATGAGCTGGCATATACTCGCAAGTGACACCTCGCGTGTCAATGGCGTATGTGTCAAATGTTTTATCTACGATCCGTTGCCAAATCGATGGGACCGAAGGGCCAATGTATAAACAAGCAATAATGTTCATGTAGTTAAACGTGTTGACAGAACCAGGGTAAAACTTACTGGCAAGTACAGAAAACGATCCGCTAGATTAATGGCGTAACTTATCGAAGGCTTGATTCATTACGATCGTATCGAAGGTTAAATACTACACACTGGCTACACACTATGCAAAATCTTGCAACAGAAATTTCAGAGCGGAATTTCTAACAAACGGGGAACAAATATTCTAGCTGTCCTGCGCTTTGAAACCCCTTTCGATAGAGATGTTTTTTGATTCGATCCGTTTAGTAATTTTCGAGAAACGACTTTCGAGCGTGTGAGATCGAATACAAGGCATTGCGTTACGTAGAAAATTGAGACGACCACGAAGCTTCAATTGACCAAATTTTGACAGCTCAAACAGCTGGAAACGGCGGGGGGTTTTGAGGGGCGACATTCAAAATTCTGAGACATAAGTGCAAGCTCTCTTTCACCCGCTCTTTCTATTTTCCCTCCAAAAACGCCAAGAGAGCTTGCTCGCAGGCTAGATTTATCGCGTAACTTATCGAAGGCTTGATTCATTGCGTATCGTATCAAAGGCTAGATCACTGCATCTTTCCGAAGGCTTCATTCATTGTGATTGATGTATGTATGCATGTATTGTATCAAAGGTTAGATTTATCGCGTATCTTATTGAAGGCTTGAAAACATTGCGATCGTATCAAAGGTTAGATTTATCCCGTATTTTATCAAAGGCTTGATTCATTTTGATCGCCATCGAACGCTAGATTTATTGGGTATCCTATCGAAGGCTTGATTCATTAGATTTTATCCATTATACTTTGTAAAGTGCTTAGAACAGTGATGAATAAGCGCTATGTAAATTAGTTATTATTATTATTCATTGCGATCGCGTCGAAGGGAGGATTTCGTATCGAAGGCTTGATTTATTGCGCATTTTATCGAAGGCTTGATTCATTGCTATTGTATCGACTTGATTTACATTATTGTGTATGGTATCGAAGCGCCGGCCATTAAAATTCGGAAACCGTGGTTTGTTATTGATTTGATCGATTGTCTGTGGTTTGTTTATCGATTTGATGTTAACAATAGAGCATTTGTTAACATTTCTTTTGTTTACAATTTTACGGTATAAGTGTTTGTTATTGATTTGATCGATTGTCTGTGGTTTGTTTATCGATTTGATGTTAACAATAGAGCATTGTTAACATTTATTTTGTTTACAATTTTACGGTATAAGTGCATAGTGTTGACTGCGCAAGCGCAGTACACACAAAAACTAATTTCCACTACATGTACAGTAATTTATTGACAATAGTTGTCACACATGTGTGTACAGTATGCATCAAGTTTCAGTTGATCATGTTTGCCTCACCCTAAAACTGCTCTAATGAATGATAGTCTTTGGAATCAATCTTGAATTTCATGGAACTGAAATCCATTGGGCGTGTGATGATGTTGGAATATCCTGGAGCTATGGTGTCATTCACAGGGTATGCAAAGAATCCCTGAGTGTCCTTCCTGTAAAAAAAATACAATCATATTACATGAGAGTAGCCATGGGGAGAGGGAGGGGCAGGGGCAAAGGCAGGGGGGGGGGGGGGGCAAGGGGGGTCCAGGGCTGCAAAATAACAGTCGGGCATCGAACAATGGCCGACCAAAAATTTGCCAATGTCCGATGAAATCCCAACTGTGGTCGGACACAATGTGTCCGGAAATGCTACGGCGTTATACCACATTTTGTTCTAAACTGACAATGGCCGACCTCATTTTTGTTTAGTCTGACCAGAATGGTGACTTAGTCGGTCATGTCCTTTCAAGAAAACAAAATTATTTGCAGTCCTGGGGGTCTGAACATCCTACTCCCCATACATTTTACTCTGTTCCTTCCAGAAGTGGCTCCCACAATTTCCTATTTCTCCCGGTTCCCGCCACATTGGGTGTCCCGCTTCCCTCCCTCTCTTTACCTGACTTCCATAGGCTTCTGGCCCTCTTTGCTCAGGGCTGAATTGGAGAGGTGCATTTCTTTGGTTCCAATCAATCACAGACAGTACACATGTACATGTTCTATTATACATGTAAGTATACACTCAGACAAATCAATGTTGGAGGGGACTAGTAATACTGACCTTTGGAGAGTAAGATGTATGTTTTCCAAACACAGCTGCAGAGGTGAGATCTCCGGTTGTCTCAAATAACCTGCAAAAATATCAACAAAAATACATCTGATAATTTATTATTGCCACAAGTTATAATACATATAATTATATACTACTGTACATGACTGTATATATACACACATGTAATATCCAAGTAATTAACTAGACGTCTTATATTCTTCGCTAATCCTCTTCATGGTGTGCTTAGTTATCTCCTTGTTTCACATCACTGTGTATGTTAAAGCAACAATAAATTGATATTAACTGCTGAGTACATTCAAATTAGACCTACATGTACATGTACTTACCACCAACTTTTCTACTTTCTGGACTGTTTCTGGATGGAAAAGATAATAATTCACAGTTACAATACAGAAAAATAAATTATTATACAAAATGATCAAATCAGGCTTACCGTTTACCATAGTATTTCTTGCCATGGCAAACCTAGGTGAAACTGGGGTAAAATTTTGGCATGTTGCATCATTACCAATGTGAGACTGCAGCATCAATCTGCAGTTTGGCCGAGGCAAAACCATGCCAAATGGGTTGATAGTTTTGGGCGGTACTTTAAATGAGCTATCCTTCAACCAGGGAAGGAGTCGCCAAGTCCTCACAGAGCACTTGATTGCTTGCTGTACCAGTAAAATGTTTACCTATTTGGAGGTTCAATTGGTTTGATGTAGATTTTCTTGATTGGTCTTTCTGCATCAATAACACTGCTACTTTCTCCTTCCATCTCCTGTCTGTCTCTTTTCCTCTTAGATCTGCCATGGCTACTGATTGATGAAGGTGAAGCACAGACCTGCATACAGTCAGATAAATACAGAGTCAAGAATGTGCAACTAAACAAGACAAAGATTATTATACCTTGGTCACAACCGACTTCAGGTTGTATGTGCACATGCGCACTAAGTGCCCACTCCTCGTGGCTAAGAATAAACCTTGTGTTTCTTTGCTTACAAGTTCTCCTGATGTTTTCCGAATGATCCTGATCCAGCGAACCCCGAATCACAACATAATTAATGTAATTACTTTCACCATCATCCATAGCAAACCATCCCCAGGATCCACCAAAATGCACTTTTCAGAGCTTGAAATCTCAATTTTGTTCTGTGGAAGGCCCCCAAACACCCCAAATTGAAGGGGAGCTCCCCCCTCCGGTCCTCACCCCCCCCCCCCCCCCCCCCCAAAAAAAAGTATTATTCTACTTCACATTGTCAGGTAAACCCTCGGACCGGATCTTTAATTCATATTCTCTCATGTGCGAATACTATCCAATCAGAAGATGAGGACAGCAATATTTGGCTTCTGATTGGATAGTCTGCACGCACGAAAGAATGATAATTAATTAAAAGTGGTCACACTTTAAAACATGTGTGATTTAATAAATTTATACCAGTAAATATTTAAAACTCACACTAGAGCCTGGATCGAACTTGGGTTTCTTTCTTTCTTTGGACGATGATCTCTTTTTCTTCTTCTTTTTTGATGAATGGTCTTTAGATTTTGTTTTGTCTGGATTCAATGATGGCCTGCTTGGCGTCGAACTGCGAGAATCTGGCTTAGCAGTGACCTTTTCTTGATTACTTCCAACTTTAAGAACTAGTTTGATTGGTTTCTCAACTTTCTCAGCCTTCTCTGACCTTACGGGTTTTTCTGATGGGAAAGGAGATGATTTAGTCATCATGCGATCATGTTTGTATTGTGTTGCGCGCCGGTCGGCGTAAAAATTATGTCGTGACCGACATTCAACATAAAGATGTCCTTACCTTCAGCGACATCAGTGCCTTTCTTGTGATGTTTCTTGCTCTTGTGCTTCTTCCCCATGGTTTTCTAGCATTTAATAGACTCCTTATGTCTTGCTAAACTGACAAAAATGAACTTTAATTTTGCTCCTAAAAAGTTTTAACAATGCCCGGTGGTCGCCATATTGAAAACAGTGTCCCATGCTCCTCAGCGATCAGCGCTAGTCATACCCAGTCTCCCCTTTCCAACAGAAACATGGCGAGCGCAGACAAGCAGTTCTCCATCGTTGTGTTCGGAGCAAGTGGATTCACCGGCAAATATGTGGTGAGAGAGGTAGCACGAAAACTGCAAAGGGAAGTTTAAGTGGGCTGTGGCTGGTCGCAGTAAGGACAAATTGGAAAAGGTTTTGCAAGAGACTGCAAACGAGCTCGGTACGTGTGCATGAAAATTTGTTTGAACATGTAGATTTCTTCGATGTCTTTTGAAATTGGGGCGTATAAATTTTCGTTTATTTTCGACTTATGAGTAGGAAAAATGCTAGGAATACCTAATTATTTTCAAGCTTTTTAATTTATTTAAATATTATACTGTATCTTCTAATGATATGCAGTAGTAGAATATATTTATGAATAATCTGCAGTTTAGTTCCTCGCGAAGCGAGGCCGAAGGCCTCGCGTAGCGGGGTTTATAATTCTGTCCCCCAAGAGCTCACGCGAGAGCAATTCTCGTGTGGCCTTTACGATCATAAATGTTTGTGGAGTTGGGGGATGGCATGACGTCACACGGCGCGCTCGTGGCCTAATGGCTTAAGGCGCTAACTTTTAAATCTGATCTTCGGGATTGAGGGCGAGAGATCAAATCCTAAATGGTCCTTTTTTAATTTTTTTTTTTCGGTTCGAATCCAGGGCCGTTCTTTTTTTTAACCCCATTTTCTTTGCTTAATAACATTGACTTCGACGTAATCTTTGTACACGTAAATGTAGAAACAGGAACGGCTGCTGAAGAATAACAATTTTTACTCCAAGTTTGTTTATCGAACACATTTATATACGGGTCATTTTGTGAAAAAAAAACCGGCTTTATTAAATCCGTTATCAACAACAGGAAAAGGAAAGACGACTCAGGAATGTCTCAAAGTACGATCAACATATGGCTTAGTTTTCATTGTAGACGTGAACACTTGTGTCTGAAAATAATTCGCCGATCCGATATTTGCGAAGAAGATTTTACCTACAAAAGCGAGGTGGTTCAGATCATTCGGACGGAAAAGTGGGGAAAACAGTACAAGAGCGCTACAATTTATTACAGATGTCGGGAGACGAGCGAACTCCAATCGAAACCAAAACCCGGTGGCATAGCAAAAACACGGCGTTCGTCCGGCGATTCTCAGAAACCTTGCAGCGATTCTTGGAAACCTTGCAGATCAAATCGCAGCGTGCCCGTTACTAGGCAACAAAAGCTTCGCGAGGATCTGCGAGTCACGTATTACTAGTAAATTTATAAGAAAATTAAAAGACCTTTGTACCCCTTCCCATACTATACCAGCTGTCGGTCACGTGACATGTGTGTAGGTGTAGCATTTTTTGTGATTTGAAAAGGATGAACTGTGGAGATGAGGATATGCTAAATTCTGTTGCTGCCCCTTTTGCAGTATATACCTTCAATTATTATTTCCAGCCCTGCAACAGGTGTACAAACAACAATTGCTGGTTTGCAACCATTCCCGAGAGATTGAAATGACAAAGACCCTGGCGGCCATGTTGGATGACAAACAATTAAAGCTAATTATTAGAAATCTTTTGAATGGTCACCAACATGGCGGCGATGATGTCAGTTGCAAACCAAGAATGCAGTGCAATCCCGATTTCTTGAACCGGGATAAATCGGGAGTTCGAATTATTCGGGATAAAATTACAGTGAACGAAATTCAAGGGAAACAACTTTTGGTTCAAGTCATCAGGGTTTTGAGAAATCAAGGGTTTGAGGAATTGCACCCAATCTCCCGACCCATCATCTCACATACCAATATACACAACTTTGTAGGACTCAAGTTTTCAATTGAGTATTTTTGTTTTGTGTTCACCTCTAGGCTATGATGTTAAGGATGTTGGTGTTATTATTGCTGATGTCAGCGATGGATCATCTCTTAATTCAATGTGTTCCTCAGCCAAGATGATCTTAAATTGTGTTGGTCCGGTAATGTGGATTTTCTCTTCAATATTAACAGTGCAAAAGTAAAGATCAATAAGTAAAACACTGTCATTTCCTTATCGGCAGGTATTTTCATCAGATGAATAGTTAAGCCCAAAACACTGTTGATTAAAAATGTTGACACTTACTTACTTACAGTGTACTGGTGTTTATATTTAAAGTTATTACTTTTATTGCAATCAGAGTGCATTATAACTCGATAAAGCGCGTGTGTGCCATAGGGCGCATGCTTTTAATGAAATTATAATGAACTTGAATTGACTATTAAATCAGAGCGCATGTTATATGACCAAAATGTTAATAAAAATGCAATATACATGTTTTAAAAATTAATTATGACTATTGCTAATGATTGTATTGTTATTGATTACAAATCATGATCAATAATGTTATTATTATGATACATGTGTTAAAAGATATTTATCTGTCACTGTGACACAAGTTACTCAGAATTTTTTTTTTCTGAGTAGCTTGTGTCACTCAGACGGATAAAAATCTTTCTCATATTGTTTCTACCAAGCTTAAAATTCACCATCATTTCTTTCCACAATATTATAATTTTTGTTTTGTTCCGCAGTATCGGTTTTATGGTGAAGCTGTTGTTAAGGCGGCAGTGGACAATGGCTGTCATCATTTGGATATCAGTGGAGAACCCGAGGTGAGACACAAGTCTGTTGAATCATCATCATCTGTTCTTTATTCCAATTTGCCCGCTGTTCCATAATAATTGACGAAAAAAAAGATATGCAGTATTGCTAGGCACGTGAAGTCAGGCCTATTTGCAAAAATTGAAACGATTCTTTGAAAAAGTCAAAAATCAACAAAATAGTCTAGTATGCTCTAGTTGAACCATACCCTTCAATTCATTTCTTTCAATCTTGAAGTGCCTGACCCATATGCACGCAAACTTGAATGAAGTTTAATCACACAGTCCTGACTGTAATAAAATTATAATAATAAAAACTGAAACTGAAACAACTCTAGATCTACTGACATGTAAATTGTGTATCTTGTAACTTCAGTTCCTGGAGAAAATGCAGTTTCAGTACCATGACCAGGCTGTACGTGAAGGAGTGCAGATCGTTGGTACTTGTGGATTTGATAGCATTCCAGCAGACATGGGTGTTGTATTTGCACAAGAAAGTTTTCCAGGTGCTCTACATTTTATTACATGTTTGTACAATAAGGTAACTTTCTTGTGATTGATTGGACATTCTACTTTCCTCTATAGCTTAACTCTTTGCCGTTCGCCTAAAACAGTGAAATTTGATCCTATTGTTTGTTTGTTTATTTATTTTCTCAACAGCCATTTACAATGTGTGGAAAGCTATTATCTCTTTTGAAAGGGTAGTAAATAAACTTTCAGGAAAATATTTTTTTCCCAAAGAAACCCATAATACATGTATATTAATTAGTTAATTATTAACTAGCATAAATTAATAATAATAGCCGCAAAATTTGGACAAAAAAGCAACTTATTTCAAAATGATGACTGCATGGTTATAAGGAAAAGTTAAAAGCAAAAATGTTCCTTGTTATATTGGCAATATATCCTGAAAATTTGGCTGAAAATGGTAATTATAGAATAAATTAGTATATTTTAGTTTGGTATCAAATTTTAATTTATGCAGGAATTTGACCCCAAACATTGTGTCAACATTCCACTCGAAATTTATCTCTGTCGTTCCATAAGAACATTTTGTCCTCTCCCGTTACTGAAATATGAATCCTAACATGTATTCAAAGCATCAAACAAGGTTTTCAAATGTAAAAAGCGAATCAAAATATCATTTCAGTTGCATTTGCGTTCGTTCGTTCGATCGATCGATGCAATATTTTGTAACACTTATCTTGGTTTTTCGCTCGATTTTCGAGCTCCAGATGTATTCAATTTCCTCACTGCTTGGCATCCCTTCTGGATCACTTTCCTCGTCCAAAACTCTTGCTAAAACGTCCTCAACAACGCCTGTAACGGATTGCGAACTCTTCACAAAATGCGGCTGTGTGTTTAGAACCGATCGCTTTTCTGAAAAAAACGTCATATAAGACCCACTGGGATATACCTGTTCAAACTTGCTGGGAGAATGGGTTAGAGTATTCCCGGTCCACCTTGAAAAAATGCGGGAAATCGTCCAAAAGACAATTTTTTGCGAATTTTTTTCCCTATCTTTCCATCTAGAACGATGGTCTTCGTGCGTCAACGGCAAAGAGTTAATAAACAGACGTTTCTCTACATACATGTAATGTACATTTGTGCTCCATTTTTCCACTCATGAGAGAGATACATGTACAGTGTATGTATCTGAGATTTGATCAGAGAATTTCCATGGTGATGACTAGCTCTACAGAGATCCGTGTAGTTTCTCGGAGTAGTTGTTATGTACAGTGGAATCCCGATTTCTCAAACCCTCAATTTCTCAAAAACCCTGATAACTCGAACCAAAAGTTGTTTCCCTTGAATTTGTTTCACTGCAATTTTACCCCCGATATTTTGAACTCCCGATTTCTCAAACCAATTTTTGTTTCCCTTGGAGGTTTGAGAAATCAGGATTCCACTGTACTTGGATGCAAATTAAAAAAGTTACAACCAAAAAGAGATGATACACAGATCTCTGTAGAGCTCTACATAATGTATGTCAACAGTTCTAAGTGTGGATTTTTTTTTTTGTGGTTTAATCTCAGGCATCGTTTTTCTACTTCATTGTTTGCTAATGAATAATTATGTTAGTACATTTTTTGTTTTGTTTTTACATGTAGGTGAACTATGTCATTTGGAGAGCTTTTTGACCATACATTCTGGCCCTAAGGTAATTTCAACAGATAAAGTCTTGGAATTTAGCCTCCTCGCAGACTTTCTTTTGGCTATGACAGTACAGTGTAGCTAATCCTTTAGTCCCAAAACTGATAAACGTCAAATTATTTTTCCTAAGACATAAATTCATCAACAACATACTTAACAGGATATTGTCTTGAAATGTTGAACTCTCAAAAAATCACATCTAGATGCCAATTATCAGCTTGTGACCCAAGACAAGAAAAATCTGTGTGTGAATATTAAATGCATGTACATGTATCAATAAATAAATATATAGCGGCAAATCTAGGGGGAAGGGGACCCAGAGTGAACTCCCCCCCCCCCCCCCAAAAAAAAAATATATATATTACATTTACATTGTAGAGCAAGAAATGTCACATTGTCACGCCACCCTCCCTGAACACATCTGGATCTGTCACTGGTGCAGTCATATGACCAGACTATTTTAACCGTTTCAGGGATCTAGTGGACACTTTGGTACATATCAGTCAATCATTCATGGTGTGGCAAGTGCCAGGGAAGGTAACCTGAAAAAACTCAGAGCAAAGTTATTTCCAAAGCCAATGCCAAAGTTTGGGCCAAAGCTAGCCAGAAGGTTGGTAACAACTTACATTACTGTGTGCCGTCAGTTTACTTTAGAGTTCAAAATAAAAATAATAGTCAGTATTGTAAGTGTAAGTTTGTAAATTGTATTTATTCACCCATTTCACCAGATTATGAGAAAAATATTGAAGATATTAAATAAATTTAGTTAGAAGAAGTGTCAGGAGTGTTGACCATCAAACACACCCATGTTTTGTTGTTTTCCATGTACTGTACAATGTACATGTATGTGCATCATACATTGGGTCGGAAATAGCCCGCAGTGCAGGTGTTCTTGTTGGGCGAGCGCTAGATTATTGTCCATTGTTTTGCACTCGCTCACCCAAAATATGCGTAGGCTAGGTAAAAAAAAGGTCAAATGGAAAAGTACTTACAGACTGAGTACTGACTGAAAATTATTGTTAAAATTAGGCATTGTCACTCATGATGGGTATGAAGCCTCAGCGGCTCATATGATCAGCTGTTATACTCAACAGTCTCTGGATGTTCAATAAAATTATTGGTCTGAATCTTCAATACACTTTCTTTCTTTTTTATCAAGAGGTGCCATCTCCTACAGTCGTGAGCTCCAGAAGTGGTGTATTCCTTTTATGGGAGCTGATCCATCAGTTGTCAGGAGATCACAGCGGCACAGTGTTGAAATACGGGATAAAAAGCCGGTTCAGTTTGGTGCATATGTCTCCATGCCGTCACTGATTGCCATTCTGCTTTTATATTTCTTTGGTATCTTCTTTTTCCTGCTGTGCCAGTTCAAGAAGGGAAGGGATTTGTTAGAGAAGGCAAGTTCTGTTTATTTGATGTCTTCACTTAATACATGTATCATTGATAGGCTAACATGATAGTGCGTAGTTAATTTTGAACATACAAAAATTATCTTCCTCCGATCAAAGCTCTCACTGGGCATTCTTGTCCCCAGAGGCCACGATCCATTTGGTCAGCACCAAGAATCGAGACCTCTGGCCGGTCCCAATTTGTTGAGCATGCTCAGAGTACTCGTTCTGTATTCAATCAGATTCTGTATCCAATCAGATTTGTCAGATTTGACGGTTAGTTCGAGATTCGCGGACTTCCGGTTTTGGAACCGGCCAGAGGTCTCAATTCTTGGTGCTGACCAAAGGATCGTGGCCTCTGGGGACGAGAATGCTCAACGGGTGAATAAAGAAACAATAACACTCAATAAATTAATGCCTTATTAATAGTAAAGTTTTAGCACTATTTATAATTTAATAATAATTTATAATGCATGGTATTGTATAATATTAATAATTTATTGATATTCAGAAGACAGCAAAATTATATTATTTTTAAATTTAATTTAAGTGCAAATGGACATCATAAATTATTAATTGATTTGCTTATTTATATTTTAAATTAGTATACCCACACCATTTACCCTAATACAGTCTGATATAGCTAACGTTTGGTTAATTTCTCTCTCAGTACCCCAAGTTCTTTTCGTTTGGTTTATTTTCACATGAAGGACCTACCAAAGAGCAGGTAAATGGGTGATAAATAAATCAAATTATTGTATTTACAGTTATTTATGAATCTGAATAGCTCGTCAGGATATAATTTTTTTTATAGAATGATCCAGACATTTTGTGAATAAACCTGGGCTGGGTTGGAGATCTAAATAAATCAGAGGCAGCTAAATAAAGGCAGCATGTTCATTGTTGCTTAATGTCATGTAGTTTTCAGATTTAAGTGTTGATCCATTTCTAGCCTGCGTCACAGACAGTCTTCACCGTCGGTATCGAGGATTTTGTGACATGTCCAGCTGCACCGCAGGCTATCCAGTTCAGGAATTCAAATCCCTGACTTCCTGCTTTACAGACAGGGGTCCTACCAATATTGTGCTTTATAAACCATGTTTGCAATGACAAGCTTAATGACGACATAATCCATTTTGTTGCTGTCTTTTCACAGATGGACGAGTCATCATTTTCTTTTGCATTTCATGGAGCTGGATACAGCCAGAAAGCTGTACAATCAGGGTAGGATATTTGTTTTGGTCGTTTTTGTTTTGTTTTGTTTAATTACATGTTTACAATTAGCCTGCGTGCAGACGTTTCCTATTTCCTTAAAGCAAGGAAATAGGAGACGTCTGCACGCAGGCTAGTTTACAATCAATATTATTAATAATTTTTTGTAATTTCAGGACTCTTCCAGCTAAACCTGATGGTCAGATAGAAATCAAAGTAACAGGACCTGGTGAGCTCTTGAAATAAATATTGTTTCTCTTTACCGATAGCCATGCATTGTGTTTTGAGTATTTGGTCCTTAATCTAGAAAATTATGTTTACTACTTATATGAGTTTTTTGTTTCTGCCCCATCAGAAATGGGGTATGTTGCCACTCCCATCTGCATCGTGCAAGCTGCATTGGTGATCCTAGAAGAGACCATGCCAAACAGGTAACCGATTTGACGATGCCTCGTTTAATACCTGTCCGTTTTAATTTAAGTCTCACTTGAAGACAAATTGCCAGAGCAAAGCTTATACATGTAGGAAGATTCATTTCCCCGTTATTGTTGAAGTAGAATTCAGAAAATATAGAGATCGTCGCTTTCGAGTTCAGCAGCTCTCAGTGTCATTGTTTTTGGGTGTTGTTGCTTCTTCTGTAGGTAGTCGTTCCCTTCAAGTAGTGAATTCTGTTTTCAGTTGGCTTTATACATGCCAAAAGTCATTGAAGAATTTGTCGTGATCCATAACTGGGCTTTACTGGCGATGACAGTGAATTGCATTCATTTCACAGTTTGAAATTACTGCAGACGTTTTCCTAACGGTTCCAACATTTTGTATCCATCATCTTCAGGCCAACATTGTTGGGCCTTGTTGCGACATGTTATGGCCAAACGAACGTAACATGTAATTTTGTAACATGGTTGTCTGTTCCATGTTGGACGAAAGTTCCAGCATGTCCTAACAGAGGCCTGAGGGCTGAAATGGTTTCAACATTTTCATACAACAATGTTGGGTGATGTTGGATCGTTTCAGCAGGTAAAAAACCATGAGCTCAGTCAATTTTCGGAAAATGATTTGATATACTGAATGAAGCAGGATAGCACTTGTGATGGAAAGAAATGATGCTATGACATGTACATGTACATGTATACAACTTGTAACAAGGTATGAGTGAATTAAAGTGCTATTGATTGAGGGTTAGCCCTTTGACACTTGTTCCCTGTATGACAAAGTGGATATTTTCTATCGGTTCAGCTCATATTTCAAGGAATACTCTCTTGGTAACACTGTATATTGGACTTTTATTTCAGTGGTGGCGTTCTTACTCCTGCCGCGGCCTTCGCTGGAACATCGTTGATTGACCGACTCAATGAAAATGGCGTCAAGTTTTCGGTGGTACGCTGTGAAGTTGAAGAGTGAAGCAAGCTGCTCAGCGGTCGCTCTCCCAAGAGAACAAACTGAGAGAGAGAGAGAAAGAAAGACGGGGACAAGTTCAGTGACGAATGGCGTCCTAACATATTGCCAGTAGCAATTAAAAATCAACTCGAGGTGTTATATTTTAATATGAGATTGAATCCTTAGTATTGGGAACACAACGAGAACACTTGATGACATTGATTAAAAAGTTAATATATAATTGTAAACCATCTTCAAAATTAGATTCGTAAGATCGGGATTTAAAAAAAAGATCAGGATTAGCTATAGTCTCGAATCCGTTATTTGAGGAGGAGCGATGGACACTAGATTTAGAGCAGTTTTTCGAAATTAACTATTATTGTGTGTTTGCTTTGGTCTACTTTGTGACGTGCTCTGCGGATCTTAAGCTGCTCAAGCTTCAGGGCTTGATACAGCTTACGTGCCTTTGTTTGTTTGCTCGTTTGTTTGTGTGTTTGTTTGTTTGATTGATTGATTGATTGATTGATTGATTGTTGTTGTCTAATAACTGACATTTTGCACTAATTACCGCCCTAAGTGATCAGGAAATAAAGTATCCATTTATAACGTATAATAAAAAGAATATGGTATAGACGATAACGGTTTTGATGGTTTTTATTATAAATTATTATCTCTCGGTGTCAAGAACTACCCTTAAGCTAAACTGGCAAAAACAATGCGGATAAATGCTTAAATTGTAGCCAAGTGTTGCAGAGTCCATACAAACAAACAGTGAGAAATACAAGCACATTGATCAAAATGTCTTGATCCTTTAGCTTGCGCTCACGTTTCTAAGTGTCGAACAATTGCCTTTATGCTTGCGTCGCGATAAAACTTACAACGTTACTTATAAAACATTTCAGTTTTAATATGAAGAAAAAACGTAGCCTCTTCCTTTAGCGACTCTCTCCTTCGCGGAGGCTTCTTACAAGTGCGCTTTCAAGATAAAGCGTGGGGGTCGGGAGCGAGTCCTTTCAGTGGAGCCACTACAGGAGAGAGAGCTTTAGTCCATCTTCGTGTTTAAAATAGGGGGCTTTTCTCTATTGTAGAATGCTTGTCATTCCAGGTCCGCAAATCGTCCCAGTTTTTTCCAATGATATTTATCCAGTTATTGACAATCCACTTGTGGCCCTTAATGACGTCACATCCCCCGTGGTATGACATAAGGTCGAGGCTCGACAGCCAGCCGGATGATTTGTTGATCACGTGATTATACCACATGATCGCGGTGCCTCGTTTTGGTTCAACTCTCAGGTTCGCTTTGGAGCAGTAGGCGCTCAAATTGGAAAGGTAATTTGATTTCCTTGTCCACGCCTATAAGAAGAACAAAAAAATGTTTTCTCTGACTAGTTAAAGTACATTTTTATGAACCAATGAGAAAGCCCAGCAAGATTGTTTTCCTGGCATAGTAAGGCAAACATGGGAGACGCAGTACGGTTCAAGCGCTGGCCAGGGACATTGTGTTGTGTTTTAAGGCAAAACACCTTACTCTCTCACAGTGCCTCTCTCCACCCAGGAGTATAAATGGCGATTTGTCAGGGAAACCTGACAAAAAAGCTGCGAGGTTATCTTGAAAGGACTAGCATACCATCCAGGGGAGTAGCGATACTCCAAGTCGCTTCATGCTATGGAAATCAGAGTTATGAAAGCACCAGCCGGATAAGCCACCTGACTTGTAGACAGATCATGCTTTTTAAGACAAACACACAAACCTGTTTGTTGAATGTACCATTGTCGGCGATTGGGAAAGCCGTTTGCCCTCCTTCCTCGACATCGTTGAGAAAGTAGAGAATCGTTATATACCTATAAAATGAATGAAGATAGTTACACTTTATATCTGCCTCGTTTTATTACTAGTAGTACGCCGCGGTGAGTCGCAGGTCCTCGCGAAGCTGGGATGGGGATTAATTATTTATGATAAAAAAAGTTGAAAACTAACGTTATCAAAATAATTCAACTTCAACACCATAGTGTGTGTAATTTCTGTTAGAACAAATATTACTTGTCTTGCCCTAACATACCTGCAGATACGACATTTATCCAATGAGCGGCGATCACAACAAGAATCCTCGGCGTGGACTGAGTGCGAGTCATAATGACAGTGGTAATGACCGCCAGGACCATATCTTACGGCCTAGAACAAATATCCACAAACGGCATTAAAAAGAAGAATTAAAAAACTTATAGCTAAGAATATTTTCACGGGAATACCGAGTATGTATCATGCGAAACTGGTCTTCTTTGCAGCGCGTCACAGAACCGCTAGTTACACACAAAGGCTAAACTGATTTATACTCAATATTACATGTAAAGGCATTATATAGGTGAATGCTATGCTTTTCATATGTTTTGGCACCATTCTATAAGCATCCATTCGAATCTAAAAATGTCATCATTGATTTATAGTGGAAGGTCCCATAAACTTTTTTATAATCGGCTTTTGACTTTATCAAGGAGGAAAAAGAGGGATTCAGTAGTGGTTTTGAAATAAATAGGGGGGAATGAAATTGAGATTAGAAATTGTAGTTAATTAAGGACGGTGCCTCCTAATACCAAAGTATTTTTGCGCGGTTTATGACTATGCGGGAAAAGCAGATCTCAGCAAGGGCTATTGGATTCCAAAAAGAAAATTGGGGGTAACCACGCATTTTTCAGAGATAATCAAGCTTCAATCTGGAAAAAAATGCTGAAATAGCATTTTATCGGAAAAAAAGAAAAACATATTTTTTCGCAGATCCCCTTTGAATTTGCCTTGACATACACTAAAGCAACAATAAATATAAAAAAGCTTTAAAATACTTAACAAATGGTAATATAACAACTACTGTTTATGTGTTTTTTAATTAAAAATCATCGCAACGTAGCCATTATCAACCCTGACAGCTCTCCTCTGGTATACCAAAAATACAGTCTAAATAACTTTTGCACACAACAAAAAATTAATCATATGTTTAATAGGCTTACCGCTTCCATTTTATAACATAAAAAGTAGTGGTCACCACGCGTTTTTGTAAGTTATATGAAGAAAACGACCATATATTTCCCTGCCGAGCTTAGCCTTAAAGAGATTTTGCAATGTTCTGTATGTGCGCGCGCTCGAGCGCGCGCTAATGACGCGAGAAATTATGCGCAGAACGTATGCGCAGTAACAATAGGAGGCACCGTCCTTAATAGCAGCTACATTTGGTAGATGGACACCAAAATGGACTAAAGTATATTTGACGGTGTGCATTTAAAGTTTATCCCATTTCCTAAACGAATTCACACATATAAATGCCCCATTTTGGGTGTTCGGCGAGTTTAAACAAAATTCAGGAGAAAACTCTGATATACTTATCGTACATACCACTGGCGTTTCACTGCCTCTTATTACTTCAATTGGAAGGCCCGCGAGCGCAGCCTTTCTAAGAACAACACGGAGCAAACGTATTAGAATAGCTGCCAATGAGGTAATCAGTTTTGTAGAAGCTGCTTCGCTGACGTTTCGAGCGTCAGCCTTTTATTTCGTGAGAGGGCATCTCTCAACCTCGTCCCCAGGGCCATCTCCGCTTTCAAGATGGCGGGTGGGCGCGAAGAAGACCCTGGCGAACAGCGGATCACGTGACTACAAAATTAGCCAATCGCGAGCCCGCCGCCATTTTTAAACAATCAAAATCTCCAATATTTTTGGAGACACGTGACCTAGCTGCTCGCGCCATCGGCTCTCGTACGATGAGGGGCATCTCTAGCTGGCAAATGGCTTACGCTTATAAACTCCAAGTTTAAACTAAACCAATAATATTAAATAAGGATTGTTCGGCATTAATGTCGGTAGCCTTAAATTATAATTGCGTGTTTCATGAGCATTAATCACATCTTTTGTAGTTTGCTGCTAAGGAAGGGAAACGACAGGCGTACTCTAGTTTGAAATTAATACAGAACTGTAATGGAATTTTATTTTATTTGTTTTTATTTAAAAATAATTGACGTCTAGGTTTATAAATTTTTATACATACTCACTTTACATCAAGTGTCCCTGCGACTTTGTCGTTAACAGGGAAATCAATGAATGTCTGGTTGCTATGGCGACCCTTGACCTTAGGTTCCAGACTTCCCACTTCCTTTACATACTTCATGATATCCGCTGGCTGAAATTCACTTCGATGAATCATTCCTACGAGAAAGTAATACAGTAGACATATTTCTCCGCCGTGCACAGCAACAATTCACAAGAAAACCATACTTTATAATAAAACATATTAAACGGACATTACATGGAATGGTATTTTCATCAGTATCTCCAAACACTCCTAATTTGCTCCGACGCGAAGGTCTAACTGGCTCGAAACGTCAGCTTTTCAAATTCGCCGCGGGCCGTTACATGTAATATTCTTTTATAAATTTCAAGTTGATAATTAACTAAGAAATGTATTCCTAATTTCTCATTCCTTTTTCATGACACATTTTAAAGCATGTTATGAGAATAAATGACCTGATCATCTCAGCATCTTGATTTGAAATCAAATTATTCCATGCAAGGAGACCTAATTACGGCAAATCAGGTGCAGAAGAATGTATCTAAATTATCACTAACCAGGTTTGAGCTTGCCAACCTTTAACGATTTCAGCCTGAAAAAGTGATTTGCCAGTGTCCATTTAGTAACCTGTCAAGGTGCGCGCGAAATCAAAGAAAGAAGCGCGGTGCTAATTAAGGTGACGTAACTTACATTTTCTTTACATCATTGGTTGTGAAGTGTAGATCCCGGATGTAACGCATACCAGCGATGACCTGTAAAAGAAATTCGCCCGTGATGTTTAAAGACCTTTAAACTTTACATTTGGCAAACACGAATGGGTTCGAATGAAAACAAAAATCTTGATTCACATGTTACCGCGAGATTTTAGATTTTAGGCCAACTTCGATATATTAAAATTCTAACTTGCTTCCTGCTTAGGGTAATAAAACAAAAGAAATCGAAAATAAATCACATCGAGGTTGAGTAAATAATTAATTAAAATTAATTAAAAGTGTCTGCTTCTTTCTGGTAATTGAGCTTAGCGACGTACTGCGAGTGTCGCATTTCAAGTTTAGTTTCGTGAGCGTTTGAAGGAGATAATTAATTCCGAATGATGCTAGACAATCTAGCAGCTGAGTACTGTACCTCGTCCGAGTTTATTACGCCATCTCGGTTGAGATCCCACTGTTCGAAAGAGGTCTGGGACAGAAGGGCGTCCATTGAATAATGAAATACATCACTGTTCTCCAGTCTCCCGCGTTCTGCCAAGTCAAGAATTCGTTTGGTCTCGGCTTCACTTAAGAAGTCGGGAATTTCTGGAAACAGCAAAGGGAATGTTTAGTGAAAGGCTCCCAAGGTTAAAAGAACTAGCTAAGAACTGATGATGAAACCATTGAGTCGAAACGAAACTGCATGAAGCTTACATGACGATATAAAATTCTAGTAGCATCCATCGAAGCCTCTTTGTGTTATACTTACCGAAAATGGGAGGTTTTACACTCAATGTTTTAACTGTGAACGGTTTCTCTTCTTTAATAAGCTCGATTTGTCGAACATAACCAACCTAATAATTAAATCCAAAATGTAATACATGTCAGCTTGGTAAATACTCGACCAGCATTACTATGTTAGGAAATGTTCCATGTGTACCTTGACAGGGTCTAGCCGTGGTAGTTTCTTTCTTCTGACCATACATGGTCCGGGTAGATCGTCAAATTGATCATGAATCTGTCCGGTTGAATCACAAGCGACCAGAGAAAAGATAAACGTCGCTAGAATAACGCCATTGCAACTTGAATCCATTTTGAGTCAATTATGTTGTCATAAACGCATCTTGGAATCACTGTCTTCGGAAAAGAGAAATTACATTATCGAATTTTGTAGTTGAAGCGCCGGGAAGGAACAATACAACCCGACACACGTGTTCGTTCATAATGATTAAACAGGTACCAGTCTTAGTTAATTGACAACAAGTCCTTGAACGGCTACGATTTGTTTTATTTTCTTGTTTTTATTCACCATTTCCAAGTTGAACGTATTGTTACATACATTAAATTATATGGACTTTATGGACAGATTTATATTATATAAATGGTTTTAAACCAAATCCACATTTATGCTATAATGATAATACAGTAAATGGATTTGGATTCGAGTACTATTTCGTTTTGTTTCCATGGTCACTTATCACGTGACCAAATATCGTCTAGTTTACTTCCGGTTTTATCTTCAAGGTAAGCAACTAGCAAACTTTTGATATATCGTATATATGGCACGAAATGTTTCGTGTTCTAATTTTTGCCGCAAAAGATATTCCAACAAAAATCTACTCCACATTCAATCAACGTACCACAGTAGAACAAGCTGTTATTTTTATTTTAATAGGCTAATGATTACGTAAACCCTAACGTGTTTTAAACGTTGCTTCACTTGTATTTTGTATCAACAGCAACAATATTAAGTTGTATGAGGAACATTTTCTAATTCCAACTGTAAGAGTCATGATGTACCACTAATTCTCAGAACTGCATGCAACAGTATTTGCAAGATTAAAGGGGCTCTTAGATGCTAAGCATTTTTAATCGATATGGTAGCAGCGAAATCCAATATATAACTTAGCGTTTTGCGTTCAGTTTATGTATAATAGGCATATTAATCTTAAAATACTATTCTGCCTTAATATTGAATTATCCTTTACGATAAATAATTTTCTTCAGTGTAGAACGAAAGTCTTGCAGTCTGAGTGAGTAAATAACGGGATTAAGAAAAGAGTTCGTGTAATGAAGTAATTTGCAGAAATAAATCACTTGGGTTGAAGGCAATGCAGAACAAGGAAAGGTCTTGCATTCCAAGAACACAATCAAATTAACGATTTGAAATGGCAGCCACGTTAGAATAAACACCGTGGTTACTATAAACACAGTCATCGCAAGTTTTCTGTCATTTTCGATGACTCGCCTGTTTCGCTCCTTCCCGCCATTACGATACTGGCTTACAAATGGCCGCTTTTTGTCTGAGCTAACATCGGACGAGTCTAAGCTCGCCTCTCTTAAGTACGCCTGTCGTGGCACGCGCGCTTTTAACCAAATCGCGAGATAAGCCAACAACATGACCAACATGGATGAGAAGAAGGTCAAAATCAAAAACCAGAAAAATACTTTGTGTTGGATCAAGTCGTATTCGTGGAAGAAGTAAAGACTCGATAACAGAGTCGCTAGGATCCAAACAGACGAAACCGAAGCGTCGTACAACCTTCGTGTCGAAGTTCGATGACGAAGGGGGAAACATATGGCATATACTCTCTCCAAGGCAATTATTGTGAGCGTGAACGTAGAACCGAGACCGCAAAATACGTCCAACGCTTTCACGATGTTTAAAAGCGTGGATGTATTATCTTGCCTGAAGCTAACGATTTGGAAAATGAAGGCTGGAACCGAACACATCCCCACTGTCATGTCCGCTACAGCTAAGGAGAGCAGGAAATAGCTGGTGCGCCTGCGCAGTAATTTCTTTCTTGTTAACACCGCAATGGCTATTGAGTTGCCAGTAATTATGGCCAGCGACACCACGCCTAAAGCTAGTGACCACCCCACTAACGACCAAGCGACTGGTGCTTGTTCTCCTTGTGAAGTTTCGTTCATCTCTGCTTCCAATCTGTTAAAAAGCATAAACCAAACCGAATGGTTAAAATGTTTACCAATAAATTAATATTAGGTGCTTTCCATTTGACCAAAAATGCCGGTTTGAGAACAAGACAAATTTTCCGATGCCGAATGGAACTAAATTTCCCACAAAAAAAATCATCGTCCGTCAAAATAAACGTTCCATTTCCAAAAAAACCCTGAATGACATTTTTATTTAACGTTAATTTCGATTCTCAAAGCCTCACCTGTCTCATAGCATGTTCTTGGTTCTAAAATCCTTAGTAAAGATGTTAAAACGGCAGAGAAAAGTACTGTCTGTTGTGCCGTTCTTTGGTGTGATTTTCTGATATTCTGGACTTTCAGAAAAATATGGAGATTTACCTTTCAACAAATTGTCACGATGCCCATATATATTGTCAAGAAGCCCTTGTTGTCTGTGACAGATATCCTGCGTCATATTTGGAAGTGCACTCAAGACTCCGTCTGGCGTATTGGAAAGCGCTGAGTTTAATTTGAGAGGACTTTTGGGACATTTGGATGCTTGACAATTCGTTGAATAATAAAACAATTATCCTGCTCAATCTTGCAGAATATCGTCTGATTTTGGCCAACTCGGCCAAGTATTGGTCAAGTATTGGGCGATATCCCGCGCAATTTCGCAGGATAATTGCGTCAAATACAACATGTAGCCAAAATTAGGAAAATTTATTACAGAAAACTTATTGTAGGCGTACTACGCATACACCTCGTTAATTTACGATGTAATGCGTATAGATAGAAGAAGAAAATATAGTAATTTTGTTTCGAAATTTCCATTGACAACCCTCGGCTTAGATTGACCAAGTGCTCGAGTGACGTGAATCCGGCATTAAATCGCCTTGTTACGCGATTTTCCATTGACTAAAAGTGAGTGGGTTTATTTGTTACGAAAAACTATTTTTTCAGTGGTAAGTCTGACGTCTGATTTTACGATGTACGTGTAAACCCGAAGCGCTAAAATGCACTAAAATGTTTTTTTTTAAACTCTGATCACTCGAAATATAATAAGAGTAACTATGCTACGTCATCAAAATACAAATGAAAGCTGACTACGTTTGTGTTCGTTGGGACTAACGTTTGAAAAGCACAAGCTACGCCAGCTTGTGAAATCACATTAAACACTTGCCTGAGTTTTCAGCTGTGGACAGTTCCTTGGTGTACAACAAATGCGTTTCATCCAAGATTGCTTGTACGTGAGCATGTAACATAATGCTTTTAGTAAAAGCAATCAAAGTTTTTTTGGCCTGAAGTGATTAATTATTTTCCGACCATAAAAGCGAACAAAATGATTAGGGTGAATTGACAAGTAATCATAAATGCGGCTTTCTAAAAAGTAAACATTTTTATTCAATGATTTTAACTCCATGGCGTTCAACATGAGCTATATGGGATACACGAGTATCGAGTGGCACTGAACGATCTAAAACTGATGTCATATTTACTTAGCTTTTTTATCCGTCTTTCGTTAATGTATTTTCGTTAATTATTCACCATCCGAAGCGAAGAAAGCTTGTAAAAATTAAAGCTGTATGAAGTTAAACAAAAAAATTGTTAACCGTACGTTTATCACTTGAACTGGCCATTCTTCATGCTTTGGATGGAAATACGACAGCGAAATAAAGGGGGGAAAAATCAATTTAAGCAAATATTATTTTTTGCCACTCGACGAAGATCTGCATATCCCGTGGGTGGAAATGTAATATATAAAAGCTTTCAATGCGAGCGATTATTTTAGAAACGTTTCCTAGCAACCCCAACGTGCTAACAAAAATCACTTACTAAACATATGTGACGGTCCACTGTTACAATAATCATGGGATTTAGCCTTATAATAATTCGTCAAGTTCTGCAAATCTGTAGTATTGATGAATCATTTTACTTATTCACCCCCGGAATAAGCAGACATGTTTGCCTTAGCACCAAGTTTTGCAAGGAAAAAAGACTGCAGGGGCAAACGTTTGAACATGATGTTTGTTCGGCTCGGAGGCAACTCTGCACTCTGCAAAATGTTGACGTTTTTTTTTCTTACAGGAAATTAATCTTCTCGAATATTCCAACTTATTTCCCTTCACAATTGTAACAATAACAATAGTTAAGGCTACTTAGTCTTTATCAGTTTATCCAATGTTTATGTTTTGTCGGGCTAAATTTAACTTCTGCTAACGTGAAAATCATGTAAACAAATATCGGTGTTTTGAAGTTCAGGTTTCGATTGATCGTGATCGGTGCTATACAATTACAAACGAGCAATTTTTTCTTGAATCGTTTCCTTGACAAGTTCATGTGGTCGGTTTAAATATACATATTTGCTTGTGTGAACGCAAGACATAACAAGTTTTCCCTTTGTAAAAGCTGGCTTGCTGCCATTTTGAACAAGGAAGATTAAATTGTAAAGTCGCGAGACATGCTCGACAAGCTGAAATCACCGACGAAAAACATCCTCAGGAACACTGGATAATCACGGTCACAATTTCTTGTCATAATAATTTCGGTTGACGGCGAGCATTAAATAAAACTTGTCATAAGGAAAACTTGTCAAAAACGTACTCGCGTGTATTTATATACATTAGGTTCTTTTTGGCAGGGAATGTTCAAGGCATATAATTAAACATAAAACATAAAGTACAAAATATCAGTACGAAAACGAACACGCTTTGACTTCATAATGTAAAGAGTTGGTTTTTCACTGCTACATGTATGATAACTCAACTTTCTAAAAAAAAACCCGTATTTTGTGTTGAAATTTTGTTCCGTCGTAACAAGGCCCAAACTGGAAATGTGTCATAAATCCGAGTTATCCAAGTCAAAAATGGCGGGATAACTATATCATTTGATAAACTGAAAACGGCAAAGCATATTTTATGTATATCTATCTGACATCGGATTTTTTATGCTCCATTTTCAAAATAGCGGAATTTCAACCGACTGACGTAGTTTTGCAGCAGAAAAAAAGAAGTATTCTTCAAATTGACCTCAAATGACAACTTTGGAAATTGATTAATCAACTTCTAATATATACTGCTAAATAACGGATTTTTGCCAAAACATACGTTTCTCTTAGTACTTTAGAGGCAGTCTTACCTAGAACCTCCTTCTTGATCAGATGTACAGCTTTACGTTCAATTTTGGACCAAGATGATACATACTGTATTTGCACATAAAAGGACCATGTTGATCAGCATTTCAACTGGCGATCACCTCCTCAGCTCATATCCTAATAACCTAAAGGCTTTCCTTAATTTGATTCTGAGGAGATAAAATAGCTAAGTCACCATTCTCGTGATATTATCGCGATTTCAAAATCTAAACAATTGCCATCGATTAGGACTAATTTTAGGAATTAAGTACAAATATCACACCAACCTGTAACTATGTCCGTAAGAAAAAAAAAAAAGAAAAAAAAAAAACTATGTCCGTAAGTTGAACAGTTTGTAATCTAAAAAGGGGGTTAATTTAACTCATAAACTCCTAGTTGATAATAATCTAAGTATTTTTCCCAACGTAATCAACTATATAATATTAAAATGTTGACGTCGAATGATCAATCTGAAAATGGCTCATCTGCTGCGGTTCCGTATTTCGCACTGTAAACTTCACAAACAAATTAAAAGTATTGATCAGATCTAATCGCAGGTGATACCAATGGGAATTATAGAAAGCTTTTATCCTTCCGCGGCGGTATAACTGAATTCCAAAGAAATGCTTTATTATGAAAAATACTGAACGCTGATAGTACAAGTGCCGATGGCGTACCGCCGATTTATAGTGAAGATACATAATTATACGAGAGGCTTATTAGTCACGAAGCGCGTGCTTTTTTGTGTTGTCTGAGTGTTTATGTGTGCACAGCAGGAGTTTTTCAATCAAAAGCTGTTGTGCTTAGTTTACAAATGAGTTGAGCAGCCCGGGAAACTCTTGGAAATCTGTCACTTTTTATTTGGCTTTGCATTTAGAGGAGTGTAACCAATAGAAACGGATTCATCCAAAAGTGAACTTTTCCACATGCAAAGTGACCTGAAAAGTGCCAAATGACTTTAGAAGAAATTCACCCTAAAGGTCAGTTAGTTGAAAGCCTAGAATATTGCAAAGGTAAGATTGTAATCATTAAAAATTTGAGTTACTACATAAATATACTAACTTAACGAGTTTAGTTTGCCCACGTTTAGTCTTTGTTGACATTTAAATGATTGAAAACTCTTGCAGCAAAACACTAACTTTTGCCGACTTCAAACTGCATTAGCGGTTTTGAAAGCTGACATATCTAAGACACCCAACAAAATATCTCCGACGTCTTCACATCACCACAGACTGCGTTTGAAAGCTTGAAAAAATAATTTTTCAAATTTAATACAAATTGCTACTAACTGTGTTTTTTCGCCAATGTGTCTAAAAAAAAGAAAGAAACTATAGCAATATATTTTAATTTATGTATTGAAAAACTATAGAGTAAACACTTCTATTCATTTAACGTAGATTCTACTGAAGTCTTTAACGCCGAAAAACAGATGGCCCTCATCTTTGCATTTTCCATGTAGCGGTTGACTTTTTAAGTTAAAAAATTTAAGAGACCACAAAATAATTTATAGATTTATATTAATGAATGATTTCCATTCGTCGATGGTTAGTTATCAGTATCTTGAACGGGCCGCTTCCATGTTACTTTCAGTTTCCTCTAGCTACTGCCTGGAAGGAATATACTAATCAAAACAGGCGTCTTTTATATACAAATTTTACTCATTATTTCTATAAATCAAGCAAAATCAATTTTCATTGCTTGCTGAGCGAACTCTAAATCAGAATTACAATATGTATCTTTATTTTAAAGCCAGTACGTCGTAGTTATGTTTAAAACCATTTTTTTCGTGTAAGAAGAATAAAAAACTGGGGGTCGTTGTCACAAGTCTGGTCTCTTACCGGAAAAATGGAATCTCACATTCGAGCGAAATGTTTTTGATAATAAGTAAAATAAATTGGAAGAACGCTTTACAACTGATGTATGTTTTTGGCTTATTTTCTTTGCATTCATTGTTAAGTATATATTTCTACAAGATCAAAGTTTAATTTGGAATAAAAAAAAATGACTGAAAACATCGTTTGTTGGGGAAGCCTTCTGCACTACAAGCACATCACGGATCGGGTCACAAATATTTTGTTTAACACGACTGAAAACATAGCGAATCTGCCTTCTGTGACCCTGGTCTTAAGCACCCTCGCAAAAAAGGTTATTAGGTCATTTTCCATCGAAAACCTTCGACCATTTTGCCGGCAACGTAAAATGAGAATTATAAATCCTTGATTTCATTTTGTATCATTAGACTACGGCGTTCAATTACTTCTTTGAAAAATTGACGTTTACATACATAATTTTCACAGTGACCTTCAAATTAGGCCTTGAAAGGGACGGGTTTTGATATTTTTAAATAATTCAGTTTCTTATAAGAAGTTAATCCTCAAACTTTTTCTAATTATGACTATTTTAAAACATTTTTGCCATGGATTATAGAACCGATACCGCTAAAAGTAACAAAAAAAAGCGAATGATTTTCAAAGCTTTTTGAAACTCCATAATTCGCTAAAAAGAGTTTATTTCGTCGTGCCACAATTCCATTTCGGCATCAAATAATTGAAAAAAATGAGCACAGTACCTTTCTGTGGATTGTTTTCTCCCCTTCGTTAGATCTAGAGTATAGCAAATAGAGTTTCGTAAGGATTTGCAACGGCGATTTAAATCACTTGCCCAGAAGCACTTGATGTGAAATCCAAACCTACTTCGCTCCATAAGCTTACATATGCAAATGAGAGAGGCTTAATATCATTGTACATGCATGTTGACTTAGTTATCTTTAAAAACAACGATTTACTGCTGTCGAGTTTCTCACGTAAATCTATTCAGCGTTTTTCTGGCAAAGTGTCGACGTTTAATTTCCCATAGCAAAATGCTATCACTACAATAACCAATTGTCTTCTTTCTTATTTTGTCTTTTCTTCCTATTTTCATTTTCAATGCATATTGACACCAGCCAGTACCTCGTCCCAAATTTGAATTTCTATTTAAAGAGTGTACTTCTGAAACTGTCAGATTTCGGTGACAGAAACTACTTCGGTTTGATAGAGTTGTTAGGAATTAGAATTGAAGCAAAACTGAAGGACAAAAATAGATTGAGCTACATTAAAAATTACTATTTTCAGACTATAGCTGAATTAAAGTGGAGGACGAATAATTTATTAATACTTTATATATAACGAAAAACGAAATAACACGCAATCAAGACACGAAAGATGGATTGGAACACGATACTGTTTGAATAAGTACTGTCAAACTAGTTTTTATTAAAATACAATTTAATTTGACAAACCCATTAATTGTCAACTAAAGCCTTGTTTTGTTCGATTTTGTCGCTTTTCTTTGAAAATTCCCTTCTTCGCTTTTTTTTAGTTTACTTTATGATATCCAGTCTGTACCATGTATGTTAAAATTATTGTTTTGTTTCTATTGAAAACGGTGTCAGATGGGGATCGTAATCATTTATTCGGATCGCAATCTATCTTAAGATCCTTGACATTGCTTGAAAAATCATATAACTTGACATTGAAAATCATCTGAAACAATGTATCTCGTATAATTACAAAAACGTGGCAGTGTACTCATGTTCTGCTAAACAGAAATGTTGTGAAGTAGATTCATGTCATGCCCGTGCTCAACCTTCCCAATAATAACAACATTTCAGACATATATTCGGAAGTAATTACCTCAAACTTTATTTAGAAGGTAGCGCAAGGTGACACGTATGACCATAATGAGAAACGAAGAGCTAAAATATATCAAAGGGAGACGGTAAATATGTATCTTTCGGCGTCTGTGAGGATTAAGCTATGACAGCATATTGATTGTGGCTAAAAAGCTATAACTTCAATTAGTACTTCGCACCATACTCAACTCAATTTCTAGACTGAAACGAGGTTCTTTTACTATTTTCGCCCTCTCATATTGCTTTATTCTTGATGGCGAAGGGATCGCACATATTCGTGAGTTAATGTTGGACATAGTAACGAGTTGTTAAATATTACGTCCTATATATAAGGTAAATATTACTCTTCATGATATAACCACGTGACTGACGATGAGAATAAATGATCCGGGATCGCATGCAAGAAAAAATATTAATTTATGTTTTCGATATACCAGTAACTTCTCACGACTAATACTGGAAGAAATATGTGTATTGTGGCTAGGAGAAGTTGCTTATTGACATTACTAACAATACTTCTCGTTCGTGATCCGCCTCAACTGATCTTCTACAATCATATCTTTAGTCATGGTTCCGTTTTGGTTTTATCACTACCTTTATTGCTATTTTGACTTTTTACTTCCTAATTAGGTGTCCCACGTACCGGGGGAGGGGGAAGGTTTCAGTTTGATTCTGCACCAGCTGATTGGCCATAAAGACAACAGCTTTTTGCTCTGATATATTGTTTAGAGCACATTTAACCCTCTGATATATTTTCACGATTTTTAAAAGGGGTTTCACTATGAGATGCTAAAACTTTCATCCTTTGGAGACATTTTGATGTGACACATGTTTATCTATTGTTCTTGATGTTGCCATGACAATCATGTTTTGAGATGCATGTTTTCGTCAAATTTTGTATTTTGTAATGATATTTTGTCCTTTTTTCCAGTAAATTTGCAGTATTAGTTCATAGAAGTTTATTTAAGTTATCGATTTATGCTATTTTCTGATGACATAAGAAAATAGTAAAATCCAAGATGGGGGATCCCAGATGGCAGATTTTATGTCGTCTTTTGGCGTCATATGACGTCATAATCAACATATAATCAACTTATCTTGTAGAGCAAGCTATAGGCTATCTACTAAAGGCATAATGATGTCAAGGTATCAACGAATACCCGAGGGGGGTTCTATCAATCTCTCCTCGTACTGTCGTGGGGTATATATTAAGTTTGCATTTAACAAAATAACATTCTAATTTTAAATCTTGCATTTTCCTTATTTATTTAAAAATAACTAATCACCCGTAGCCCCATATTCTGATACTCTAAAATTGTACCTTGCACTAGCTACATGTTGACCATTTTAAGAATTACTTGAAATCTCCAAGAGAGAATAGGAAATGGAAAACCTATTTAAAATCGTAGCATTTGGCCAAAACCCCTCCTTACTGCGGCCCGATTTATAAAATACGCGGGCTGCATCAGATTTCTATAAATCGTGCCGATTTTCGTCCGCTCAGTCATTTTCTTAATCAAATCACGCCAAATCAGGAGGACAAATCGTACCGTGTACATTAGCCTTAAGAGTAGACTGCGAGCAGTCTTTTTCTTTTCCTAATGTTTTTAGGGCACGCGCGCGATCGTTTGCATAATTATAACATTTCCGCTCGCGCCAAAGATCTGAGGAGAAAAGACCGACTGCTCGCAGTCTACCTTAAGAGAGAAAACATTTTGAAAGTAATATGTCATTTATTTCTAATGATGTTTTTAATTGTCAATAGATGTTTTACTGTAGATTTTTTAATGTAGATTGTTTTAAAAGGTACATGTTTTAATGTAGATTTTCCTGAAAAGCCGCAATTAATGAGGAGGTTCAATAAAGTATGTATGGAATGTAATTTATATAATCAACGTAGCCTTCCACTGCATGAGTTATGGATTATTCTGGATATCATGACAATAAAATATTGTTAATACTGATTGTTTTATTGTACATTATTATAAAAAGAAATGACATGTGACACATTCAGCGCCGAGTAAGTATATTTAAAATATAGACTGAAAATTTCGCGCGCTCTGATAGGTTAAAAACCATGTTTTATCAGAGTATAAATCATAGAAAAGCGTGTTTTATCGTTTCGTGCGCGTAAATCTATATTTTAAAGCACATAAAGAAGCCAAAACCATGTATTATACTGTCATAAAACACTCCGTGAATTTGAGAACACTTGAGAAATATAGAAAACACTCGCCTGCGGCTCGTGTTTTCTAAATTTCTCTCGTGTTCTCAAATTCCCGTCGTGTTTTATGACAGTATAATACATGGTTTTGGCTTCTTTATTTGTTAAATAGAGTATATAATTATTATATTCTATGTCGTTTTATTTTTAATATTAATATTAACATACTTCATTGGTATAGGAAGTCGCACAAACGCGAATTCGGATCATTTGCGGAAATTTCAGTGTTCTTCCTTGTTGTCGTGAAAACGTCATTGGTAGTCCTACAAAGTATTAACTAGTACATACATATTAGAAACACAGCTGCTCGATAAAAATAATTAATCAGATAGGAAAAACGTCTTTTCATCTGACAATATGGAATTTGCAGATTATTTCCATTAACGCTAGGTGGTCGTCGCTTGATGTGATCATTTTTTTTAAACAAAGCTTTTTCATGCAAATTCTTCTAAATCTAATTTTAAAATTAGCTTGTCGACTTATCCATTTCGCTTAGGATGGTACATTTTTAAAATATTTATTACAGAAAATGGATATTCATACTTAGAGACAATGGTGTTTGGGTTATTTGTATTGGAAAATGCAAAGTACATTAAACTAACTAATTTTCCTTCTTTAACAAAGTCACCAGCACGTTTACGTTAGTTACCGAGTAAAAACCCGCGTATAAGAACCCTGTTTTTCCAAGACAGGCTGAAATGGTTCTTATATATTGGATGTCTAGTGAGAAATCAGGCTGTTTAGGTTCTTAAATAGGTTCTTATTTTTGACAGAGTAGAACTTCCACTTGTAAGGGAGACTTGACATTATAACTCTGATACTTTGGAACTACCATAGAGTTACAGTTGTAGTGTATATGTATTTAATCAGTAGATAGGCAATCAGAATTATATTTTACATTGTGATTATGGACCTCCAAAAGACATTTTGGCCCAAACCTGTGTTTTCTGAGTTTTACTATTTTTTTTTTTCCAAATAAGAACCTGCTTCATTTGTCAGGCTGAAGTAGTTCTTATGTACACCCTATTCCAAAATAGTTGTCAATTTAAAATTATTTTGCATGTATTTAAATTTGCCTCAATGACCTCGTTTTTGAGTTGTTATTTCAAAATATTTTTTACTCCAGACCGAGGTTAGTGAGGCAAATTTAAATGCATACAAAATAATTTTAAATTGGCAGCCATTTTGGAATAGGGTCTATATTGGGGGTTTAATTTGCCAAATTTCAGCCTGCAGGTTTTTAATCCATAGTTTCTTTTTCGCGGGATTTTACTGTAATTGCAAATCATACTTGCAAATAGTAAATTAAAATAAACTCAACCTCATTAAAACTTAATGCAAGACCTGCTCAATTTGTCACTCGAAATGTCAATTGCCAAAAAGAAAAATGCTATGGTCATTATATTTTCTCGCTATCTTTTGTGTTCATCTGTAAAATATATTTCATAAATTTTAACACAGTGATGTAAATGAAATCTCAAATATATTACACAAAGGTTTTATTTCAGTTGCATCACGTGTCTTGTATTAACCAATAGGAAGCGTTTTTATAAGTTGGAAGTTTGCCAGGTGTTTATTCAATTACCATATATATATCCGCGCTTTCTCCGTTTGGTAAGTTTATTTTATACAACATTCAAACCCTGTTTTTGAATTTTATAACTGCGAGCGTATCAATTTGGTTTGCGATGGCTTCAAAGAGCAGCACTGGTATAACCTCGAGACAATTTGTAACAATCTTAAGGAAATTTGACAAGGAGGGTAAGTAAGTTACAAACAAAACGATACAAGCAGATGTTTTAAGCCTCAAAACGGTTCTCATATTTCTATTTACTGACCTTGTTTCGCTGATTAAATCCATAGGTAATGGAAATATCAACATCAGCGAATTAGATGCGTTTCTGAAGGCATTTGAAGACGAGGTATTTAATACAGTTCTTAAAAATTACATACAGGCCACTCCCTTGACATAGTTATCACCAACATATTTCAGCATTATTTACATTAAACGACTACAATTTCTAACTATTGTTTAAGCCAGTGGCAAATGGTTTAAATTAATGAAAAGCGAACTCAATAGTAATAAACTGTATGCACTAATATTCTATATATATGCACGCAAGATTGTTTATGGAAAATATTTTGCAAAACACCCTGATGAGTTAAAGTATTCAATATTTTGAAACGTGCGCCAGATAAATACTTTAATTTTCTCTCACAAAAGCGATGCAAATATCCACTTTTTCAACGCGTTTTGACTTAAATGAGGCCATTTAGAGCATGGAGATCAAGACAGTATAAAACAAATAGGTAAGAATGTAACACAGTTTATTTACATGGGATATGGGGAGGAATTGCTGCTCCATTTTACCTTTAGTAAGTCGATAATTTACTGGAATTTTGGATAAGCTGATCGTCAACAACTAAATACATAAAAATATTTTGTTCTTAAAGGGAGGTAGTTGTTATTAAAACTGCTCTTTTTCTATTTCCTGGTGATCTATTAGTAAATATACCGTCGTCAAGGCACGCGGTTGTTCTTTCGCTACCTGCTGCCACCAGTAAAGTTAAAGATAGCACTGGCATGCATTCAGCAAGGGCACCTAACGGATTGTTTCGGTGAAATATCTGTTCGGAAAGCCTATAATAGCCTCATATATTTGGATTAAAGCTGTTTGATGGAAAACTGGAGTTTTCTTTAATCAAATGTCACCTCAAACTTTCGTAATATGGGAATATTAATGCCAGTTGTTTTCGGAGAGATACATTAAAAATGTCGCTCGGTACGAAAAAAGGCGCAGCTAGGATTTTTTGGCAAGGCAACAGCTGCACGTAAATTCGAGTAATTAAAGGTTTCGTTCCCTGTCTGCTACTTTAATATTCTGCTAACTAAATCCGAACAAATAAAACTGTGTTAGTTTACACAAATATCTCTTTAAAACGCCCTTAACACTATATGGAAAACAGAAAAACTACATTCCAAATATTTTATTTAAATTTCCTCAATGAGTGCTTCTGGCAATCGTAATGTAAATTTTTTATTCCCATTCCCTCAAGCAAGAGTTATTTCTTCCAGGGCCTAATTGAACCTTCGAAAACTGTGGAAATTGCTGAGAAAATACGCGAACAACAGCAAGGTGGCGATGACGTTGTGGATATGACTACGGTAAAAGTGTTTTTGGTATTTTACACCGTACTTACCTCAGTGACTTAAACCCGGCTTCAAGGAAAGCTTTGTTCGAAATAAGTTGCTTTATGATATCTTAAGAGGAAGTAGACAAAAATGTCTTCAAAATCAAGACAACTCACAAGCATAGTTTTTAATTACTTTTAATCGATATAGTTTACGTTAATTTTTTAGAACTTTGCAATTGTAGAGCAAGTGATATTATTATAAATATTAACCTCATTGTCATGCAAGCTGGACAAGAAGTAAAATTAATTCGAATAAATCATTTCCGAAAAATTTCAAATAACCGCTAGTTTTTTTTAACTTTTTGTAGTTATCCATAGAACTCGTACCTGACAACTTCTTGGCAGCTGAATTTGGTGAAAAACGTTCACGAATAACTAGTGTGGCTTTTATGAAGGTATGGAAAACAATGATGTAAAATACCCATGCGAGTCACGTATTACTAGTATGTAATCAGTGGATTAGCTCTGACGTCTGTAACTAGCATCTGTGTTTACTGAGCTTGACATAATTCCTTGCAATATCAGCTACAAGAAAGGTAATGAAGGAAAATATAAAACTTAATATAGATGTACTGCATTGACTTCAAGGAACAATTTAATGTACGTTTCATGATAAAGGCACACGTCTTCCAACAATGAATAATATCTTCACGAGTATTGGGTAGTTCACGTTTCTGGCGATAATTTATTTTTCTGAAATAGCAATTGGTCTACAGGTATATTCGTTCAATAGAAAGAGGATTATCACTTAAAACACGGGGAAAAGATAGGTTTGTTTATGATCTTTCTGGCGATTTTAGCCGCAAGAAAAAGCCTTCATGTTCTTAAAATAAGTGCATAACATTATACTCACGTTGTTCATTATAGGCTGGGCGACATAAACACGACGAAAAATGAACATGAGCACTTCGACATCAACATACGCGCATGCGCATATTTGTCTGGCTTAACATATCGTTTTTTGTTAGCTTTTAACAAATAGACTTCCTTTAATTTACTTTTTAGCTTTGGGATCACTATGACGTTGATGACAATGGATATTTAGATTCCGTCGAGTTGAAGGTAAATAATTTAAAAATCACTCTGGTTGTAACTTACTAACAGTGAGTTGTTATTATACAAATGTATACGGCACGGCGGCATATTTATCTATCACGCCGAACTTTCCTTAGACTTGAAGGTCATTTTGATTGCACCAAATACATTTAATCGCCACCTTTACTAACACGTTTTTTTTAATTTGTTGGTTATGATACTTAGAGATTTTTCTACGACATGATAACAAAGAACAAAGAAGGTAGCGATACTGAAGACTCGGGTGACCTGGAAAAGAGAATTGATCATTACGTTCAAGCCATGGTAAGATTATAACATACCTTTTTACCGCAGGCAATTAGTTGACATCTGTCTTTTCGCGCCCAAACTAAAAGAGCAACGCGTTTCGAAGCAGCTCGACTTATTTTAAATAAAATCGTTGTTGATTTTACATAAATTATTGAAAAAACTAAGTGGAAACCCGAACCGTTCTCTTGTAGCAATCCCATTTCTGCATCAGCTATTGAACTTCATTTGCCGACATGTTTTGAACTCGAGATCGACCCAGTCTCGCTCTGCATCAAACATCGCACAACAGCGCAGTGCGCGTTTCGCCGCCCATTCTTTCCTGCGCCCTGCTTGTATATACATAACATTGCGTCGTGGACTAGAAATGATATATTTACCTTCTACATTAAATATTTAATCACAGTTCGACATGCAAAACTTTCTTGATTATTAGTTTTTCAATTTGTATTAAAATTATTTTATCTACATCACAGTTCGATATGTACAACATTAAAGGGGGAAAAGTCCGTCTTGAAGATATGTGCAAGTGAGTTAAATTTAATCTTTTCAATTTTTTATGACAATGGTTTTAAATAAATCAAAATGTATTTCTCAATTTATTTGAATGTATACTGAGGTCCACCAAAAAAGTATTTTGGACAAATAAAAGCCAGAGCTTACAGTCGGAAATTTACGTTTACGGTATGTTACATGTACTTCCTTCAGTTTTGAATCCCGTCTTTTTTTCTTTGCAGATTTTGCCCAGTTGAGGAAAACTTTCTGGAGCAATATGAGGTACGGAGGAAACACATTACCCCAAATACCCAGATACTAAATTGGCATGCAAACCGCGGCCCTCTTCTAACCGTATACATGTACCGCATGCTTTATCCCAGAAAATCTGTACTGAGATATATGACGTAATTGCTCATTGTGTCTGTAGATATGACTAATATGACATCACAATTCGACACCAGCGTGGATTAGCTGTATGCTCTCGACCAATGAGAATAGAGATAAAGTGGAACTTCGATTTCTCGAACCTCCACGGGAAACGAAATCGGCGAGGGTTCGAGAAATCGGGGTTCCACTGTAGTTAGGAAAATGTATCATAATTTTGTTTTAATGTTTTGTTCGCAGACATTTACCGAAGAGGAGTTTGAGGAAATATTTGCACATTATGATCAGGCAAGTCTATGTACGCGAAATTCGTTAAAGGCGTTGATTTAAGTTAATATGGCGGCATCGTGTTGAGAATATGTTCTTTCTTCCGTCATGTTTAGAAGCAAGACTTGGGTTAAAATAGCCCTTATGTATATTTACGTCAAACTAGCTCATTTCACCCCATGCCTTGCTTTCTAAGTGCAAATTTTAAATTTAATAATAACTTTATCATGGTCTAAATTCCCAATGTGCAAGGCTGAAGGGTCTTGAAGGTGCCATGCAGAAGTTTGTGTAAGCGAGGTTTGGGGGTGAATTTTGAAAAATTGACTTAATACTTTGTATGTGTATAATTAAAATAAGTTTTAAATATTAATTTTACAGTGGAATGAAGTTTATAAAGGGATCATCTCTCTTGATTATCAGCTCTCGGATATTTTTAACAATCGATGTTTCTTTCTCTCGCCATAATCCTAATCTTATTTGATGCTTTTTCAGGACAATAGTGACGAAATCGAGGGATGCGAGCTTGAAGGCTTTTTGAAAGATCTCTATGAAAGAAAACACAAGGTAAGAGTGACCAACGTCTAATTTCTCCATACAGGATCAATACATCGCCAAACAGACAGGTGATCAAAAAACCCGAATATCATCAACAAAGGGATATAGTCAGGGGGCAGGCAGCGCCCTTTGATCTTGCCGCTTTTCCGCTATACATGATCGCACAAGTAAAGCAATCTGTCAATCATTCGAGAAACGTACCTCTACGGGAGTTTGCTGTGGAATTTTCATCCATGGTGTCCCACAATGACCAAAGTTCAGTTAAACAGCGACCGAATCGTTCCCATAGATGTTTGAACGTGGAATCGCCAAAATATTTCTGAACGAACACAAACGCACTTCATGTCCGCCATCGTCGGCCATGTTTATTTTAAACAAACCAGTACTTAGTCTCGCTCGGCAAAATTTCTTAAATGTGCAATCATATATACTAGGTCCCAGGCCTCGCTGCTAGCCCCCCCCTGGATATAGTCTTTATTTAACACCAAATATCGTACGTATTGTACGAACAGTAACAACTAGTAACTATTAAAAGGATAATTTTATAGCAGTTTGAAGTAATTATATCAAACCCGAGAAAACGCGTTTCATCCGACTTCCAAACATCGAGAAGATTGTTGAAAATACGACGCGTAGCGGAGTATTTTTGACAAAATTCTAGGTGTTTGGAAATCTGATGAAACATTTCTCAAGTGTTTGATATATCTTCTCAATCGAAACAAAAAACAAAGAAGTAATCGTAAAAATCAATGGTAATTAAGACCTGGTGATCCAAACCTCTATCCTTTGTTTTAACTTGATGAATTATTAATGAGTTTGAGAACTGTGGTAACGCTCATTAGAGACAGTAGGGGAACAATTATTACGCTGTCCTTTTAGGATCAAAGCTTTGCGCATTATAAATGTCCTTTCCTTCCTTCCGATGTACGTCCATCCGCCCGCCCTGCACCTCTAGGTAATATTGTATTAATTTATGTTATCTGTTTATTTTTCACAGCCGGGCCAGTCGTTTGAGAAATTCAAAGCAGAAAAGATGAAGAAATTTGACAAGGACGACGACAAAAAGTTTAACAAACAGGAAGTCAAAAAAATTTTGTTTGACAAAAAGTCGCGATGATGCAATTATTGATTCCAATGCTTTACTTTAGAGCGGTTTTCAATTGAGTGTCGCAAGTAAACATATATGCGTTTGTTTCGGTTTTCTTGCGTGGGTGCGCTCTCTGATTGGTCCGAAAAACTCGCGCCAATTTCTTAACCAATCAGATGCTAAGCTAAAACCAATCGTGACTTGATTGCACGCGTTTTCCCGCGCTTGTTGGCGCCGGTTGCATGTATTTGGTTCGAGTTCTGATTGGTTCCTTGTGATGTTTTCGTCTGTTGTGATTGGCCAGAGTGATTACTTTGGTTTTGGTTTTACTAAACTCAATTGAAAACCGCTTTAAGACAACGGTGTATTTTTTAGTGAAGACATTCGGTTGCAGGAGTTTAACTAACGACTAACGTAATCAATATAATGGTGGACTGTTAGGGGTTTATTTATATACTAATTGTGCCTTAATTTTTCTCCTACTTTGCAAATGTATTTTCTTTTTTATCACATCAATTGGTAGTCTCAATAAATGCAGAAAGCTTCTAAATTTTGATGGCAAGAGTATTTATGTAAAGTGAACAAATAATCCCTGTAGTTGTGTTTGCATTTTAAGCAATTGCTTCTTTACTTTAAACTCTCTATCCAAAGTGCATATATAATATATACCAAATAGAAAACGTTTTCCATGTTTGGGAGAACAAGAAATACTGTGGAAACACGAGCCGCAGGCGGGTGTTTCCACAGCAATTTCGAGTTCTCCCAAACTTTCACGAGTGTTAGCACAACTCTATGGAAACATCGGTAAAACGTTTTCTACTGTTTTTATGAAACAAAAGCACGAAGCAATTGTCTATATCTCGATAGAGTTATGGTAAATGGTCTTGAGCCAATCAGAGCGCCCGTAGTATCTTTAATATTTCATAAACTCCACTTGTGTATATCATAACCGTACGTTTTTATCTACAAGCGTACTCTTTTCAAGCAGTGTAAGGTTCCAATACACGAAGAATGGGCCAGGTGCACAATTTTTCATTTTTTACTCACACGTTCATTCAAATCAAACTTATTTTCATTTGAATGGTTTTTGCACAGGGCTCGATTGTGACTGGAATGGATACTACAAACTTAGGTGTTCGAGAGAAGAGTGGAATGAAACACCACATATGGGACGTCTGGAACACTAATCATACATTATAACCATTCCATATATGGTGTTTTATTCCGCTTTAGTCACGACCGCTCATTTGGCCCCAGGGTCGCTCAAGTCTCTCAGTCGGATGGGCCTAGGCACTAACAGAATCAGCAGCTCTTAGAGCGTTGCAAGAGTGACACGCACACACACACAAACATAAGCAGACAATACAGTACCACTTTATTTTATACTGAGGTACAGATTTTACGGACATATTTCAGCACCTTGTGACAAGGTTCTAAGCAGAAGTGAAAAACATTTCTTGTTCAATAGAAAACACCATTGAGCCTACAAATTCAACGTACAAAAGACTAAAATTGACAATTCAAATACTCGGTTATGAAATTTTAAAATGATTCCATTATTTTACGGCATTGCATTAATGTTAGAAAAAACCTTTTGCCGGAAAATACTTTAGGAAATAAAAAAGGAGAGTTTCTGTATGACAGGCGTTTTAAAAGATTAATCCTAGCTAATCCTACATAAAGAAATTTATGACTTCAAGAAACTGGTTGAAAAATGGAATACTGTCCCAATAGGGCAACGCAAACCTTATTTCACTGTTACTAACTAGAGCGGTTTTCAATTGAGTATCGAAAGTAATCGCGGAATTACTTTAGTTTTCGTTACTATGCTCTGTGATTGGTTTAAAAACCTCACGCCACCTTCTCAACCAATCAGATGCAAAACCAAAACCAATCACGACTTGGTCAGTCACACGCGTTTTCCCGCGCTTGGCGCCGGTTACGTGCGTTTGCTTCGAGTTTTCATTGGTTCATAGCGTTGTTCACGTGTGTTGTGATTGGTCATTGTAATTGCTTTGGCTTTGGTTTTGGTTTTACGACACTCAATTGAAAACCGCTCTATGCTGACTTGTAATCAAAGAAAAATATCTTAGGGCCTCCACAGACTAGAGAGATAGTTGTCGACAACTATTTAGTTGTCGATCATAAAAAGTTGTCGATAACAAAAAAGCCAGTCTATGAAGCTAGTTATCGATAACTAAGGGCCTTAGTTATCGATAACTAGCTTCACACACTGGCTTTTTTGTTATCGACAACTTTTTATGATCGACAACTAAATAGTTGTCGACAACTATCTCTCTAATCTGTGGAGGCCCTTAGAAATATCCAAGCCGTTCTACTCATGCCAAAGGTGCCTACTTCTTTGCTTAGCTCAATTGTTATACATGATATGTCTACAAGATACTCAATTCAAAACGTCGTTTCCTTGGTGATTATATTCCTTCGGACAACAACAGTGCCAGCTCGCACCTGGAAAGCTTGCCATCGTCATCTTTATCGCCGATACCAAGGACGACATCTCTCATTTTTTCCAGCTCTTTAGCGTTGCACGGTTCCTGAAAAATACATAGTTGTATAAGACATTGGAAACACGACTGACGTGGGTTCTTGATTACAAAAAAATTCCTGTAAAGACAGATCCATTTTTTTTGTGTTTTCAAAATCAATCAATTATAAGGGCTTTCAAATGTCAATGGTTAGACAAGCGGAAAAAAAAGACAGTCAATGACTGACAAACAAGAAAGACAAAATGAATGACTCAGTGACAAACAGCTTAGACTGACTGACTGACTGACTGACTGACTGACTGACTGACTGACTGACTGACTGACTGACTGACTGACTGTATGACTAAACAAACCAACAGTTCCCTTTCAGACGAAAGACCAAGTGGTATTGCCCGTTCCGAAGTTCAAATGGAGACTGGGGACAGTTTTTAAATTTTGACTTAATTAAAAATTGGAGCCCATCACAAGAAAGATCACATTAAAATTAGTCGGTTTGCCGAGTTTGGGGTTGTTTCGTTGGATTTCAACCATGTAGAAGGCTTTCAAAAATCAGACAAATTAGAGACTGTATGGATTTTGGGGACGCCATCTCTGAATTAGAGACGTTTGTATGGAATTTGGACGACCTTTGACAGCTCACAGCCTGGTTACTATGCAATGTAACATAACCAAACTTGATGAACTTACTCATTTTTGTGCAATCTTTCTGGTGATGGGATTAAATTTTTAATATGACGTAATTTGAACAATAGGTAAACTAGTGCCCAGTCCCTTTTTGAACTTCGGAACGGGCAATTACAGTCAACTCTCTCAAAGCGTACACCAGTGCAAGGCGGACATGCTTAGCTGGTCGGTCCCGGCCGAATTTTACTTGTTTTTCTGTATAGAGTGTTTTCACTTGAAGTCATAGCCGCCGTATTGGTGTCCCCGTACAAAATGATTTTTAGTAACTTATTTTGTTAAGGACACCAGCATGGCTGCCACGGTCTGTGTCGTTTAATTCCCACAGGACTGAGTTATAAAACGCTATATTTCAACTCCCTTTAAGGCGGACACCTCTCTACCGACTTAGTTTCACTGTACTGAAAGTAAGTCTCTCTCTCTCCTTACCAGGCCCATCCGTTTCATGACGTCGCGCATGAGAACCAACAGCTCGGAGCCTTCTATCTCACCACTCTTGTCCTATGAAGAATGGAAAACGCTTCAGCGATTAATACATTTTGGCAGATAAATGTGACGAATGCATAGAAACAGCTCATTAAAGGAGCAATGTCACGCAAATGTAAGTCATTGGGAAGTGGAAAAACACCTTCAAATTCAAGAAAGTCTCAAAATATAATACTGTACTAGGGTAGAAAAACACCAAAGAGGTGATAACAAAGCAAATAGGAACAAGGGTGGTTGAAGATGGAGAAGATTTAAGACAGACTGCGACTGACGAACGTGAAAAAATTGTCCAATTTTTTTTTAAGATGCGCCATCCGTGGTGTTGCTCTTTTAATAGGGAGCGGACGAACGAACGATTTCATTCTAATATATCGGGAGATTACAGCATGCACAATGCAATTTACCACGTTCACTATTCAAGAATTCTAAGACTTTCCGAGTCGACAGCAAGCAAAATTCAAGGACTTTTAAAAACGCCAAACAAAATTCTACTGGGGAGATCGACAATACATTTTAAATACAATATTTCATTTGTATACAATTGGCTTGGCTCGATAGGTGATCATTTATGGTCCTGATGGGGGTGCTGGATTCTCAGTTATCAGTTAATTTTTTTATCCATTTCTCAGCTATCAGTTAATTTTGACAGATCTCATTCTCAGCTATCAGTTCAAATTTTGGCCAATTCTCAGCTCACACGCCTGTGTGTGTTGGTTATAATTCTTATAATATCCCTTAAACAATGATAAAAAAATGCCTCATTTAATTAAATATTTCCATCTTACCGTATCATAATGGTCGAATACTGCATCGAAATCTTCCCTTGCTAAGGCCGGCTTCCCCTAAATAAAGGACCGTGCGATAAAATAAGTTATATAATTTTATATGCCACAATCGCCACCTTAACTATATTTATAATAAAGTTTACTAAGGTTAGGAGCGTTCATGTGTGAATGTACATGATTTCTAACGCCACAATGTGAAATTCGGTCCAATTCCTGGAAAAGAGGATGATCTACTGTAAGAGAAGGTTTCCCCGTGCCCCATAATATTACCATTAATAGTTTCGCTCCAAGCTGTGAACGTTGTTTTTATTTCCTTCAGATCGAGGCTCCGATATGAGCTCACTCTAACTAACCAATCATGTCGTCGTTTTAAAATAGCTTAATTATGGATTGGAAGTTAAAAATATGGTATGGGAGAATCCTTCTTTTAGCTAATCCTATCTTGCTGATGCTATACGCATAACTTCTTGTCCATATTGACATACCTGAAACTTTGAAAAGAAGTTTTCCTCTGGAGGCAGGATACTAGAACACACACACACAAAAAAAATAATTAATTTATATGACTTAAGAACGGCAGGGACCAATTCCAGGTAGCCGTCCTAGAGAGGTGTCCGACTTAGAGAGGTCAGTGTCCGTCTAGTGTCCACGAATACAAAGTTCACCGTACATGCCAGGGTTAATGTTGTGGCTAGTGGAGTGCAACAACGTATACAGCTGTTTCGCACGCGACAATCCCGAAAGGTATTGTGGGTAGTTTTAAGTTCACGGTTCCTTGACTTCAGCATTTCAGGGAAATCTGAGAAAATGCATGGCACGAGACGCCATGGACGTATGTTTGCGAGTACTAAAAGAAAGCAACAAAAGTAGGTTCGACAGCTACAGTGTCAGGATCATATCCCAGATTACCTTTCGGGATTGTCGGGTGCGCCTTTTTCCGACAACCTTTCTCGAAACAGCTATATGTACTCTCCAAACGCTCAGTAATGATGTCTAAAACGAAAATATAAAATTAGCTTACTTGGCGAGCTCCTTCAATCCAATTTTCCCGTCCTTGTTCTCGTCATAGCGATCCATCTAAAGGAAGAGGTGCGCAAAATTAATCCACATAAAGGAAATGTATTATTTATTTGATGAGAGTAATGCTTTTTTGCAAGTAAAAGTCATTTTTTTGGACTGCCAGTTTTGCACTTTTTTTAATTTTTGTACATAACTCATGGAACATCGCGGAAACTTTACTAGCCGATTTTGCACGCGAATTCTTAACGGCAGTATAATTGTTAAATAGATGGCAATTTGGAAGGGCTACGACGATGCTGTTACTTCGTAACTGGAGTGTTAACCGAAGGCAGCACTACCCACTATTAAAATAAAATAAAAAGTAAACAACTTTATTTAAGTGTCAGAGGATTTAGCACTCTACTCCCTAAAACTGTTCTAGGGCCTGTTTATATGGAGAAAAGTTGTCCCTGATAGGAGGGTCACCCTCCATACCGAGCAACCCCGGGCGAGATAACTTTTCATACATTTTTTTATAAATAGCAGCGAACCGTTTACACGAGAAATCGCAAAGTTGGCTCGGGGGGCAGGGTGACCCTGGGTGGAGGGTTACTCGCTTTGAAGGTAGGGTGACCCTGGGGGCGGGCCAACTTTTTTCCATATAATTTGGCTATTGTTGTTTCACCTACCAGGGACAAGTGACACAGCGGCAAAATGAGTGCGCGTGCGCCAACCTGCTCGCTCATTTCCATACAAACATAATGGCGGCAATTCAAAATTCCCGATATTTGTTTTCATTTCGCGTGGATAAGGCCGTCACGGAACAGATAAGGTTTTTGCCTTGAAAACAATTCCGAGAGAGACTCTTCTTTCACATATCTTTTTTAGCAAACTAATTATCTTTGCAACAATAGTGAATTTTTCGCTCGAAGTCGAGCGATCGTAAGTGAAACATGAACTCTTTTCGACATTTGAATTGCCGCCATTATGTTTGTATGGAAATGAGTGAGCAGGTTGGCGCACGCGCACTCATTTTGCCGCTGTGTCGGGACAAGTCGGGACATATAGAGCATACGAGAGAGCGAGAGGGCCACGTTTTGGCTCGGTAAACAGGGACAACTGTTTTCATATAAACGCTTTTTTCATATAAAAGATGGTTTGGGGAGGAGGGTAACCCCTACCAGAGACAACTTTTATCCATGTAAATGGGCCCTAACAGTGATTGAATATACTTACTATAAAATCTTTGTAGTCTGCAATTCGCTGTGGATTCGGAGAACAACCTTCCTGTTCAATCATGTCTTTGAGAAACGCGTCGATCTCCCCTCCTTCAAGATAGCCACTACTGTCACTGTCGTAGTGATTCCATATCTGACAGGAAATAAACGAATATTAGACCTAAAGGAGCTACGTCACGGATGGCGCAATCTTGAAAAAATTGGCCAATGTTTTCAAGTTCGCCATTCGCAATCCGTCTTAATCTTCTCCATCCTCAACCATCCTTGTTCCTGTTTGGTTTATTATTACCTCTTTGGTGTTTTTCTACCTTAGTAAATTATTATTTTTAGGCTTTCTTCAGTTTGAAGGTGATTTTGCATGACATTTGAGAAATACTTACTTCAAAATACTTACTTGTAATGCACATTTACATTTAAACGAGCTCCCGTGCTCAACTTTGTGATATGTGGATAAATAAAGCTACTTACTTACTTACATGACATGACATATCGTGACATAGCTCCTTTAAGAAATAGAAAATGGCGCGCGCGTTTACATAGCCTGATGTATGTGTTAGAACATTTATTGCAATCTACGTTGAAGCAATTACAGCAATTAAATAGTTTCTTACACTATAGTCTTACATTTTGCGTCATTTTGCGGCGTAAAAACGGGGCCAGATGAGTTCTAAGTATCATAAAACGGACAAAACCCCGCTTACTGGCTCCACCAAGCAATATTACAATTGAAGAGCAATTTCTTCATTTTAAAATTGTATATGAAATATTGCGGAAATCAAGTCCATTACGATCACAAACGTTAACTTTAACAAGTACCTCATCAAGTTAGAAACAAAGGAAATCATAATCGTGACAGGTTGGGATATCTGATCTTAATTGGCATATGATTTTATTTCTCCGTCAGTTTGCTCCTTAGTTTTAGTTTTGATTGAGAATATATATAAAACACTCCAATTATAGTGTTTCATCACATTTCCAAACACCTCGAATTTCGTCAAAAATACTCCGCTGCGAGACGTATTTTCAACTCTCTTCTCGGTGTTTGGAAATGTGATGAAACACGTTCCCTCGTGTTTGATATGTTACTAAGAACCTGCTGTTTGGAGATTTCTATCAATCAAAATAATAAGAAAAAATAGGAAAAATATAAAATATAATCGTGTCAACGTTACGAATCATCTTTTCCCCCTACCTTTATAAATTTTATACTATCCATTTTTGCGGCGTCAAAGTCATTTCGGAACTGCGCTAAGTAGTTTTCTTCAGTAGGAAGAATGTTCTCGAGCTGAAAATAATAAAAAAAGGTTAAATTTCAAAGTACGCACAAAAGTACGTACTGGGATTACGTAATGATCATTGTATTGCATTTATACATAGTTAATAGAGGGAAATGGTTATGAAGCTTCAAAGGAGCAAACAAAGATGGCAAGATTTATGTCGGAAGGTCCACGATCATGCATAATCTTTTGTTTTGCGCTCATACATTACGCATCAATTACGTAACCGAAACGTTTCTATTAATTGGTTAGTTGCTTGAACAAACGTAAACACCTATTGTATTATGTCAGGTTTGTGCATGGCCAAGGCCAAAAAAGCGAACAAAAAGATATAACAAAGAACTTTGCCGGGCTTCATAACCATTTCGCTCTATTAACTATGATTTATATAATGTTTAAATGCACTTTACATTTCAAAACAGGGGTCATCGCACGTCAGCATGTACAAAAGGCGCCTTTAGAAGCCACTATCATCAGTCTATTCATGACCTCAACCCACCGCCCAACCCATTTTAGATTCACCGCTGGAGAAAGGAAAGAAAACATCAAAGGTACGAAGACGGGAATTCTGACCGTAAACAGTTTATTTTCAAACCATAAATACATGACTGCTTTTACTGTACTTACCTCGGCCATACTTATTTTACCATCTTTGTTGTCATCGTACTTCTCTAGTATAAACTCCTTCATCTTCTCAATTTCGGTTGCGGAAGGGTTCTGCAAAGAAAATCATTTCGTCAGGCCTTCTCTGGGACCTTAAGTCGCCTGAAGTCACCCAAAGTCTTTGAGTTTTCATTGGTTCGTTCTGTTGTTTCCTTTTGTAGTGATTGGCCATTGTAACTGCTTTGGGTTTGGTTTTACGTTTTACACTTAGTCCAGAGAAAACCTTTCTACTGCTGAATTATTACTGAACAAGAGAGCCGGGTAAGATCCAGATCATACTTTATGAAATAAACAAGATACCATGCGCGCTCTGATTGGCTCAAAACCATTTACCATAACTCTGGAAACATAGAAAATTGATTCCTGCTATTATAATTATTTCATAAGAAACAATAGAAAATGTTTCCCTGTGTCTCCAATAGAGTTATGGTAACACTCGCGAAAGTTTGGGAGAACTCGAAATTGCTGTGGAAACACTCGCCTGCGGCTTATGTGTTTCCAGAGAATTTCTCGTTCTGCCAAACTTCAGTCGTGTTACCATAACTATATGGAGACACGGAAAACGTTTTCTATTTGGTATCTCTTGCATACACTACCTACCGTGGATAAAGAAATAAATATTGATTATCACAAATATTTCAAGGTTTTCTAAGCATTCACGTGCTCACAAAATATTTTGGTATCCATATAACTGAAACGACCATTGAAGTAAACCATCGATTTTTTTTAGATAGAAATGGTTTTCTTCCAATCGAAGTGCTGCAAATCTCGTGATTTTTTTGGTTTGTTTTCTGATAATTTATCTGCATCGGTTCAGTCATGTTTTGTCACAACACTGAATTTTTAAAACCTACATTTATAATTTCACACACCATCGGCGTTTTAAGCAAACTTTAATTCTTAAGCCTGGTTTTCACTAGCGACGCAAGCACAAGCGCAAGCAATATACGCAGACGCAGTAACGTGTTGATTTGTCGTAAACAAACTGCACTGATGATCAACGCGTTACTGCGTCTGCGTATGTTGCTTGCGCTTGTGCTTGCGTCGCTAGGTAAGTGAAAACCAGGATTTAGCAACGCCTTCGAATGCCAACACAGATGCCGACGTCATATCGATATTTCCATTTGTTGCTAAATGGTTTAGCTCAATTTCATACTCAACGTGAGTTCGATGAAAATAATAAGCTATTTTCATACATTTTGTATTTAAGGCGACTGTGACCACCGACGCAAAACAGGAACATCGCCGGTAATGTTTAAAAGGAAGAGCTACAAAGAGTAGGTCATTGTACATCAATCGTGATATAACTGAGGCAAAACCACAAAGGGTAGGTCATTGTCAACCACGATACAACTGAACCGAAAGCTGGCACGGCATGAGATACCGGGCCAGCCAGTGAATACGGAGTTTTATTTGTATACACAGCATGGTATAGTTATATTTATTTTTCCAATAATTTAATGACGAAAGTTTAAAGAGATATCTTCATAAATTATTGACTCAATTAACTTTTCCCCAAATACGGTTTTTTCGGATTATTGAAAATGAGCTGAAAGATAAAATAAAATAATAATAAAAACGAAGCGAATTAACTTACAAGAATTTACCAGATTAAAATTTGCCAAAACAAGCCGTGCACTTGTTTGCATGGTATCACAGGTTTTATGAGCATTTATTATAAAATTTTGATCATATAACGCGCGCTCTGATTGGCTATGTAGTCGTTTTGCACGAGGCTATGTAAACACGGTTATGGCGTGTCATTGCACTGCGTTATTTTATAAAAGAAATAGAGAACGGCCGCTTCTTGTTTACATAACCTGATACAAACACTCGAGACAGAAAACGTTTTCTGTGTTTCCATAGAGTTATGGTAACACGAGTGAAGTTTGGCAGAACGAGAAATGCTGTGGAAACACGAGCCGCACCACAGCAATTTTTCGTCCTCCCGGCCCAAACTTTCACGAGTGTTACAAGTGCGAGTGTTTCCACAGCAATTTCGAGTTCTCCCAAACTTTCACGAGTGTTACCATATCTCTATGGAAACACAGGAAAACGTTTTCTATTGTTTTTATAAAATAAAAGCACGAAGCACTTTTCTATGTTTCCGTAGAGTTATGGTAAGTGGTTTTGAGCCAATCAGAGCGTGTTTATTTCGTAAATATTGCTATCGCACGCGGTGCTACGTTTGTGCTCTTTCTAGGAGCTCGAAATATAAATTCTCCAAACTTGTTGCCATATATTACTGTTCGTGTTAGTTCTAAAGCCCGGGCCAAACAAGGATGCGAGTTGTTGAGAGTTCAAACTCTCGCTCTCATTGGGCCCGAAACTCTCATGCGCTCTCATCGAATTTGAACCTGCTCAAATGTTTCACGAGAGTCGTCGAGAGTTTTCTCTCGTTTGGCCCACGCTTCATGATAGTCGATGAGAGTTGAAGAAAGCTCTCATGAGAGCCACCTCTCATTAACTCTTATCCTCGATTGGCCCGGTCTTAAGAACTTGGGTTTATCAATACAATAAGCGATGATATTGATGATTTTCTGTATTCTCGTTAATAAAGAGTTACTATTGGAGTTCGCAGGAAATCCTTAACGCGTTCCTGATCCAATATAGATGACGCTCCTTGGCAGAGAAGCATAAGGACGACATATATATTAAAAATAATTCATATCCTTTTTTATGGCCGGACCAAGGAAATCAGAATTTTGTGGTGTGGTTTGCGTGAAATATTAATAACAAACATGAAAATCACTGATAAAATGATAATTACTAAATACACTCATTATCAGCACAGGGGATGAGGTGCAATTGTTAGTTGCCTTTAAATAATTCAACGAAACGCTCTTAAACCGAACTGAGAGCATTTGAGTGTGCCTTTTGTCATATGATTTGGTTTTTGTTCAGTAGGGTTTTAATGATCCTGCCGGTTTTTAAAGTATCGGCCCTGTAGCACTGTTATCATGGATCATTAACTGGTTATCTTCTAACTGTGTGGCTGAATCGGTTTAAGCTGCAAGAAAAACCGGTTTATTTTATGACTGTATTGCCTTAAACCTGTGTACAGCACAATCTGCTTAAATGTAGATTTAAAAAGTCACACAAAGCAATTACTCATCTTTCAGCGAGAACAACCGTTTTTTTTTTTGGCCACCTTATTTAAAAATAAAAAATAAAAAGCCCATAATCCAAAGGTGGCAATTTAAACATTTGCGATGAGCGTTGCCATAAATAAATTATGCGCATCGTATGGAAAAAGCTCTCGACCAATGAGATACCATGCTTTGATATAATTATGAAAAATCGTCGTGAAGACAATAAATTGCAAAACGCCTTCACGAGCAAATATTTGCCATATTTCAGTTCGTCTTGAAAATGCACTTTATTGAGTACTGCTAATGGGACATTCGTGTTAAAAATTGTCGGTTTCGAATTTCCATTGAAGGCTAACGAAATTTGCGAAAATTAAACCTCACAGCATGGGAACAGTATTTCATTAAATAGTTATTACGTGACAAAAATTAAAAATAAGCGAAAGAAGAGTTGCTTGCAAAAGAAAAAAACATACAGAAAAACAATAAAATAAGCAACAGACCTCCAGGTACGTTTTGGCGTATATCTACCAAAGCAAATAAGACAGAAATACTTCGGGCAAAATGAAGGCATTATAATGCGTGTGATAAATGTCTGAATGCGATGTCCGCGTTTAAATCATTCAGCATTTTCAAAACAAAACAATATTCCTTTTGTGATGACTGCATAAATAAAGCGAAAAATACTACGCGAAGGTAAATTTATGTAAGATTCACGGACTAAGTTCAATATTGCAAGCGCGTTGGTTTAGAATAACAGTCCACCGATTACAAAAAAAAAAATGCTACAGGATTTATTCACAATTTCTAAAAATATCTCATTTATGTACTTAGCCAACTGGTTGATCTCAGGCTCCTTGAGTAACACACGATAATCTGTATTTGATCACGCCGGGAATTCATAAATAAGTTGCCAGTCTTTCAGTTGACCTGTCCATGAAGGTACATTCGACTTGCGAGCCGATATGATGTTAAAAATATTTAAGGCGTTTTGCAGGATCGTTCTAATAGATCGCCGATTGCAGTGAAGTGGATTTGCGGAAATATTACCTGCAAGCGAATTCGAAATTGAAGCGATTTACCATAACATTTCCTGAATTAATATATATATATTTTTTTAAATGGAGAAGGCGCATCTTACAATACATCATCTTACCTCGTTGCCTGTCTCCTGCAGTAGAGTTACCAGAAATTGGTTCAGCTCGTCCGCCTCGATATAACCATTCCCTGAAAATAGAAAGGGAAACGTAAAATCAGTTCCGTATTTTTTGAGTTTCCGTGTTTTAAACACGATCCAAGTTAACGCATTTACGATATATAGTGAGCGTGTGTTCTTACCGTCTTGGTCAAATTCCTTGAAGACTTTGACGAATTCTTCTGAAGTAAGTTTCACGTCGCTTTTAAATTCCAGCATGCAAGTACCTTTACCTTTTCCAGCGTCCATGTTGCTCGCCCGCAAGTTCAAAATAACATTCACATTCAATGAGAACCGGCCTTTAATATTGTGTACAAGTCTGACGCATGCGCGCTAAGGCGTCGGGCGCGCGCAAAGCCGATAATATTCAAATTTTCGTCTGGAGTTTCAAAACAGGTGTAATGGATGGGGCAAACAAAGGCCTCGAAGAAAGAACAGTTTAGCTAAATTATCTCAGCGCGTGTTTCGTGAGTGGGATCGATAGTCTAACGCGAGAATATCCGTGAAATAAGGTGGAGGTTTAAAGCGAAAAAAACATTGATTACCGACAATATGGTTCACAAGACAAGATATGCCAAAAAGAGGTCAAAAGATAAAAAACACACATCAAAGAAACTTTGTTTTGAATCGAATGCAAATCAGATAATGCAAATTACCCAGTGAATATCGAAGATTCGCGCACAATTTGTAACAAAAGGTTCAAAACACACGATTTTTATTCAAATGCATCGAGCTTCATTTGGATTATTTAATTTTTTTTGGTTCCTTACTGTTTAGCGCGGGTGAACGCAAAATCTGGTACCTAGGATTTCCTTTCTGTCTCCGATCATTTTTGGTCATGTATTTAAATTGTCTAAGTACATAATTTATGAGTTAAAAAAATATATGTTTTTAAGGTTGTCCGGATGCGACACGAAGCGGAAACGTTGTTTCGCACTGAAGTAGTTCTAAATCAGTGTACTTTCACCAAAACTGTCTGCAAATTTTCTAAAGCTATGCCGAGTACTCGACATTTCAAATATAATTTTAATTTTCTCACTTGGGTGAATTACGTTGCGGTAAAATTCTACAGAGGTGACGGTTAAATTAAAGTTTAAGGATGGCCGGGCTTGGTATTGGAAAATAAAGATTTACCTCAACCTGAGTTAACTAGATAAGAGATGGCGGCAAAAAAACAAAACACAAATACACAACATGTCTGCTCGACGAATTTAATAAATGGTCAATTTAACGTTTAATTCGTATATTTTACAAATCTCTAGCATTGCGATGTGTGAAGGGAAAGTTGACAAAGGAAGATAATGGAAACCACAAAAACCATATGGCAATAGGCAAAAAAACATATTACTGTTTTTTTTCGACGATCGAGAATAACAAAGGATTTGAAAGTTCTTCAAATAGAAAATAACAAAAAACTCATCTTTGACGAAATTCAACATTGAAGACCACTTTTTAATTGAATTTTTCCTCCTTCTTTTTCATTCATGGATGTAAGAGAGATTTGTTAGATAATAATTAGAATATTTTTGTTGTTGTTGTTGTTCAGTGGCAAGGGATAGCTAAGATAGGTAGTGAATTTTCCAGTTAGGTTAATTCGTTTTAGGTTGTAAGCTGGGCAAAATCTTTATTAGGAGTCAAGGAAAACATGTCACTTTCCGTCAAGTCTTGGATTGAGAGAGAAAGGGAGAAAAAACAACACAATAATAGCACAAGACAATGATCTCGACAATTGATTATTTAGCAATAATTGCAATAATTGCGTTGAATAAGAGATAACATGACAGATAGATAGTTTAAGGAAGGACAAAACGACTAATACAGCGTCAAATTGGCTATCTATCGTGATCATCTCATATCCAACGAGACTGAACGACGAGATTTTTGAGAGACCGGCGAGATTTAGACGAGAGTTTTCTTTAACTCTCATCAACGAGTTGAGAGAACACGACAGTTGGCATCATATGCCTTTCAAAACGAGCGAAAATTCTCGTCGCCCCGATCTCATGAATTTGAACAGGTTCACATTCGATGAAAACGAACGGATCGGATGAGTTGGCGGTCAAACGAGGCGCAAGAGTTTGAAGTCTCGTCAACTCATAGACTCTTGTTAGTCTCGTTAAATTTCATCCGGCCTAAAGAAAAAGCCGGCATTCATAACTTGAATTGCTCCGCCCAAACCAAGCGGCATATCAACTGTAGCAAGTTGAACGAAAGAAGGGCGGATAGAGGACAATTTTCTGATGAAATCCTCAGAGAGAATCAATCTTCTCTCAAATAACGCACACGGTATGCTCAATGGAGTATTTGGAAAATCGTCCACAAAAGTATTTAAAGTATGATCGAGCGAAATAGCTGTGAACCGAACGGACACAAACTGTAGCGGTTTATTCGGGGACAGATGCCAATAAATTTTGGTCAAACCGATTTTAACTATAAAATTGATTGTGATGTCTGGTTCTCTTCAGTGGGTTGAGCAATTAGCCAATGAGGTAAAGAGCAAAAGAAAACTGTTAATAACAGTCTCACTATGATGTACTGAATAGGCACAAAAAAGTTCGCGTCTTCAAATGTGCTATGAATCGTCTCATTTGCTTTGGTGCCAAAAATTCAGACTGAATTCCGCTTCTCTTAAGACATTTCATGTGTCAGTATTTGGACGTTTGACCCTGCTGACTGGCAAGCGATTTTGAAATAATGTTAAAAAAGCTTTTGCTGCATGTGTAAATGAATGCCGGAAAATGTTCACTAAAATCCTGTTGGCTCCAGATGTTATTTGTTACACTACATTTATTTTTCAGTTGATTTTAAAGTGAATTTACAGGCAATTATAATGAAATGTTTTATACTCTGAAATGTGTGTTTGATTTCGAAGATTTTATTTTGGCATTGCTGGTATTTCGGTTAGGCGATAGCTCTCCATGCTCACTGCCTGTCGAGAAAAACATGTAAACACGGACGAACCCTTCGCGTCCACTTTGCATATAAGGTAACTATGAATACGGTTAAGCCAATCACAAAGCTACAAATACAATCACCGACAGTTCGCATTTTTAAATAACCAGGATCAGAAAAATGCCGAATATTAATTGCCAGGCAATGTAGTGTGTTGAACAATACTCCTTGGTTACTACCCAATTATTGTGTAAAAAGTTACAATTTAATGTATTGTCCTCTATATTCAAGTAGCCCCCGATCAAACTGTAAAAATGTCAGTAGCAGGCACACGAATAACTGTGAAATTGTACGTTCATAATCACATAGAATGGACCTCTGACTGCGTGAGGAAAAAAAAACGCGGGCTTCGTCTCCTTGCCTGTTGTTTTTCGCGTTTACTATATATCATCACCAAGAGTTACCAACTGGGTAAAACGGACATCAATTAATATTTTCTCGAAAAAAATCTAAATAAATGCAAAACCATTCGTTACTGGCATCCTAAAGTTACATCGAAACCCTCATTCTTGAAAGTTGCTAATATTTCCAACACACGCCATTCAAACTCCGATACCTCCGCCATTTCGCAACGTGACTGGGTGATTTTAAAAATATTTCGTAAAAGTTCCGTTACACGAGTATATAAGCGGGCATTCGGGGTCACGCCGGTACGAATTGATTCCCGAAAATGGAAAAATCTTCAAGAATTCTCAAGATTTCTTGAGAATTCCCAGGATCTGTTTCAACTGAGAATAGCACATAGTAAAAAATTCCCGAGATTTCTCGTGAATTCACGGCAGATAATCAGAGTGCACTTTTCGATTACGATTTCTCGGCAATTCTCGAGAGTATAAAACAAAACATTTTTTAAGCACCATAATTCCCGGAAATTCCCCGGATTTCCCTGGAGTTGCGATACTTTAAACCTGAGTGAATTTCTAACCACGTGATTTTTGACGTATTGCATGCTCAGGTATTCAGCCACAAGACGAAATTAGTTATTAGTCAACCAAATCCACTGGATGGGCTTTAAACTGCTAGCGGTAAACGTTCACTATTTTAACCCGAGTAAAATCATTACATGTAATACGACGTCATGTTGTTCGATATGCAACCAGAGCCCTCGTCAAGAAACCATTTTGAACTTATCTTTCAAACGCACAATTTCACCGACCAAAAACAACCCTCTAGCAGTTGGACTAGAAATGTTCACTTTGTTTTACTTTCGTGATCAATTTTGTTGTTTATATGATTTTTTTTAAATCATAAAAATTAAAATTATTTAATAGGTAAGTATTCCGGTTTCGACGATGAGATTTATAAGTTCTTAAAACTTTAGTTTTTCGGTCATTTCTCTTTTTCCTTTTTTTTCGTTTTCATGTCTTTTACAGTAATTTACATGAAGTCGAGAAAGACAGATTAGAGATTGCTCGCAATTTAAGTTGTCCTTGGTTATTTTTGCAACCATCTTTACCAAAAATAATTATTTCATAGCTTTTCTGATACGTGCGTCATGTTTACTACATAGTTGACATCCATCATCTAACTTTTTACTTCTCCGATTTCAGGGAAGTCAAAACAAGTTTGTGTTTTATTGCATTCTTGTAAGAATCTTGTAAGAAACAATCTTGTCTATTCGTTAACGCATCCTCATTCTTATTTCCCTTGGCAAAATAAAACGCATCTTTTACTAGAGTTCTTGTTTAATAGTAGGCTTACGGTTTATAATTATTCGCTGTTTTCTTAAATAAACCGACGATGACAATGATTTATCTCGAAATTATTTTACATTGAGCGGGAACGTATATTCACAAACACCAACAATTCGCATAGGTAAAGGACAAAAACTGTACGCAACAGCCTCCGTCTGTTATCAATTGATCCGCAATTATATGAAAGCTTATTTCAGAAATCTCGATTAAATAATATCGTTTGCCTATCTCCTCCGCCACGCCAACTGTTCTGTTTTCTTCAAGGGCGTGTTGATTGGTTTGCGAGATTATTCCATTTGGCAGTCTCCTCCTCTTCAGTCGTCTAGTGCCATTTTCGTTTTATTTCAACCCACAAATGGATGACCACGTTACCGCGCACTCAGACATCGTTCATTCTGGCTCAGTACTTAATTGACTTGGTGACGGCCTTCTTGGACCCGTTCACTATCGTCTGGCTTAAACTTGCGCAAGTGTTTAATGGCTAAAACTGGCCAATTGTAGACAGTTATCAAGCAAGATACTCCACTTGACAAACAGAGAAACGTCAAAATCATGTGTTCAGAAGTGGACATCGAAAATGATGTAGACAGAAGTCTTGAGTGTGTAGATTAACTCTGAACTCTGTTAATCAATATGAGTAATTAACATTACGTCTCTTGAACATTTTGAAGGCAGTACTGACCAAGGAAATGAAATTCATAGCTGTGCAGTGTTTCGGCAATAAGAGACAAGAACATATAATACACTTTCTTCGCTTTATATAATTAGTTCCACCAAAAATGAAACCCAGTACATCTTATGTCGTACATAATCATCAATTCGCGAGACCGTCAAGAGATTCATCCAAAAACGGCAACAACAACCCGTTTTCCTTTTTATTGCTGCATTTTCAGGGGTATGAGTGATATATAATATTGGTACAAGTGAAATGTTGGGGCAATCAGACAGAATGCTGGGCGGCTAGGGGTCCTCAAAAGGAGGCCATAAAGCTCTTCTGATCCCTCAACCTCGTCCCCAGGGCCATCTCCGCTTTCAAGATGGCGGCAGGGTGCGAAGACCCAGCCGCCATCTTGAAAGCGGAGATGGCCCTGAGGACGAGGTTGCCGATCCCAAGCATTGGAACAGACAAACCTTTTAAATTAAAACAAGAAACATTTATAATCGAAAGGTTTTGAAGGAGCTACCTGCATATATGCCTATACCTTCTTGCAAGGCGACTATAGCACACACACAAAAAAGATAATAAATGGCTTTAACTGCGATGCAAAAGGTGTGGAATTCCATACGAATATGTGCAGCTAGACATCGTTAAAATCCTTCACGAGGAAAATTCGCTATAAACGCAATAAACAATTATTGTAATATATAATTGTTTAAATACAATTACACACTTAATAATGTTCGCCAATGCAAGAGAAACTACGACGCAAAATAAGGAACGACGTTGTTCTCGACTGACCAAATTGGCAATAAATTGCAAGTCTAAAATGTTTAGCTGTTCTGACAATGCATGTATGTCGACATGCAGTTCTATTTTATTATTTTTACCAGTCAAATAAGCTTCTGTTTACAGGTTATAATTACAATGATTACAAATTCGCTCATTTCATTTATTTTTCATATAATTTAAATTTAACAATACTTAATGAAGTTATATCAAATATTAAATATTCCTGTGACAATAATGAACTCAACTTTTTTTATTTGATTTATTTAACAGGTGTACCATAGATAGACTGATCGAAGAAGGATGTCTCTGTACTGATCATCATTTTACAGTGAAGAACGTCCTGCCGTTGCCACTCGACAAAGTTTTTGATTAATTGTTGACATCTTTTTGACAACTTCCTGAGGGCTTTCGTTCCAACAGGCCAATCAAGAACTATGAGAGGCCAAGTTGTCAAGTTCCACGTTCGCGTTCTGACAATTGACATCTCCGCTTCCCACAATTCGATTTGCTAGTTTAAATGGGAGCCATCAGAAAGTTGTCAAAAATTTGTCAAAAATTAATCAAAAACTTTGTCGAGTGGCAACGCTCTTCGCTGTAAAATGCTGTAACACCCAAATAAACTAGAATCCAAATTGACACATGCCACTCAGTAAGCATCTGAAAACCAATTAAATTTCGTTCGACGAGCTTTGCGCTTCTTTTTTGAGCCAATGTTTTTGAGCATGTTTCCAACAAAGTCGCAGCTAGTCCCAGGCTCCTGAAGAAGTTCAGTTTCCTGTTGGCCAGTAATACTGGTACGGAGCTAAATAAAATAAACAAACAAAAAATTGAAAGGAGAACTTATTAACAAAACAATCAACTCAGCCTTTAGCTTAAAGGGGAACTGTCCTGATTTTAGCATGATTTTGGGAAGCTCAGAAACATATCTAGATCATAGGAAGTTGAACAATAATGGTTTGATTCTGTAGAATAGCACTCGACAAATGACGGGAACCCATTAGGAAGTGAAGATGACAAACGACAGCGAGGATGGAAATGGATTGCAATATGGATTTTTGAAAAAACGTCAGGATGTCAGTTTTTCAAAGTTTCAAATTTGGCTCGGAAATCTTTGAAATTTTGCAAAACTTTTGTTGCAATATGGAATGTCTTGAAGAAATTGCTTTTTCTCATTTAGTTAGAGTTTAAAAGTTCTTATTTCATAGATTTAGGGACCATTTCATGCATTTATAACAGTTTGGAGCAAATACGCCGGGACAGTGTCCCTTTAAACCAAAGTTGCATAAGCCTTACTTACAATTCAGAGTTCCAACATCAAACACGTCCCAGGCAAAGCTTGTCTTCTTCCATACAATACTTCAATTTTTTGAAATACAGTAACTATTGCCAGTAGAACACTATTAAGCGGCCGCGGCTACCTTTCGGCCGTCCCGATTAGGGTTCTCCTGTTGTTTTTATCCCCATTAAGCGGCTACCATGTAGTTTGGCCTTATTTTGAAAACGCTGATGACAACTAAGAGTCCGAAATAGAACGTGACAACTGATAAAAAACATTCAAATACAAGCCTCCAAGCGTGTTTGTAATCAAATAGTGACATTTCTTCCACGCCTTATGCTAATTTCTGACGAAATCCTATTAAGCGGCCAACCCGCCCTAAGGCTTAAAGGTCAAATGCAACAAAATTTTAGTAAGATTAGTTTTAAGTCGAAATAATAGGGAATATTATGAATAATCATATTCTTAAGTTTGAAACGATTTGGACAAAACGTCGTCGAGATATTCGACTTTGAAAACCGCCTTTTTTTCGCTTCCACAAACGGAAGCGTTCGGGCAAACTTCGGAAAATTGTCGGAAATGGGAAGCTCACCACATATGACGTCACATACACGCGCGAGTCCGCGAGAAGAGCGAGAATTACAAAATTCTGCAGTTTCAAAACATCAACAAGTATGGTGTTTTGTGCTGCTTTTAACTGTAGTAACTGTTCAAAATCAGGCGTAAGCTTTTTTACATTCCCTAAAGAGGAGAAGAGATGCAAGGAATGGGTGAGATTAATGAAAAGGAAAGATTTCACGCCAACTGCAGCATCTCGTCTTTGCTCCGTGCATTTCTCCCCTGAAAGCTTCGAGCAGAATCTCAGTTGAGTTAGGGCACACCTGGGATCTCAGTTCAAGCCACGAAGACTTCGACTGAAAGCTGATGCTTTACCGACCATTTTCAACTATGGAATAAAGCGAAGTATTGATCGGCATGACCAAGAATGTCCTTCAAAAGCACGACGAACACGGAATGCGGTCGTTCACGACGTTCAGCCTTTGCGAAACGCAGAAAGCTAAAGGTATAAAGTCGCAAACTTTCTTGTATCAGGTTTGATTTGACAGATCCACAAACTACTTTTCTAATCTGAGCCTACAATAAAAAGACCGGCAAATAACGTTTTTATTTGTTTCCTACTTGCATGGTTCTGTGATGCTAGAAATCTTGAAAATCTGTTTTTATTAACGCAAGGTCGCTATAAACACTACCGAAGAAATAAAACTTAAGTTAATGAATCCAAATAACAAGAAACTCGGACGATTAATTTCTTATACCGAAATATGTAAGTACAGAAAGGTACGTAGCTGCGAAGAACAGACGATGGAGCCTCGAACAGAATTTCACCACTAAAAGCAGCTGAAATGAGAAGCTATTTCAAATTAACACAAAAACCATTCAAAGTCGCAACCGGCAACTTTTAGGACAATCTTCATTCTTCAATACTCTTGAAAGCATTTTTCGAGTAAAACTGTTTCCTCAGTTTTCTACAATTTCATTTCCCATGTTAATCTAATTTTTGCATTCGGTCGGGTGGCAATTTACAATTTTCATTTTATGCGAAGCCTCGCCAAACTCAATCAAGCTTGCATTCAGTTTCAACGTACGGCGCAACTATAAATTTATACTTGCCGAGAATTATTTTCTGCCGGGACTACCGGTATCACTAGGTTCTTTCTTGAATGAAACTTAACGGAAGGTTTGTTTAGTAAAAAGGAGAAACGAAAAGCAAATGATTAAAACTAAGGAATTGAGTCTAAACACGGAGATTATTTAAAAACCGTAAGCTAGCTAGCGCGGGCGGTAAAACTCAGGATTTCCAAAACAACAACAAACTCAAATTCTGTCGGTTAAAATCAAATGAGCACTCGCCTTTTTGAAGAAATGCAAGTTCTTTAATTCCACTGCGTAGTTCTCCATTCACGTGTCAATGATAAGAGAACAATATAATGTGAGAAATTCAGTAAAAGCTTCTTCGCATCGACCTTCACACGTTGCTGAAAACACGCGCAAAAACACGCGCGTGAAAACAAGCTCACCACATATGACATCACAAAAACAGCAAATTCGTTTCCATTCCAAGCGCGGTCATTCCTGGTTCGTTTTCGTTAAGCCGTCGGAAATTCTCGGAAATTATCGAATTTCGTGCCTTATAAGCGCCACAAATCGCCCCAAACCAGCTTTTGAGGGTTGAGTATGATTGATGCTAGTATAAAGAACAGTTTTCGCGACAAAAGAAAAAAATGCCAAATTTCGTTGCATTTGACCTTTAATAAAGCGGCACTTGCCATTTCCCCGAGCGTTCGTGAAGGAAGTGAACTATAGACCAGCAAGCGTTTCTTTTCAGCAAAATAATAACTACAAACAGCGGTTCGATGAGTCACTAGCTATAGATCTACTTGAACAAAGTAGTCGGAGATGGCGCCCGTAACATGTAAACATGACCAGAAAATGTCGAAAATCCGAGCCTGATTCACCATATGAAGACGAGCCAAATATGGGAGACGAACAAAGCAATTCAGGTCCTCTCCCCAGATCACGCTCGTCAACTATATTCAAGATGGCGGCTGAAAACTGAAGAGTGGGACTGTAAACGACCGTCACCAGGAATTTATGAAACTTTCTTTGATTATAAATTACGACATACCTCTCCTTCCTGATTGAGTGTAAACGTATTTATGTCCTTGAATCGCTTCTGTCTTTCCCAGCTGGAATCTAGAACAAAACAGAAGATAGATATTACCAAGTATTATCTTTCAGGTAGTATCCTTAAACCCATTATTTTTCGTTTATGCAAGCAAGTGAATTTTGTATCATTGACGAAAATACTTGACGTGTTACCTTTTCTTTTTGATCACGTGACAGCGAGATGACGTCATCTGACGGAGTTCCTTTGTTAGCAGCAGGGACCTGGAAAATAATGTTCACGTTGCGTCATGATATGGTTAACCCTTTCATTGATGAACATCTAATTTCTTGTAACAATATCAATACAGAGCAAAGCAGACAGATGAGGAGAATTGAGAGTCACAAGAGAGGATGATCTTATAAGAGAAGCATTCCCCCATACATGGGTTTCTTCCAATGATAATTTTTTGAAATCTATTTTTAATTTTCAGCCAATAGCTATGAGATATTTTAAGAGCGCTACATGATTGCAGGTCAGTTCAAGTAACGTGATGTCCGAGCCTCGATCAGAAGGAAACAACTACTACAACTACAACTTTCACAGCATGGCGAGTAACTATTAATAGTTAGTAAAACTCTACTGTACACTAATGCAAATGAGACAATCTGATTGGCTGAGCTACTCGTACACTATCAGCCATTAGTGTGCAGTGGCTGGAGGTCGTCTACAAAATTGCGGTTTCTTCTCGTTTCTCCGAAGTAACGAAGTTTCGGAAGAAGATTTAGAGTTAATACTAGACAATTGTTATGATTTTTACTAAAACAATTAAATTATGAGCTCGAGATTTCTGTGATCTCGAGATGTGATAGTTGATTCGGCCTACGGCCTCATCAACTATCACATAATAGAAATCTCGAGCTCATAATCTAATTGTTAAATATCAAAGAATGATCACGGGGCAGGGGGAATCCTTCTCTTATATCATTCTCTCTTGAGAGTCACTAACTACATGCAGGATATTGTCTTGATGTATCACCAAATTCTAAGAACCAACAAAACTGTTCAGAATGGCAGTAAGTGAAGATAAATGAGTCATTCTAGTTTGGGACTGTACTAGTGAAAAGTAAGCTTAAAAAATAAAACTAATAATACAATTTGATTAGCCAATTAAATTATACAAACCTGTTACCTTCTTACATTGTATATATAAATTTTCGCGACACGTTAATTTCGCGAATTTCGCGATTTTTAGATTAAATAACGCTGCAATAGTAAATCATCACGTATCAGTCGCGACTTTTGCCAAACTCTATAAGACTTGGTATTTCCTTTGAAATTGCATTAAAGTAGATCAAATTATAGGTCGTGTTGATTTATTGTGAATATCACTGCAAATATTCGATACGAACGCTCGGATGAAATCGCGAAATATGGCCACTCGGCAAATTCGCGAAATTAACGTGTCGCGAAAATGTCATGTAATAAGGTGTTATTATTAAATTATACATTGACAAAATTTCCCACACAAAAATAGATCATTGAAATGTGCAATTATAACTTGCCTGAAAAGATGGAAGAGAATCAAAGGTCGGAGTCCTCAAAGTACACGGCTCTTCCATAGTAGAACGCTGGAGAAGACTGGGACTAGTGCTACCATCTTGTGGACTATTGAGTAGACTACCATCATTGTCTATTACACCCTCGGTGCTCTCTGTGATAACGGAAGTAGCGTAATCCAACACAGTGTTGCCTTCTTTTGGGTAAGTTTTTTTACGGTGCGTTTTACTTAACAATAGACCGTTTTAATTATGACGTCACACGCGCAAAGGTTGCTGGTACTTGTAGTAAAGCCTGCGCGTTTACGCGCGAACCTCGCAGGCTCTTCGCTGGCAACTGAATGAAATCTTCACAACGGTTCGTATTTGACTTTTTTGACTGCAGTGGTTTGTCAAGAATGTATGGAAATCAGGTGACAGTTTTGGAAAACAATAGCTGAGCATTGAATTTCAGTGTTTTCGTCAAGAACTTCAGTGTTTTCAGCGTACAGTTATTCGTGTTTACGGAGACTAAAATTCATTCATGGCAGCCAAGGAAGTTTCACTTCGCATTGTTTTTAAATAACAACATGAGTTAAGCCTTAAGCTTACAACCGTACAGCTTTATACCATGCAGCAAAGAGGAAAGAGAATGTTCTTATGGACGGTCAGTATAACAGAGAAACTCAAATCCAATTGGAGAAATTATTCTTCAAACGCGTTTGTATAATTTGTCCGGTTGAACTGGATTTTCAGCTGAACCGATGCCGAAATCTTCACGAAGTACGCGAAGTAGGTAAATCAAATTTACTTATTAGCTTGCAGTACTTGTTGTGTGTCTTCAATCGTAAGTTGTATTTTATTTTAGCGAATTAACCTTGAACTTGCAGTAACAGTTAGCTATGTTTCTTGTTCTGGTCGTGTCAATTTTAGTTTTAGTACGAGCGAGCGAGCGAAATTGCTTATTTTTACATCTAAGCTTAAGTTTTTTTTACTTGTCGATCATTGAAAGGCAACCTTCTAAGGTTTTTACTTGCGTAAACATTAGCTCCCCATGTCATGAAAAGGTGAAAGCAATGTGTCACTTAAAACTTTCACAAATTAGCCGCGCTGCTCGCCGGAAATTTATGAAAACTTTGCGTGAAAACACGCGTGTAACAAGGCGTAGTACGCGACACTTTCATGGGCGACACTTTCATGCAAGATTATCCTCCCAACTTTCAAGCTTTTGGATGCGATTTCCACTTATGGAAGGTCCTCTACACTTTAACAATCGTCTAAGTTGTTCACAACGAAAATTATTTGGCTTTTGTCTTTAAACGAAGCATGTTTCCTTTACCACGTTCAAGCCACTTTCATAGTTTATATTTCGCGCAGAACCTCGCGCGAGGTTTGCGATCTTTACTACAACTACCCGAATCCTTTGCGCGCGTGACGTCATAATGAAAACGGTCTATTATCCTGCGAAATCACACGGAATATCGCCTGATATTTAGTTGACGAGGCCGTAGGCCGAGTTGGCTAAAATAACGCGATATTCAACAAGATTGAGAAGTACAATTATTATTCAACAAATTGTCAAAATAAAGCATCGAAAGGTCCTAAAAGTCCTCTCAAACTCAACAGCTCTTTCCAAAATGTCGGACGAGTCTTCTTGAGTGCACTTCCAAATATGGCAAACTTCATATACCGCTGGATAACTGTTATGTACGGATGACAGATAACAAGGCCTGCCTGATCATATATGGGTATCGTGACAATTTGTTGAATAATAGTAAAGGGCGATTATTTGTATACGTAAAAGCTGTTTTATTCTTTTTAACACTATATTCTACCAATACCTCTTCGAGGTGTCACGGAATCTAAACATGCCGTCATTTGTGTGTGGTGGAAGGTGCAATATTATGAATAACAGTGGCGGATACAGGGGGAGAGTCGGGGGGGGGGGGGGGGGGGGCAAGAGCTTTCATCTGTTTTCAATGAGTCCGTATTTATTAAATAGCGAGAGTCCGTAATAGCGGGAGTCATTTTCACTCAAACCTTTATAGCTTTCGTCGGGGGGAGGGCTGGATTTTGTCCGTAATAGCGGGTGTCCGTAATAACGGGGTGCCCGCAAGGCGAGAGTTGACTGCAATCAGAGTGCAAATTCTAACTCGGCTGACTGATACTATCTTAGATCTGGTCTTATTTTTATAACAAGTATAATACGACAAATGTGAAAGCTCGCAGATTATACGAATATTAGTAACATTGACTATAATCGCCTTACCTGCTGATCCTGACGTATCAAGTACAAGAGGATCTTGTTGCGAATAAAGGTCTGCAGGCTTGATCAGGGAAAAATTAACAACACAAATCATGATACTAGATTTATCTCATTGCATTAGGCTTTTCTCAGCTATTTTTCGCCTATTTTTTCAGCTATTTTCAGGCTGAAGTCCTGCATTTTCAGGCTAGAGTACTGCATTTTCAGGTTGAAGCCCTGTATTTTCTGGCGTGAGCCCTGCATTTTCTGGCGTGAGCCCTGCATTTTCAGGCTGGAGCCCCCAGGAGTCCTAAACCCCCTGGCATTCTGCCATTTAGTAACACTGACACTGATCAATGCACTTACCGAGTGGTGACTAAGCTGGCTTTGGGATGATCCGGATTGACTGCTGGACTTAACTGAGCAAGACGTACTGTCTGAAAACGGCGTAAAATGTTTAACAAAGACACACACGAACAAAAAGAAACAAGGATTAATTGGGGAAGATTGAGACGAATTACGAATGTCAAACTTAAAAATTTAGCCGGGCTACAAACATAAATGTAATTTATTTAAACACCTGGAATGACTAGTTTGTAATATTTTTCTCGGCCAATTTTCCATTCAACAAGAGTCTTGTTTGTAACCATTAATCATCATTGATTATTAACATGTCAATGATGTATTAGTATTACCGTTTTTCCCCACAATAGTGGAACTAAAGGGACGCTTATTTGAATATTGGTTGAAAACGGGAGCTTACTACAGAGGAGAGCGCTTATAGGGGGGAGCATTAGAATGAAGGCGATAAATCTCAAGGGTATGCATTCAACCTTACCAGAGCAACAACAATCTTCCCACGATGTTGCCGTTTTCATGGTTGCCACACTTTTCCCTGATAAAAGTAAAATTTCCCTGACCAAATAAATGCAAAATGTCAGATATAGTAGCCGCCTCCAGCCTTCCCTTGCAGCCAAAGTTTTTTGTGTAACTTACATTGACAGTGAGTTCTCCGGCCTTCTTTGTTAAGCAAAACGATCGCTGAGATCACAGTGACCTGAAATGTTTCTTCCAGCCTTCAATGGTATTACATTAGTGGTGTTATAATTTCAATTTTCCCTGCGGAATTTTCTTCAAAATATCAATTTTCCATGACTCAAAATAAAATGTCCTGACTTTTCCCTGACTTTGAATATATTTTTTTCTCTGACCTGTGGCAAGCATGGTTTTTGATAGGATCTGATATGTTTGCTTGTTTGTTTATTCTGACTCACCTGGACTAACCGGACTGTCCCTGAACAACGCTTTCCTTCCTCGCCTGGTCCCATCTGATGGGCGTGTAACATGCACGCAATCATCTTTCGCGCATCTTTTCCTTTTAATTGATTGACGCCTGTCAATTTCAAACAAGTCCGCGACGTTTGAGAACAATTCCACGTGTTCTGACTAAACAGAGCATCAAAGTCAACTTTTGCATTTTCCATTTACTTTCCTGTTCAAAGTAGGACCGACGTTGCCTCTTGGAGGAGACAAAGCCTCATCTTCTTTATCAACGTGTTTTGAGCCATTTTCTTTACCTTTTTCTTTACATGTAATGAACCCCTCGTTGCTGTGACGTCTGGTGACGGATTCCTTTACTATGAAATTCTGTCTTGACGCTAAACAAGGATGATTAACAGCAACGTTCCTCGAACTTGATTTAAGATTACCTGGTATGTTATCAATAAGTGTTGATTCCCTTTGTCGAAAATGTCTGGGTTTTATCTGAGTGTATCCCTCCTGAACTGGAGATGGAACATCCGAAAAACAGGGGGGTGCGGTGCCCTCATCAAATGAAACGCTCGTCTCAAACAAATTTTCTAACTGTGATTCTGTTAACGAGCAGTTGAGTTGATTGCGTTCAGGCGTAACATGGGGTAATGCACACGATTGTTCAAGTTCGAACTCGTGGCTATTCTGACTGGAAGGTACAATACTGTCATCAGAGGACTTCTCAGAAGATCTTCCTTGGAGAATCGAGTAAGATTCTTCGCTGTTTCCTTTAGGCTGTGAGGTTTCACTCGATGATGAGCACAGCTCTTCAGGCACTAAACCTTTTAACGGTTGATCGACAGGCACGCACATTTGAGAAGATGGCACATGACTTGAACTAGCACTATGTTCCTGTGGTAAAGCACATGTTTTGCTAGGCTTCTCACTTCCTTTCCCTTCGCGTTCTAGAGTACACGATCGACCCAACCCTGTAAATACCTCCTGACTTAACGAGTTATCCTTGATGGTTTATTCCTGTCAGTTATCACCCTAAGACCACGTCCATTTTCAAGATCGCTTTTGGTATCAGGAGAAATGCAAACTTTAGCCGAAACCTGTTTTTCCGGATAATTTAGACTTGCTTGTTCACCTTTTGGCTCCGAAGCTGTAATACATGCATTGACAGGCCTTTGAACATTAGAAGAAACAGCGACTAACGAAGAGCCACAACTAGCCACTAGTTTATCTGTAACGGTACAAACAGCTTCGTTTAACGTGGATTCTCTAGAAATCTCCGTAGGTGTCTTGGGACCTCCTGTCTGAGAACCTCCCCCAAGGTTTTGTTTCTCTGGTGTGTACATACTCGGTAAAGCATTCTCAGTTTGATTGCACAACCCAACGCTTTCAAGTTGTTGAAACGTTCCTATACAGGTTGTCGTCTCGCCTACAATTTCTGATGTTTTAACAGAGATTTTCGCTTGAATGCTGCTTTTTTTGTAGTTATCTTTAACATCAAGAACGTTTCCTTCAACGGAACCCTTACTTCCAACGCTAGGATGCAAGTAGCCGCTGTGTTCCCTCGTAGATAAAGATTGCTCATTGCCGTCTACAGCCACAAAGGAACTGGAAGGTTGAGCTTGTAGACTGTTCAATGTTGCACTGCCAAACGATGAGATGTCGCTTTGCATGACACAAGTTTGAGGTGGACAGTAACTTGGCTTCCATTCTAAGAGAGGTAAAACAATTATTTCTAAATATGTCGGCTAAATAATTACAAGAGTAAGTCTCACCAAGCGCTGTTGTTAAGCTGCTCAATTAGAATGGAGTATAGATGTATAAACAGATAAAGCCACTCAGACGGGAGTGCATGCAATTTCAAGAAATATATCAAGAAGAGACAGAGTGTTTCATCCGATTTCCAATACCGAGGATGATGAAACACTGTCTCAAGTGTTTGATATATATCTTCTCAATCGAAACAAAAAGGTAAGGAGTAAATGGAAAACAAGTCATACAAATATATGCTAGTCAACCGTCATGGTTAAATATGATTTCCTTTGTTATATAACTTGATGAACTATTAGTGAGTTTCAGAAACACATGCATTGTAGTAGATGTATCACACTCTTGAAAGGGTGACCATGCATCATCAAATTTCTCCTCTGAGAGATTTTGCATCATTCTCGCACTACTTCTAGACAAGTTTGGATTTACGCTGTAGTTGTACGCGAGTACCACCGTGCACCGAGTTAAACTATTACAATAAAGCCATGAATTAGGATATTTCCCTGCCTACATATATTTTACCTGGAATTTCAACCAGTTTTTGTTGCATGATTTCGGGGATTGATACCTTGCCATAGCTCTTGGTCAATGTTCTTTCGATTTCTTTGTTGTCAGATATATCACCATCCCAAAGTAGTGACTTCCACTGTGTTAGATTTGAAAGTTCATTTAATCTGGGCATTAACAGAGGATATGTAGAACTGTCTATGACATTGCTGCCAAACTGTGTGTTGCCTTCCCCACCGGCAAACTTGAACTGTTGTATCTTGATTACAAACTCTGCTTGATCCTAACAACAAATAACATACACATACAGTCATGAATGTCAGAATGGTGCAGTGTACTAGCAGTTTACTTGATACAATATAATATAAAATGACAAGTCACTCATGAAGTACACAGAACAAAAATTTAACAAAAATATTTAAATTTTAAAACAACAAGAACAATCAATCAATCAATCCTTTATTTACCCACGTCTCACCCAGGAGCTAAAACAAGCTCGTTCAAATGTGAATGTGAACTACAAAGACTAATTATAAATCTGGGGAGTCGAAGCCATGACCTTCCGCACAATGATCAATGCTCAACCGCTGAGCTGCACTAGACTTGTGGGATCGAGCTAGGTAATTTTATACATAGGTTCATCCTATGTTTTTTTAAACATGCATGTGTTTTGCGCTTGCGTTCTTTGATAACTTATCTCCAACCTGTACTGAACACGTATGCCTAATTGCATATACTGCTAGGATCAATACTGTCAAGCTTCACATTTATTGCAATCTTTCTTTTTATCAACTACATTGTACATGTAGAACCTTATTATTATTATAAACAAATGACCTAAATGTCCAAAATGAATTTTCATAAAAGCTCATAAAAGGTACATGTCATTATAGGTGGATGATAGTTCATATTTACCACTTGTGCACATGTATAGACCTTATTCACAAATGGCGGCCGATTAATTATTCTTTTACACATGTATTCATGCTAATCAGCCTCCCTAGCCTCATTTTAGAGTACAAATTATTTTGAATTGTGCACATACTAACGAGGCTAGGGGGGCTGATTAGCATGAATATAAAATAATAATTAACCGGCTGCCATTTATGAATAAGGTCTATAACCACCCTCTTTACTTTCAGATTTAGCAGCCTTTTCCTATCTCTATTTTCAGAGGGTCGCTACTTTTGAAGGGTTGCTACTTTCACGTTATAGATAGTATAAGAGAACATCCAGGGGCCAGTTGTTCAAAGGCTGGATAACGCTATCCACCGGATAAATCGCTATCCAGTGGATAAGTATTAACAAAACAAACTACGCTATCTGTTGGATAGTGATTTATCCGGTGGATAGCGTTATCCACCCTTTGAACAACCGGGCCCAGTAGAAAATGTCACACATTGTCAAATTAAACATGTCAATAAATTATGTACAGCTTACCAACTCATTTTCTGAACTAGCTTCCACAGAATATGTCTTAATAAAAATCAATCCACCCTGTATGTCAGGCAGTAGAAGGCTAGGATTGTCTCTGTAGAAAACATAAATGGAGTAGCTTGTGGTCTACATTGAATTCTATTTTCATGTTTCAAACATGAGAACTTAGCCAATACGTAAGGAAACAATGCAAGGAAAATCAGAGTATGTTAACTTTGCAGTTCTGTAGCTCCCATAGCATCAAGGGGGGTGGATGGCTTAATAGAGGGAAATGCTTATTTTAAAAATATTTCCAAGTTGCAGTGTCAACTACTGTAGTTTACTGCTGTCACTGTCATTTTCAAGCTTCCGTGCAAATACATGGATGACAAACCGCCTACTCTGTATTTGTCATGACTGAGTCATACAGCATTGTGAGGTAATGATTGTGGGCACCGATTACACAGACAACATGCACATGATATGAAAACTCACAGTTCACATTTCAACCGGGATAGGAGGGGGCTTATTAATATTTTTATCCCTGAAGGGGGGGAGGGCTTATTGTAAGGGGGTTTAGAGGGGGGGGCTAAATGAAAGAAATACGGTAGCTCTAAAAGTTCAGATAAGTTTCACTTGCTTGCTGATAATAATAGAGTGGACAATATTGCTTGCACTCACCTTTTAAATTGCTCAATGGCAATTGGCGAGAATACAGCTTTCACAAAGAGTTTTTTGTCACTTATAAATGCAACAAGATTGTTGTTGGATGGCTCAAGCTAAAACAGAAAAACAAACATATGAGTCCTTAATCGTCATGTAAAATCTCACTCTTATAACATGTCATCGGTATAATTTGGTATCCTTTGAGTTGTTCCATTTAATCAAAGGTACATTGTACGTCATGTGACCCCCCTCTGGACAAGATGCAAAGGGCTGACCGATTACAAGCAGTTGAAATCAGAACATGTGAGCTTATAGGACCCCATTGTTTTCTATAGCCAGCCAGAGTCATATAAAGTGGTGAGAGACGTATACATGCTTGTAACCATGTCTCTTTCAAATATTCCATGTTCCCTTTATGTTTCAACCTCAAAGAAGAAAAGCATTGATGCAAACTTTTTAGTGTTTTCATAAAGCCTGTTTAATATACACAGTGCAATTGAAATGTCGCAAGGGTCTCTTGGCTACCAATGATGTGGAAAGCTTTTTTAGCAGACTGGTGGAACCATGGAATTGGGAACAACATAATAAATTGTGGATAAAAGCAACTTCAGGGCAAACATCATATTTCTGTAAAGGAGCGCTCGTCAATGTACATGTATATAGTGCTTCATTTTCATTAAGCATCCCCACCTCATGCATCCACTGGATTCTTGTTGGGATAGATCTATCTTGTTAAAAAAAAAAAGCAGCCGATTTTTGCATCAGCTCAGTAGACTGGTACCTGCAGTTCCATCAAAACCTTGACAGATGGGATTTTTGCCACTTCCTCGCCCTCCCCCTCCCTGCAATTTCCTTCCTTACCTAATGAGAGCCCTGAGCAGTTTTTGCTCTCTTCCCAGATTTTGTGTACCAAGATAACCAAAATGGTAGTTTGGCACTTGAGCGGTGAAAAGTCACTGCGGTCAAGTTACAGGACTGTTCACAGTCTGAGTGACCATTTAGAGAGCATCAGGAGATTTGGATCACGTATTGGATCATCAGATACTTTTATGTTAAAAACTATTTTTGGTATTTCTCCTTTGTTTTATTTTTTTTTTTAATTATGATGTTTTTATGCTCCGATCTGATGATCCGATCCGTGATCCGATCCGATGATCCAGTCCGCGATACGACCCTAGTTTGACAATGCTGGAACTAAAATCTCTAGTGACCCCTCTAGTCCACTCCAGTATGTTTATAAAAGACCACTAAGAACACCATGGCTTCACCTTGTAATTCCCGGTCCTCGATGCAAAAATGCCAGGTTATTATTGTAGAACTTAAAATTCTTAAAGGCAATTTTATACTTGGACGTTGTCACGTTGGCGCCTTTTTCGCGAGCGGCGCCATGTAAACATTTACAACTCGAATAAAAGCTTATTCGCTGCTTTTCGTAGTTCTGGATTTTAAATATTTCTAAAACGTACCTTTAGTACTTGTGCCCTGGCAATTTTAGGTAAGCTTTTTGCGTCTCTGCACATTAAAGCTTGCTCGATCCATGGTTTGGCTATCCAGCCCGCCATTTTGGATGTTGTGACATTCTCCACGATCAAGGGGGGAGGACAGGGGCGATAATTGTAAGGGAGTGGGAGATGGGACAAAGTGTGTTTGCTTTGAAAATATGATGTGAAAATAAACTAATTATAAAAGTTATTTTTATCAAAATCATCCTGGTAATTCTTCGCTCAACAGTTATTACAAATCCATGGGCTCCTGAATCCTTAAAAGGGCACCCTTGTAAAACTGATTATCACCCAACAACTGATATTCGGATTGAAGTGTGACGAAGAACTGGAGTTTTCTTTAGTGAAATATCATCTCGAACTTTCGTAATATGGCAAAATTAATGCCTGTTGTTTTCGGAGAAAAAAGATGTTCGGTACAGAGAATACCCGAACCGCGCGGAGATTGGGGAGAGTACGAGAAATGAGGCCAAGGGTTGGAAAAGGGGCCTTGGAAGTAACCAACAATACGCGCAACGTGATTACAAAGGGCCGTAACAACGCCTTTCAGCTTGCATGCAATGCAACATTCTTGCGCGACAACGAAAGTGTGTCAGTGTATGGGGATGGATCATCGCACGGTCGGTAGGAAAATCCTGGCCTTTGTATCACCTTAGAGAGAGGTGGCCGCGTTTTGGTTGACCGGAGGCTATAAAAGCGCTCAGTTTTTGATGCCATATACCTTATTCTTACTAATTTTCGCGAGTACTATTTTCCCGATTTTCGCGATTGAAAAAAAATTCGTGAAATTACCCTGTCACATAAAGAAAATTGACGCTGTAATTTTGTAAAATACAACGGGTAAAAATTGTCATAATTCTGTCCGTGATTTATGCATCTCCACATTCCTCCTCTGATTCGCCGTTTTCTTGCAATTCCTGCAAGTTTTCTCTGATGCAGTCGTAAAAATTGCCGTTCACAGTACTGAATTTCCTTCAATTCGTCAATTAAACGCTTTACTGTTGATTATAAATGACGGGTTTTTTTAAATGCTGATTAAAATTTGGTGACATTTTTTGCGAAATTTAATACACTTCGAGTCCATTTTTTCCGTGAAATCGCGAAAATTACGCCAAATATGGCTCCTTCATTTTCGCGAAATTAAGTACGCGCGAAAATTAGTAAGAGTAAGGTATGTATAGCTGTATGAAGAACAGCATTGCAGAAACCTTAGCTGACTAGGTTCATTCATTTATTTCAGAAAAGGGAAAATTGAGCGGATTTACTTAGGATAAACAAGGTGGAAGTTATAAAATATAAGGCACTAAAGAATAAAAATTGAGAAGGAAATCCTCATTCTCTCATTCAGGTGTTCATATTATGTTCTGATATAACAAATTGGCAACAATTTAGAGAACGTAAGCACGACGACGTTTTTGAGCCACGGGCGGTAACCGGGGGCGAATATTCTTGTTTTTGGCACGATTTCACCCCTACCAATGAGTTTAGAAGCCCTCGTTTTAGCATTTGTTACAGACGAAAAGTCGATAATACGAGCCAAAGACTAGAAGAAAACATTCAACCGTCAATGTCTCAAAAACGTCTATGCTAAAACACTCTAATGTTACTAAGCGACGCGCATGCGCCATGTGCGTGAACAACATGCAAGCAGACCAAAATAAGTGATTTTCCATACCCTATTTAAGATTTTATTCCTTTCGATTTTACAATTTCTACGAATGAACATGAAAAGGTGGATAATTTAAAAAAATACTTTTTGTTCAAGCTCACGCTTGCAATCTCCAGTATAAATGTTCTCTGATACAAATCCTCTCAATTCTTCAAACAATCAACAGCTCATTACATTTTACGCCGGAAAGAACTTGGCCATCTTGCTAATTTTATCACATTCATTCTATCTCTGTTATTCTATAATTGATAACCCATAATATTTTCGCAGTTAACATGTCATGTGACCCCTACTTTCAAAGGAAACGATCGGAACCGCTCGCTTACACAATGGGGCACAGATTCTATATACTTCGAATCGGAATTCGAATGGTTTTGCAACAATCCTTTCTCTATAATACATTCGTGGTCATATATATATGAATCAAAATACTTCTGATAACATTTCAGACACCACTAAAAATATAGACTGCGAGCAGTCTCTTTCTTTCCTAATGTTTTTAGGGCGCGCGCGATCGAGCGGCGAGCGGCGAAGCCGCGAGCCGCGAGAATCGCGGGCGCGGTTTTTCCCTCCCTCTCTCCAATCTCTCCTCGTTTTTTCACCTAATTTGCATAATTATACATTTCCGCTCGCGCCAAAGATCTGAGGAGAAAAGACCGACTGCTCGCAGTCTACTAAATTAGGGCAAATCATATCATTTCTCGTATAATTTCTTGATTTCACACAATGAATAAATTAACATTTAATTTGCCAGAAACTTGAACTTTTCTTGGAACACTTACTACTGCGTTTTTGATTGTCAGAGACTTTCATTTCTTATGATTTTGCGACAGACAAATTTAATTATTGATAATAAGTTGCTGCACTCTCAATAACTCCTGTAGGACCTCATTCGCAGTCGGCCGTTGCTCGGGATTAGTCGCGTGGCACGTTTCCATCATTTTCCGAAGCTCACGTTTTGCAAAACTGCTCCTGTTAACGCCATCGAGTAGACTTTCCACGACGGCAGGAAGCTTCCAGATGTCCACTTTTTCGTCGTAGCTATAGGTCGATATATTGGGCCACCTTTCCTCTGGTGCCACAAATTTCCCCAATCCCTTCTTCTGGTGGCATAATATTCCATTTTCCTGTGTAACGTCTGGTGTATAATCGAGGTCGTTCACAACAAGGCGAAGGTCATCCGTGATCAAGAATTGCGATAGCAGTCTCCCGAGGTAAGCAGCATCGCACATAACAAGGATTCCGACTGGACTGTTGTGTAGGTAGTTCATGATCTTGACATAATCCACGCTCAGCTGAAGCCTTGTCTGTATATTGTTGTAGTGGGAGAGCTCTGGTTGCTTAAGGAGCTGGTCTAGACGCCTTAACGAGCCATGTTTGTAATACATTGCTACCATCTGCAAGGCAACAGCTAGGATCAGTATATGGGCTACACATTCACTTAAATGAAACTTAACTTATAGACTCCATAAAACATATCAAACTTTATATCATCCACTTTAATTATACGTATCTCAGTGAAAAAGGGACATTTGATTGAAGCCTTCTGAGGGAAGAGAAATATATTAAGCTAGTGTTCACAGGGTATTTTGACCAGTTTTTTTAATATTACGAATTATAATATAATATTAAAATATTAGTGAACAAATTGTTAGCGTTTTAATTAAGAACGCAGAAAAAGGATGGATCGAAATCCACCAATCACAACTCTCAGAACTCGTCTTCAAAACGCCATTGGTATTTTGGCTCGACTGCGTCTCGCCAAAATACAAACCATGGCTCGACCAAACTCGCCTGATATGCCGCGAAGCGTACCAAAAGGTACGATTAGGTATAAGTTTGTATTGTATTGTATTGTATTGTGTCTGTTCACTTACACCGATCTAGATGACGTCAAAAAGTGGAAAGAAGAAAAAGTGGCCAACGAGCCGCAGGCGAGTTGATCACTGATGTTCTGACGTCTTCTGTAATCTATAACCACGGCCAATTCTTTGTTTTCATCTGACGTCATAAAATTAAAATTCTAAAATCTAAACTGTTAATCCTACAACGCTATTCTTTTTATATCTTCTAGACATGAAAATCATTAATCTCTATGCAAAGGTTGGTATCGATCCAGTGATTCCTTTATAAAGCTAGGAAATAAAAAAACGTGTTTCTGAACTGTTACAAAAAACGGCTATTTTTATATCATTTTTAAATTTTCAGACGGGATTTTCAATTTTTCAATTATTCACACTTTTTTCAAGATTACAGTAACAATGTACATAAGGAATTAAAAACGGTGATAATAACTTAGAAGTGATGTCTAAACCGATTTGAAGTGAAAGCTAATGATATTGACGGTAGAATCTACTCTGTTAATATTCTGATGTTGTTCATCCAAGCAAACATTTTGTAATGTTGATGAAAACCACCAATATTATGGAATCTATATTTGTTTTACATAATTTCGGAGATATTCGCTTCTCAATTTTCACTTGATTGTGCGCTAAATAAGCCGATAAAAATTATGTCAACAGTTTTATAGGCCACAGTGTTTTCATGTACTCAAATAAAACTTTGTGAAAACTAAAACGGCTTAAAATAAACTACAGCTCAACTCAGCGAATGCTTCGAAAAACAAATATTTAGAGAGCTGTTTACAGCTGTGTTTAGAGACTAACTTTTATTCCTTCCTGATATAAGGAAAAACAATCTGAATTTATTCCTGCTGCACTGAACTATCATCACGGCGAACGATAATCCAGCTGTAATTTCTCGGATTATTTTCACAATGAGCAAAAAGTGCATCATGTTTGCTTCAAAGTTTTAGCCAAGCTTAAACAGCCGATTTAAAATTCGTATTAATTGATCTACATCGAATTTCCTACGCAATATTTCGAGTTTGATGAAAATATTTCTCTGTTTTGAGACGGTGATTTCGTCCGGTCCGTACTCTAATAGATGACAGTTCTAAACCAATCACAACGCGAGTTTTACACAGTAAATTATATAAAATCATATAACTCACCTCTACCTTGTCGTGACACAACCCGATGAGACGAGTGACATAAGGCCCTTGTAGCTGTTCCAGCCTGGTAATTCCGAATAAACATCGCTTCTTAAACTTGGTGCGCGAGCAATTCACATAAATAACTTGATGGCCCTTCCAGTCTGCCAACCAAATCTGTTTCGTAAATGCTCCTTTGATTCGATTTATGGGATGAACGTGAAAGCGATATTTGAACAGTTCAATAAAGGCTCGCATTCACTCCAACCGGAAAAACTAAATGTTCCGTTTGGGCATGGCAGACAGCCTTCGAGTGTCAAAAACATGTTGTCTGAACACGCATTGTTTTGATCCTTTGTTGTGAAAGCCACGGTGTCCATTTTTGTCTTGTTGCTTATTTTTAAAGTGCCGATAAGCTGACTGTGATACACACAGTACACCAAGAACACCAAAAGGACTGCAGAGGAGGAGTAAATGATCATAACTCTACACAAAAGTCTCAGCCTCCGTTGTATCTTGAAAGAGCTAGCCATCGTATCGCGGATTTGAATAATGATGGCGTGCTTTTGAAATTAAAATTATACTGCGGGGCAATATAGCGAGGGCTATATAGCGATCGCAATATAGCGAGGCTGAGGTGTTCAGCCTGTCAATCAGGTTTTAAACAATTGTGCAAAATGAAATTCGAGATTTTTCCCTCAGTTTTGAAATTAGCACTCTTGGAGTGAAAGGGTTAATAAGTTCTCTAATGTTCAAGACCACGACGGCGATTTTCCGTTTTTAGAATCAGAACACACCTTTTCAAAGTTCAAAATGGAAATAAATAACAATTAAAGAAGACTCGTCCGATGAAAACGAAGAGAATGATGGTTTGCAATACAATCATCGTCCTTCGAGTGCAGAACTCCTCACTTCGATTCGCAAGAAACAAGGTCTTCATAAATAACCGCACTACGGTCAATAAAATGGATTTTTCCAAACGTCTGAGAACGCTACGGTAACAGAGATGTCATTTGTTTTATGATTGATTTCGTGCTCCTAATTTAAATAACTTTTGTAAATTAGTTAGTGGAGTAACACAAATAATAGACTAAATAATATCAATCAATGGAGATTCGTTCCTTGATCAATCCCATGCACGAAAGGAAAATAAAACCTCTTTTGATTTGGAAAGCAAATGTATTTTTTATTTGAATAAATTAAACCTTCGTACGCGTCTGGGGGAGTTTTTTGTGTACCCTGTAAGTTTTCGCTGCGCTTTGAAAGCAAACTTGTGTCGACAAAAATAATCTGCATACAAATGGGAGAAATTTCATCCATGCACTCATATTTTAGTTTTGACAACATGTAATAACACCTAAATATGTGATTTTCCCGGCATGCCCTATTTCCTTTCGAGCTTACATTTTCTGCCAATGAACATGAATTCGAATGATAAGGTGAATAAATTTACGAAATTAACTGATTTTGGCTCAAGCTCACGCGTGCATGCTACTGGAGAGCATCTCAACCACAACATTTCACTCTTCGTAAACACCACTGAGAAGCCTCGAACTTGGCAGTGTTGCTAATGTTATCACATTTATTCTACAATTGAAAACCCATAATTTTTCGCAGTAAACATGTCATGTGATCTCTACTTGCAAAGGAAACGATTGTCTCCTCTATTATCTTCTTGACAACCGCCTTGGCACTTTCCGTTCCGAACCGCTCGTTTACATTTTGAGCAACAATGGCGCACTGATTCTATAGACTTCGAATCGGAATAGCTTTGCAACTATCCTTTATACTATATAATGTCTATAATACATCAATATAGTTTTATATATCTGTCTTGATTTGGCACGAAACGTGTCTCTTGAGGCCCAGGCTTAGTGACGACTTGAAGCGTATGGTCAGCGGAAAAGTTCAGGGGGGAGGTTGTGTTGAACTTATGTGCCAGGTAGTCCAGGCCATGATCTAACTGCCCCTGGGAGTCCAAGGTCAGGGGTTTAATTGATTCCTGGCTTGGGCGTGGTCCAGAGTCGGTTTTTGTGACTAAGGGATTGGAGGCCCTCGGCCTCCAATCGAACGAAGGGATTGGAGGCCCTCGGCCTCCAATCGAACCCCTCCCACCGACCAATAACGTTCGGAAATTTTGAGAGAGGGCTCCGTCAAGGACACTGTGCCAGGTAGTCCCGGCCATGACCTAACAAACTCAGGGAGTACAGGGTCAGGGGATGCATTGCTGTCTGGCTAGGGGAGGGGTAAGGGAGTGACCCTAGCTTTAGTAGCTTTTTCAGAACATTGTGGGGCTTTTCTCGCTTATTAATTAATTTATTTTTTGCTGCTTGGCTGAGTTGCCTTGGGCCATTGTTAGGTTATCTTAGCATCCAGCAATGTTTGGGCCTCATGCAGGTCTGCTTGGGTCGGTCATATCCCGCCGGGGGAGGGGAGGGGTGACCGGAAACTGTCTGGTGGGTTTTAGCAGTCCCTCGGCCATGTTCTGTTGAATCAAGACAGATGTATAAGAAATACTTCTGATAACATTTCAGACACCACAAAATTAGGGCAGTATATAGCGATCGCTATTTTAACAAATCATATCATTTCTTGATAGTGATTAAATGTCATAAAATAAATTAATTAAGTGAAAACACTTTTCATATTTCCCAGAACCTTAAACTTTTGATATTGACTGAGAATTTGAAACTTATAATTTTGCGACAGTCAAATTTATATTATTCTGTAATAAGTTGCTGTATTCTCAATAACTCCTGTAGGACCTCGTTCGAAGTCGGCCGTTGTTCGGGATTAGTCGCGCGGCACGTTTCCATCATTTTCCGAAGCTCACTTTTTGCAAAACTGCTGCCGTTAACGCCATCGAGAAGCTTCTCCACGACGGCAGGAAACTTCCAAATGTCCACTTTTTCGTCGTGGGTCAAATCCTTTCTAAAAATGGGCCACCTTTGCTCTGGTGCCTCAAATGGCCGCAATTCCTTCTCTGACTTGTGGCATAATATTCCTTTTTCCTGTGTGACTTCTAGTGCCATATCGAGGTCGTTCACAACCAGGCGAAAGTCATCCGTGATCAAGAATTGCGACAGTAGTTTCCGGAGGGAAACAGTATCGCACATAACAAGGACTCCCATTGGACTATTGTGTAGGTAGCTCATGATCTTGACATAATCCACGCTCAGCTGAAGCCTTGTCCGTATATTGTTGTAGTGGGAGAGCTCTGGTTGCTTAAGGAGCCTGTCTAGACGCCTTAACGAGCCATGTTTGTAAAACATTGTTACCATCTGCAAGACAACAGCCAGCTCATCAGCTCTGTGATGATCAGCATATGGGCCAATCTCGTTCCCAGAGTCCTCGTTACCCTTGTCCATCGGTGGAGCGGCCAACAAGGACCTCTGGGATAGAGAATCCTGTCATGGCGGATCGCTTCCCTCCAGAGGTCCTTGTTGGCCGCTCCACCGCTGGACAAGGGTAACGAGGACTCTGGGAACGAGATTGCATATCGGACTCTATGCGGAAAGATATCCAACTATCGTCCATGTTAATTATATCTGAAAAAGGGAAATTTATTTTAAAATAGCCCTCCTCGCAGGCTATTTTGATTTTGATTAAGGTGGTATACCGTTTACTGGTTTATTTTAGTTCGTTTCCGGAGGATTTCCGAGAGTGGTAGACAGTCTTTGATGATCAAGAAAATGTTTGTTCATTATTCCTTCGTTTTACCAAAACTCTACATCGCTTTCAGGTCCGCATACTTAATTCGGTCTTATTTTTTCCAGTCAATTCTGAAAATTGGAAGCGATTCATGTCTACCCACCAAGCCTTTATATGTATGTCCACGTGTTTTGATGCAGAGCTGTTGGGTTTCTGAGTCATATAAGACAAGTCTACTATTTGCCACAGTGCTCTCACATCAAATTAGTTCAGCTAAGATACGTTTTTCTCAGCGTTTAAATATAAGCCATTAAACTGTACAAGAAGTACAATTATAACGAAAAACGACGTTCCGACATCTACAGGAAAATTTTGTCGTTGGGTGCACCTGAATTATCCTGCGAAATCACGCGGAATATCGTCTGATACTTAAGCCCCGTCCTCACGTAATGCGTTTTCGTTTTCGTATGGCTCCATTTTTACAAAAAACGCATCCGTCCACACTATCGTTTTCGCAACGTTTTCCCCGTCCACACTAATGCATTTTCGTTTGAAAACGCATCGCTCGAAAACGCTACTATATTCATCTGTGCCTGCGACAAATAGACAAATGACGTCAGCGTGTTCAAAAGTATCCGTTTTCGCCGTCCACACTGATGCGTTTTCGTTAGGCTCCGTTTTCGAAACGCTTCGTTTTCAAATGTCTCCACTCTGGACAGCGTTTTAAAATGCATGCGTTTTCGTTAAAAACGCTCAGCGTTGTTGTGTGAACGATAGGCGAAAACGCATCCAAAAGTAGAAAACGCATCAGTGTGGACGGGGCCTTATTCGACGAAGCTTTAGGCCGATTTGACTAAAATCAGACGATATTACGGAAGATTGAGTAGGATATCTGTTTTATTATTGAACAAATTGTCAACGAGTAGCAAAATAAAAGCATCGAAATGTCCTAGAGGTTTTCTTATACTCAGCAGCGTTTTGCAGTATGTCGGACGAGTCCTATTTTGTGAACTTCTAAATATGGCAAACTACATATATACCGCAGGATATCTGTCATGCACGGGTGAAGATAACAATGGCTTCTTGACCATATATGGGCATCGTGACAATTTGTTGAATAATATAAGAAAAGCATATATTTTCGCGCCTATCGAGGTTATTGTTTTTATAGCCTATCAGTTACACGTAGCTTCATCGATGGTATGAATTATCTCCACGGATTTATGACAGAGACACCCACTCTTCTGTCATAATATTTATAAAATGAACACGATACTCCGCGCGCTCTGATTGGCTCAAAACAATTTGCCATAACTATATGAAACATAGAAAATTGCTTCGTGCGATTATTTCATAGAAAAAATGTTTCCCAGTGTTTCCATAGAGTTATGGTAACACTCGTGAAAGTTTGGGAGAACGAGAAATACTGTGGAAACGTTTCCACAGCATTGCTCGTTCTCCCAAACGTCACTCGTGTTACCACATAGTAACTCCATGGAAACACGCAAAACGTTTTATATTTGGTATATGGTACACAGGTGGCATAATGGTTAGCGCGTTGGACTCGGCCGGGTTCGATCGCTGACATGGCAGTTGTGTCGTGTTCTTGGGCAAGACACTTTACTCTCACAGTGCCTTTCTCCACCCAGACTAGCATCCCATCTAGGGAAGCAGCGATACTCCCAGTAGCTCCGGCAGTGAGGGACAGTTGTTGGTCCGAGTGCAGTAGACTGCAAGCAGTCCCTCTTTTGGATAGTAGAGCAAGCGCGAAGCGCGAGTGAGCGGAAATCGAGCGCGGAGCGCGAGCGGACTCGATTTTCGCTCATTCGCGCTTCGCGCTCGCTCTGACAGTACTATCCAAAAGAGGGACTGCTTTCAGTCTACTACAAGTGCAGCTTTACCATATCATACAATAATGAATAAAATCATATAACTCACTTCTAGCTTGTCGTAACATCTACCAATGAGACGAGTGACGTAAGGCCCTTGAAGCTGTTCCAGCCTGGTCATTCCGCGTAAACACTTTGTCTTTAAAAAGGGGCGCGAGCAATTCATATAAATAACTTGATGGCTCTTCCAGTCTGCCAGCCAAATCTGCTTCGTAAATGATCCGAAGATTCGCTTCCTGGGATGAACGTGAAGAGCAATGTTTGAACAGTTCAATAAAGGCTCGCATTCACTCCAGCCGGAAAAACTGATGAATGTTCCGTTTTGGCATGGCAGACAGCCTTCTGGTGCCAAAACCGTGTTATCTGAACAAGCCATAGTTTGTTCCTTTGTTGTCGGAAAAGCCACGGTGTTAATTTTTATCGTGTCACTGATTTTTAAAGTTCCGATGACTTGACTGTAATATACATAGATAAATAATAACACCAAGGAGAGTGTAGAGGAATAGTAAATGACTCTACACAAAAGTTTCAGCCGGTGTTGTATCTTGTTTGCAAGGAAAGCGCCAGCCATCGGTCTAACCATGGCGGACATTAAAAAAAAGATACTGGCGCGTGGCGCGTATAGTCGGTGGACGTCTCGAACAGATGATATCTCCCGAAATACATATTATATATTTAATTGCTATGCACTCTGACTGTTCTGCTTCTCGAGTAATATTTTATGTTTTCATAATTTATGTTAACTGCGTAGATAAGTAATTATAAACACTGAAGGCAGAGCTTGCTGTTGTTTGTAAACGTCTTAAAAATAACGCTACCACGCCATGGCAAAGTCATAAAAAGTTGTGCATTGGAAGGAAACGCTTTTTTGTGACCTTGTGACGACAAGTAAAATATATTAGGTTCAGTTTTTCATGTTGAATTTATTCAATCTCTGTCCGTTATTGTACATTCTTGAACGGTCGTTTCCCGTTGGCAAGGCCGAAAGATTTAATCTTAGTCCGTGGTAAAAGTTTAAATATAATAGAAGTTGCCTATGAAGCCGAGGTTGAAATACAGATTGCTTCATGTTAAGATCGCTTTCTATTCACGAGTCTTTGTAAAACCTGCACCCACCCGGGCCGAACTGGCCCTCACTGCTGTCGGAGCTTATCCCAGTTTCTGTAGCATGAAGTCGATTGAAAGGAGTATTGCTATACTCCCCCTGGGATGTTTCCTGTTGGCAAGGCCGAAAGATTTAATCTTAGTATTTGCAAAAGTTTAAATAAGTTGAGTATAAAGCCGAGGATGTTACTTGTTGAGATCTGTTTTATTCACGAGTCTTTGTACTACCGGCAATTTCGCGAATGCCGCGAGCGAATCTTTGAGCGAGTGAGCGATATGGTGTAAAAACGATATAGCCACAGGCGGTCCAAGGTCACGTTGTGAAAACGGCGTGTATGAAATTGTCAAAATATAAGAGTTTGCAATACGAAGGATTTTAGAATAAAAGTGACGTCTTAAAACACAATTTTGGCTAAAATGATCTAGAAATGTAAAGTTATTGCCAGAAAGTTTTAAATATTTTCATTAAAAAGCAGGAAAATTCCATGCAAATTTGAGATCATGATGGCGGGATATTGGCCTCGTTCTTTTTTTGCGTGTTTATGTAAACACGCAAATTAAAAAAAGAACTTGGCCAACATCCCGCCATCTTGACCTCGCGCTTGGCCAATAACCCATATTTATGAGGAGAATGGAGAATGAACAAAAGGCATTAATTTTCCCATATTAAGAAAGTTCGAGATGTCATTTCCCTAACCGAATATCTGAGGCGATTATTGGCCTCCCGAACAGATATTCCACCGAAACGATCCGTTGGTTGCCTCTGTTTTGATCTGATCACGGATATCGTATTCTTGTCAGTCCAATTTCGTCAGAGATTACTGTAGCTTTCAAGAAGCTATTGCATTTGGAGAAGAGAGATATTCCATTTTTTTTTTTTACGCTAAGGTTCATTTCTTGCATCAATTCAATCGAGCGTTTTGTCTTTTATCTGAGCTCGATATTCGTATTAGAACTCCTTTGTTCTTACGCCAATCTGACTGTTTAACCTGCGTAGCAGACTCGTCCAAAGTCGTCCCCTTATGAGAAACTTGTTAGACACGGTGAATGAAGGGTAGGAGCAAAGAGCGGAGACTCTTGCACCTTCCCAGCATCCCCTTCGTCGAGTTTCCCCCAGTCCCCGAGACGCTCATCACGAAATTTTAAGTCATTTATCACCTTCAAGTTGAAGAAAGCCTAAAAATAATAGTTTACTAAGATAGAAAACACCAAAGAGGTAATAAGAAACCATACAACAGGTAAGAACACCTAAATATGTGATTTTCCCGGCATGCCCTATTTTCTTTCGAGCTTACATTTTCTGCGAATGAACATGAGTGAATAATTTTAAGAAATTAACTAGTTTTGGTTCAGCATGCTATTGGAGCGCATCTCCACCACAACATTTCACTACTCGTAAACAACATTGAGGAGCCTCGACCATGGTCATCTTGCTAATTCTATCACATTTATTCTATCTCTGGTATTCAATAATTGATATTCCATAATATTTTTCGCAGAAAACATGTCATGTGACCCCTACTTGCAAAGGGAACGATTATATCCTCTATTATCTTCTTTGATTAAGACAACTTCGTACTTTCCGTTCGGACAATGGAGCGCAGATTTTACAGACGTCGAATTGGAATGACTTTGCAACTATCCTTTTGTGGTCATATATATATAAATCAAAATACTTCTGATAACATTTCAGACACCACTAAATTAGGGCAGTATAGCGATCGCTAAAATTTCGTACATTAAATTAATTAACACCTTTTCCTATTTCCCAGAAACTTAAACTTACTACGTATACTGCTCTTTTGATATTGTCTGAGACTTTTATACAGTCGAAGCTCTCTGAGTGGACACTCTCGTAAGCGGTCAGCTCCAGTTGCGGACACTTTTTCTGCTTCCCGAGAGTGTCCGCTCACGGGAGCTTCGACTGTACTGAATTTTGGGACAGACAAATGTTAATTATTATACAATGCTGATGCTTTCTCAGTTTTGATTGGCTAAAAGCACTCTGTTAATTACAGATCGATGGCACTGTGTCAACGCGCCATATCTGCAGACACTGGTATTTATGCTTGCAGCAGGCAAGACGCGTTTTTGCAGACAATGGTTTTTATGCATGTCGAATGACGTCATGCACGCGTACCATGCTTCTTTTGCTTCATAAAGCCTGGTTTTCAGTAGCAACGCAAGCACAAGCGCAAGTAGCATACGCAGACGCAGTAACGTGTTTATTTGTCGTAAACAAAAGGCACCGATGATCAACGCGTTACTGCGTCTCAGGCATATGTTGCTTGCGCTTGTGTGTCGCTAGTGAAAACCAGGCTTTAGTGGCAACGAAAAATAAATAAAACTTAAAATATTCCACAATCCGCGAGAAAAAAAACTACAAAAACGCTGCAAAGTTAAGCCCGAAATGATAATTTAGTTTTTAAAATATTTAATGTATAATAATTCGGCTTCGGCAGATAACACAAACCTCGGCCTTGATAATTCTCGCTATGATGTTCAACCTCATCCAATAATTGTTAATTATTGATAATAAGTTGCTGCACTCTCAATAACTCCTGTAGGACCTCGTTCGCAGTCGGCCGTTGCTCGGGATTAGTCGCGTGGCACGTTTCCATCACTTTCCGAAGCTCACGTTTTGCAAAACTGCTCCCGTTCACGCCATCGAGTAGACTTTCCACGACGGCAGGAAACTTCCAGATGTCCACTTTTTCGTCATAGGTCGGCATCAAATCTATTCTAAAAGGTGTTGTTATATTGGGCCACCTTTGCTCTGGTGCCACAAATGGCCGCAATTCCTTCCTTTGGTTGCATAATATTCCTTTCTCCTGCGTGACTTCTGGTGTATTATCGAGGTCGTTCACAACCAGGCGAAAGTCATCCGTGATCAAGAATTGCGACAGTAGTTTTATGAGGTAATAAGTATCGCACATAACAAGGACTCCGATTGGACTATTGTGTAGGTAGTTCATGATCTTGACATAATCCACGCTCAGCTGAAGCCTTGTCTGTATATTGTTGTAGTGGGAGAGCTCTGGTTGCTGAAGGAGCCTGTCTAGAAATTTTGTCGAGCCATGTTTGTAATACATTGTTACCATCTGCAAAACAACACCCAGGTCGTCAGCTCATGATCAGTACATGTATACAGGCAAGAAGTTTAGTTATAGCCTCTGTTCGGAAAGATATCCATGGCCAACTATCGTCCATCTTAACCCTATTCTGCCTGGGCTATTTTTTCGTTCCTGAGCCTGGGGGAGGGCAGATAGTGCCCCCCCCCCCCACCTCCCTCCCCCAGGCAGAATAGGGTTAATTATATCTTAAAAAGGGAAAATTATTTTAAAATAGCCCTGCAAATTCTGAAAATAGGGCTGAAAATTCGAATTCCAGCCCGGTTTCTTGTCCGAGATGAATTTCAGCCCGGACTAAAACCTTCTCCATGCAATCGCCAACTTCATTCCAAGAGGATTTGTTTCGGAAGCAGGCTGTAATCTCAGCCCCCTAAATGGGCTGAAATTTCAGCCCGGGCTGAAATTCGCCATGTTGTCGATGTTCATTGGCTATTTTGATTAAGGTGGTAGAATTGCATCTGAGAACCGTTTACTGGTTTGGGTCTAGTTCGTCTCCCGAGAGAGGATTTCCGAGCCAGTGGTAGACAGTTATTGATTATTTCTTCATTTTACGCAGTACCAAAACTCTAGGTCGCTTTCAGATCCGCATACTTGCGATTCATGTCCACCCACAGGTATTTACTTAGGGTTGCTTTGTATGTCCACGTAGTTTGATGCAGAGCTGCAGCTGTTGGGCCTCTGAGACATCTGAAAGTCTAATAATTTATAACTACTATAGTATTTGCCACAGTGGGCTCTCATGCAACAAATTAGATTGAAACAAGTTAATGTGGTACAATGTCCCGTCGGTCGATTTTAACAATTTCGTTCGAAACAACAACAAACATAGTGGTTCGTCCTACACCTTTTCTCACGTGTCGCCGGGAAACTCCAAGGGCAACCCTAGCGCACGCGCGCACGTTCCCACTCTGACATTTCACGGTATTCTCCATGACACTCCCGAGGCCAAAGATTTTTACCTAGCCGTAAAATGTTTCTGATTACTGGGAATGTCTCTATCAGAGGCCTATCTTAATCACCTATCACTCTACAGGAAATTATATGCATTGAAGCATGCATTTGACTAAGTGTTCAATAACTTGTTCGGTTTCTTACGAATTAGTCGTTTCTCAACTGGTTCATATCCACTCTTCTGCTTGTTTGCATCATCTCTTGCTTTATCAACAATATTGTCAGGCTGTGTTGGTTTCTCTCTGATTTCATAGCATTCTAAATTAGGGTAGAGATAGTACATAATCAGCGCTCGGTTTAACAACTGTACTTTGCTGGTGCTGTTTTCACTGTAGCTAGCCGCAAGTATTTCAGTTGATGATCAGCTTTACTTGTAACGAGCTCTTCAATCTTGCCTAACTTCCAGCTTACTCTTGATGCATTGCCTTTCAGTAGCACAACGTCTCCCTTTGTAGGTTGAATTTCAGATGGAACTCTTGGAGCTTTCAAGTGTTTTCTGGGTTCTTTCACAAAGGCTCTGTACATATTCGTCGAACCACATATTCCGGATGATGCATATGTGTCGATATAATGATTTTTGGCATTTGCTACATGTTTCCCAGAAATGTCTTGGAGGAACTTATTCTATTCCAGGAAGTCTGGGTCTTGTAGGCATGGTACACCCGTTTTTGGATTTAGGCTAAGGAAGTACTTTGCAATTGGACAAATTTCAAAACGGTCTTCCAATACTCTTTCTGAGAGACTGTTTTACAAGCACAAGACGTTCATAAAAGCCTCTCATCCATTGGGCCAGTTCTATGATGAAGTTTCATTTTATTCTTTCATTTGCTAGATAAAGTTGTGTATCGGGGTTAGTGATAACAAATGACCATGTTTAATCAACTGTAGACGGTGCTAGCTTGAATTGTGGAGCAGTATCAGATATTGTCTGTTTCGGCTTGTCACGCCTGGCGATACATTTTCTTAGGCACAAGAAGAATTGCTCTGCAGACATGTCGTTGATGAGTTCCAAGTGTATGGCTCTGACTGCTAAATAGGTAAAGAGGCAGATCCACGGCACCTTTAGTGTCTCTGATCCATCTTTCTCTTTCACATATAAGGATCCTAGACAGTCGAGGACTGCTTGAAGGTGGATATGGTGCCATATGTGGCATTCTGTATGGGCCTCCTTGATGTCGTCTGCGTCTTCGGCAGTTCGGAGAAATGTCCATACTGGGGAATCCAGAATGTGTTCTGATAGCTGATGATGTGATGATGTATGGGATAGTCCAGCATGCATGAACTTTTCGTGGTAGCTGTTGATGACTAAGCTTGTGAAGGCATGATTATTTAGTAGGAGCTTTGGAGTCTTTGGAGAGCAAACTGTTTTCTGGGACTGTCCTTAGTCCCAGTTGATTCTTCAGATTACTTATTGTGTTATTCTTGTTTGCATTCATTTTTGGGCTGGGAGAAAGACAGGGGCAACGGAGCCTATATACATTCCTTTGAAGCCACCATTCCGCCCCCTAATTGTAATTAACCTGTCAACGATCTGTCAAATTATCTTGGTTGGATGCATTGGAATGTAAATAGCTCGCGCACGTACGTTCGTCGGAATCGCTAATTAAATAGCCTGTGTTTCTCCAACTCTCAGACACCATGAGCCCCTGACACTTCTGTTTCTAGCATGCGTTTGAAAAACTAGTAGGTTATCAACTCTATCAGTCATGAAAGGATTTCCCGACTTGTATCATAGTCCTTGTATGATTTGCAAATATGAGGCAGTTTCGGTGTATAAACAAGCCGCTGCATTCGGCGAAGCGAAAGCGAAAACGGCTCGCTCGGCTCAATCGGTGAACAAATACAGTCAAACATTGGCGTGAAGGTTGTTATCTTGCGATTTCTGCAACGGATTTCACGCCACGCGAGGGCTAATTTCTTTCTCCGATTCTTCTTCACCTAAAACGCTCGATCCCTGAGAAAAATCATGAGGGACTACTCGTAGTCTAGAAATCAACGGCGTTCCGATTTTGAGATGCGATCAGCCTGAGTATTTTCCCGGAGTAGTTTGCCGTTTCGTTGTAAATACGATTTCATGACCCGCCGCGTAAGATCGCGTCGTCGAAATCGGGATATCATTCAAAGTTATCAACAATCAGTTATCTGCCCAATTGGAGCCTGCACCAGAATCTGGTGCACGGAATGGCGGCTTCAAAGGAATGTCTATAGGCTCCGTCGCCCCTGTCTTTCTCCCAGGCTTCGCGCGGCTCGCTTCGCTCGCAGTTTTCTTTTTATCCCATCCCCACCGCGGAGCCTATGAATAGGCTAGTTTGAATTATATTCACGGATTTAATACATATATATCCACTCTTCTATCATAATAAAATCATTGAACTTACCTCAATCTTGTTGTAACACATCTCGATCAGACGAGTGACATAAGGCCCTTGAAGCTGTTCCAACCTGGTCATTCCGTGTAAACAAATTGTATTTGAGCGCGAGCAATTCACATAGATAACTTGATGGCCCTTCCAGTCTGCCAGCCAAATCTCTTTCATATATGTACGGATTAGCTTCCTAGGATGAACGTGAAGTGCGATGTCTGAACAGTTCAATAAAGGCTCGCATTCACTCCAACCGGAAAAACTAAATGTTCCGTTTGGGCATGGCAGACAACCCTCGCGTGTCAAAACCGTGTTATCTGAACAAGTCATATTTTGTTCCTTTGTTGCTGGAAAAGCCACAGGGTTAATTTTTATCTTGTCACTGATTTTTAAAGTGCCGATGACTTGACTGTAATATACATAGATGAATAATAACACCAAGGAGAGTGTAGAGGAATAGTAAATGACTCTACACAAAAGTTTCAGCCGGTGTTGTATCTTGTTTGCAAGGAAAGCGCCAGCCATCGTATCGCGGAAGAATTTTGACCGGCTTGTACGCCTTTAGAAATTTAAATGCGAATTGTAAATTATATATTAACAGATTATTACATTGAAAGAACCTTGTAACCAGGAGTGATACACGCACGGTTATGTCAGTTCAATATTCATTCATATATTTTTTCATCTTCTACTTATTACTATATTTATACATGACTTCTTAGCTTTTATCTTTCATTGTACATACATTTTAGTTAAATTAATTTTAGAAATTTTAGTATAGTGCCGGTCCACAATTAGGCGGTAGCTGTAAAAGCTAAATTGACCCTGACACTTAAATAAAGGCATTATTAGTAGTATTATTATTTATTATGTGTACATATATATACGAGGGTCTTAACACTTGATCCGCACCATGGAGGGCAGCAGTGGCGGGCATTTAAAAAAAAGATACTGGCTCAGTCGTATTAGCTAGTCGGTATCAGTGGCAGTCTTGAAGAGATGACATCGCCGAAATACAAATATATTTAATTTATTTTAAATAGTACATATACGCTCTGACTGTTCTGCTTCTCGAGTAATATGAATATGCATGAATATTTTATGTTTTCATAATTTATGTTAACTGCGTAGAAAAGTAATTATAATCACTGAAGGCAGAGCTTTCTGTTGTTTAAAAACCACGCTCCCACACCATGGCAAAGTCATAAAAAGTTATGCATTGGAAGGAAACACCTTGTAACGACAAGTAAAATCTATTAGGTATTTATTTTTTTTCATGAAACTATTCAGTCTCTGGTCGACCTTGTACATTCTTGATGGTCGTTTTCCGTTGGCAAGGCCGAAAGATTTAATCTTCTCGGGTCAGTTGTAACAGTTTAATTCATGTTAAGATCGCTTTTTATTCAAGAGTCTCTGTAAAAGCCACACCCGGGCCGAACTGGCCCAGTACTGCATGTCGGAGCTTAGATCTCGGTTTCTGTAGCATGAAGCCGACTGAAAGGAGTATTGAGATGTTTCCCGTTGGCAAGGCCGAAAGATAATATTAGTATGTTAACGGCATCGACCGAGTGCTAATTTGCATATAGTTCCACACAGCTATACAGGTACTCATTTCATTTCGTTCATGAGTAAGAATGATATAACCACAGGCGGCCCACGCTTCGCTCGCACTTTTCTTTTTACCCCATCCCCACCGCGGAGCCTATTCATAGGCTTGTTACTGACTTAGGCCCAGTTCAGACGCCGTACTTCACATGAGCCGAATCGAATTCGATGAATTGAGTTCATGTGAGGTACGGCGTCTGAATCAATTCGGAACGGCTGGATGAATTCGGACCGGCTCAGCCGTTCTTCCCGCCTGGCTCAGCCGAGAATAACGGCTGTGGTCCGGCTTTGATTCAGACGTCGAACTTCACATGAGCCGAAACAAACGCACGAATTATTATAATTTATTATATAGACACGAGTGTTTTACTGGAAAATAGACCACTCGTAAAATTCATACGAAACTACATCCGGGACCCGAGTGGCGTATTTTCCATATCCTCACTAGTGAGGATATCGATGACGTAATTGCCCGCTTTTGCATGGCTTTTTGTGCAAAGCTGCCAAACGCCGGTTGAAAAATGGCGAGCGATAGATTCGTGAATTCACTTGAAGCTGACACGGAAATCGTTCACTGAGGACGGTAGGAAAATGCTAAAACGAAGAAGAAAACTTCATATGACTTAAAATTATTCAAGGAGTTCCTTGAAAGTGAAGACGAAAGGAGAGAAATTCAAGAAAGTCCAGCCATCGAGTTGCAAGAGTTCGCGGATAAAGTTTGTGCTTTTGTGGTTTGTCTATATAATAAAAAGAAAATTACACGGTGGCTTGAAGATATGAATTTTATTTTCTCGTGGTAAAAACAATATTTTACTCATTCGCTGCGCTCATTCGTAAAATATTGTTTTTACCACTCGAAAATAAAATTCATATCTTCGCGCCGCCGTGTAATATCCTCTATGTATTTTTCAATATAACAGCAATTTTCCCCTATTAATTTAAGTTCGGCTGAATTAAGCTCGGCGTCTGAATCAATTCAGCCGGTCTAATTTAATTTGGGTCGGCCTAAATTCGAATTCGATTCGGCTCATGTGAAGTACGGCGTCTGAACTGGGCCTTACCCTGTTGCTGTGTTGTATTCTTTGTAGTTTGCCCGGCAACAGGGTATTTTGTCAGTTTTATTATACTGATACCAAATAGAACACGTGTTAGAAGTTTTCGCGCGGCCATTTTCCGATCGCGAATTTTTATCGCTCTCGCTCGACGGACTAAGCTGGGAAAGAGGGACTGCTCGTAGTCTACGTGTTTCCAGTCGCAGGCGACAATTTCAAGTTCTCCCAAACGTTCACGAGTGTTGCCATAACTCTATGGAAACACTCAAAATGTTTTCTATTGTTTTTATGAAATAAAAGCACGAAGCAATTTTCTATTCTCTCTGGGGAACCCGCATATAATGCCTCTATATTCCTGATTAGATATATATTCGACGTGCAGTATGTGGTCCGTTGGGATGTGTTACGTAACCTTATACCCCGTGTTCAGTATTTAAGTCCACACCTCACGCCATAACTCGCTCAGTCTTTTCGACAGGACGACCGTCACTTTGCTTCGTTTGTTTCTAGCTGTTTCTGCTGAAATTCATCGCTGCCCTCTCTACCAAGTTTCATGGCAGTGCAAGTTACCGTTACCATTGATAATGCTTTACTTCTAGAAGTTATTGCCGTCCCAACTGCTCCTGTTCAAGCTGCTCAAGGAGACCAACCTGCTCCAGCACAGTACAATGCTTTGACTTTCGAGAATCCATTCTGCGGTCGAGCGCAGGCCGTCCTTCTTCCGTCAGATCAAGAACAGGTTGTCTCTAGCGGGTAACTAGTTTGTTCAAAATTTCACTGTCTTGTTTTGTCCGTATTATTGCTTTTGCGAGTTTTGCCTCGCCGAGTTTTGTTTCTCGCGAGTCAGTTGTCTGGCAGAGCTTGTCTCGCCGAGTTCACTGAGCTGTTATTGCGAGTTTGTCTCGCCGAGTTTTTAATTAGTTGGTACCTGTGAGTTTGTCTCGCCGAATCATTAGTTGTTGAATGGCAGAGCTTGTCTCGCCGAGTTCACTGAGCTGTTATTGCGAGTTTGTCTCGCCGAGTTTTAGTTGGTACCTGCGAGTTTGTCTCGCCGAGTTTAGTTGTTGAATGGCTGAGTTTTGTCTCGCCGAGTTCAGTTGTTTAATTGCGAGTTGTCTCGCCGAGTTTTGTTTCTCGCGAGTCAGTTGTCTCGCAGAATTTAGTTCTTGAATGGCAGAGCTTGTCTCGCCGAGTTCACTGAGCTGTTTATATTGCGGGTTTGTCTCGCCCGAGTATTTAATAGTTGTTATTGCGAGTTGTCTCGCCAAGTTTAGTTGAATTATTGCGTGTTTCTCACGCCGAGTACAGTTGTTATTTTGTGTTTATCACGCGTAGTTCAGTTGTTTATATTGCGAGTTTTGTCTCGCCGAGTTCACTTGTTAGTTGTTTATTGCGTGCTTGTCACGCCGAGTTCTCCGAGTTGTTTTATTGCGGGTTTTGTCTCGCCGAGTTCAGTTGTTATTGCGAGTTTTGTCGCACCGAGTTTCACGGTTGTTATTGCGAGTTTTGTCTCGCCGAGTTCAGTTGTTATTGCGAGTTTTGTCGTGCCGAGTTTAGTGTTATTGCGAGTTTTGTCTCGCCGATTTTAGTTGTTATTGCGAGTTTTGTCGCGCCGAGTTTCACGGTTGTTATTGCGAGTTTTGTCTCGCCGAGTTTAGTTGTTTAATATTGCGAGTTTTGTCGTGCCGAGTTTAGTTGTTATTGCGAGTTTTGTCGCGCCATATTGCGAGTTTTGTCGCGCCGAGTTTAGTTGTTATTGCGAGTTTTGTCGCGCCGAGTTTAGTTCTTAATGCAAATTTTGTCTCGCCGAGTTTAGTTGTTATTGCGAGTTTTGTCGCGCCGAATTTAGTTGTTATTGCGAGTTTTGTCTCGCCGAGTTTAGTTGTTGTTGCGTGTTTTGTCTCGCCGAGTTCAGTTGTTATTGCGAGGTTATCGCACCTAGTAGTTCAGTTGTTATTGCGAGTTTGCTGCGCCGAGTTCAGTTCTAATTGCGTGTTTGTTGCACCGAGTTCAGTTGTTATTGCGAGTTTTGTCGCGTCTAGTTCAGTTGTTATTGCGAGTCTGTCGCACCTAGTTCAGAAGTTGTTATTGCGAGTTTTATCGCGCCGAGTTCAGTTGTTATTGGAGATTGTCGCGCCAAGTTCAGTTGTTATTGCGAATTTATCGCGCCGAGTTCAGTTTTAATTGCGAGTTTGTCGCACCTAGCTCAGTTGTTATTGCGAGTTTGTTGCGCTGAGTTTAGTTGCTATTGCTAGTTCAGTCGTACCGAGATCAGTTGTTTTTGCAAGTTTGTCCCGCGCTCCGACTGAGTCCAGTTTATTTTGCCAGTTTGTCTCGCCGAGTTTATAAGATAGTTGTTGTAGGACGTTTGTCTCGTCGAATTAGTTTGTCATTGTCTCTACGAATTTAGCTGTTTATATAACGAGTTTTGTCTCTGCGCCAGTCTGCGCCGAATCAGTTCTGATGGCTTTCAGTGGGTTCACCGAACTTCGTTGTTTTAGCGAGGCTATTTCCTTGCCGGGTTATAATGTATGTGTCTCGCTGAATTTTTAGTTGTTGGCTCTAGTTTTATTCTTACAGTTACTGTACCAAGTGATTTCGTCTCGCTACTTATTTCGTTTTTCTGTGGGTGGCCTTTATTGGCGAAGCTTCCTCGAAGGGATTATCTAATATTCTCTCTGGGGAACCCGCATATAATGCTTCTATATTCCTGATTAGATATATTCGACGTGCAGTATGTGGTCCGTTGGGATGTGTTACGTAACCTTATACCCCGTGTTCAGTATTTAAGTCCACACCTCACGCCATAACTCGCTCAGTCATTTCGACAGGACGACCGTCACTTTGCTTCGCCCACCCACCTCCCGCAGAGATGAACCATCCTCTCGTCTGGGAGCTACCTGCTCCCAATCGCCTCGGGCTGATTCTCCCCATATCTAATCATAGCCCAGGCATTGTTTTGTAGGGGATCCCAGTGAGAATATATTACTATGTTTCCAAACCGTTGCGTTCCCATACAAACCCTTATAAATCGACTCTTTGAAACAACACTGGCCGCCTATGATAGTACACATCGATTATAAATCCCTCCGAATAATAAAGCCAAGGAGTTTCCTGAACCCCCTCCCCCCTCGAAAACGGCCCAGACCCTGACTCGTCCTCGACTCCCAACAAAGGAGACATTCAAGAGAGACGACTGGGGACGAGTCAGGCCCAGACCCAGTCCATCATTTTTGAACTCTTCTTTCCCGCGAACAGCCTGGGCACTAGTATTTTCAATGGCTGCTTTCAGTTTCATCTCCCGATGGATTGTGGATTGAAGTCTTTGGAGCGAATTTATTGACCCATTCACCCATCGAAGGTAAGAAAAACATTGTCAGGACATCTTTAAAGGATAGTAGAGTAGCCTTTCTGTGTATTTTGATTCCAATTGCTACATTGCTCGTGAAATTGGTAGAATCGATTCTACATTTCGTCACGGAAATCGAAAGTAACAGTGCATCCGGTCATCTGAGGGCTAGATTGCAGAATACCCGGTCCACTTACTAAGCTGTTCAAGTGCTGCTCCCGCAGTCCCGAAGTCGCCAAATTATAAAATAGGTCATGTTTTTTATCAGTGTTCCCACTCATTTTGGAAAACAGGAGTCCCAAGGACCCCCAGTTCCAGTAAGAAAGGCATTTTAAGTGATACACACATCATGTGATATTACATGAAGTATTGAACGCTGACCATCAATGAGCTGCGAGTTGTTCGCTCGTACAATGTATGTACAATGTATATCTCCTTCGAGTTTCCCGCTAGTCCAGTTCTGGCCCTCTCTCTGTCACGCAAACACTACGCTCTCGGAAGAGAGGGTCCAGGGACAATTATTGTCTGGGCATGCTCATCGGTTAGTCAGCTTCTTAGCTAATCGCTACTGCGCATGTATTTTTATACTGACAAGATGACGGATGTTTCGATCTGGGTCAGTGAAAAGTATAGAGAAATGTTTCCAGAATATGAACCTGTATTTGTAGATGCTGTAAGTTCGGCTGTTTCTTATTGTGTAAAGATGTAGCAGGTACCAGTAGCGGACAGAACTACTCAAACTACAATCTTGAAGGTTTATTTCGCTCGGTGGGAGATCGAGGGAGACCTCCACCGAAACGTTCTTGGTTTTGTTACAAGAGAACTCAAACAATAACAGCATTCGTGACTTAATATACCGAGTGATCAGGAGAACACTGAGATATGTTCTCCTACACATTCCCTTCATATTCTGCGATAATTTGCGAGGTGTTAAGTCAAAGGAAGAGTGGAGTATTTTAGCTTTAAAATCTCCACATAAGGCACTGATGGATGACCTAATATATTTTCTCTTGCTCGAGTTTAAAAGTCACGTGTGAGCTAAGATGCGCTGTGATTGGTTTATCGTGAGCATGCGCAGACAATTGTCCCTGGACCCTCTCTTCTGAGAGCGTAGCGTTGCGTGACAGAGAGAGGGCCAGAACTGGACTAGTTACCCGTATGCATCTTCCCAATCTTCAGGGTGCCGAACCCCCTAATGTTTTGGATATCTCTTAAGGAATGACCTACAGGTGTAATTACTCTGATAATTTAAAACTTTACTCTCCGACCTTCTAGCCTGTTTTAAATCTAAAATCATAATGCCATTACATGTATGTTCTGAGTGTCAATTTTCATTTTATATGTGTACAGTGTTACTGTAGGGCTTGTTTTGTTTCATGTTATGTGACCGTCAATTTCACTGCTGCGCGAACTTCGAAATCAAAATTCACTTGGCAATAGACTTATAGACTCAATCATGCTTACTACCTTATATGATTTTTCTCCTTCCATGCGACAAAATCGTGCAGGCACGATTTGTAAGGTACTGAAAGGCCACTGCTTTCTACTTTCCCACTTCGCTACCAACATTTGCAAAGGGAAGAACTGTTCAGGATCTGCTGTCGTCTTCTACAAACAAAGATACATCGAAAAACAGCTCTGACTATTGCGTTACACGACATAGATTTGCATAATAACGTCCTAGACATGTCTAGTCAGTCGTTATGGCCGAATGATTCCATGATTCAGTTTAGAATTTTGTGGCTTCACCCCATTTTGAATTTTGCTTAGTAATGATTCAGAAGAACAGTCCTTCCCTTTGCAAAAGGCGGCAGCGGAGTGGGAAAGTAGATGGCCTTTCAGTATTTTGCAATTGTGCGTGTCTAATTTTGTTGCTCGACAGGAGAAAAGCCAATTATAAGGTAGCAGTGTATTGCCAAGTGAAGTTTGATTTCCAGAGCCCACACAACAGTTTTTTGAGTGGGGGGCTAATGCGAACGCGTCAGCGTGAGCCATCTTGCTATAGGGGGTCGCGGGGTATTCTCCCCCGGGGAAATTGTGAATTTAAGTCCTCTGAAATGGCTGGAAATGCATCTAAAATTAACAAGCATGGTGCAAATTAAAAACTTTCAGCGCTTAAAAAGCTATGTTTTTAATACAAGAATCAACATTTATTATCCGGTCTTTAAATTCAGAGAGAGCTGTCCACTTTTCGAAAAGTAATCAGAGATCTTTTCTTTCCAACAGCCAGCAGCCTTCCTTATGCTCATATTACCATGTGTGCTTCTCTGTTGGTTTTCATGCAGGATTGAATGTCCCGTGATGTCTAGAGCTGTATATAATTCTCAGTTTATAGTATCTATGGCGATAAAAAGTTGTCATAAAAAAAGCGTTTCCCTACAAAACGCAAGATGCAACTGCTCAATAGCATACATGTAGAGTCAGTCAATTATAGCTCAAAGTTATCTACTTGGCGCAACTTAACTCTTGAAGTTTGTTTAGCATCTACTTTGCTAATGGTCATTGCAACTTTTGTCCCCTCCCCCTGCGCGGTCCCTGATTTCGAAGGTCGCGTAGCTGTGATATCAACAGTAAAATCAGAGACTCGATTTTCATTTTACAACTTATAAGCTGTATTTTAGTTTCATCTTCAAATTGTGTAGAGTCAAAAAATCTCGATCATCCAAGTATATGATCAGCCCTTCAAGATGATGGACTACGAGCAGTCCCTCATTTTTCTCAGGGATAGTTTGTGTGATTTTCGCGCACACTCACATGCTCTCCCACTCGGCTATCCCTAAGAAAAATGACTGCTCGTAGTCTATCAAGATGCAAAATTCCCTCCAATAATATAAGTGTGAACAAAAAGAAGTACATGTATATCTTCACAACATTTTACTTTACATGGAATAGGGTTGTAAGAGATCTTCGGACTATCACCCTCAAGTGCCTGATCACCATAAAAATATACCCACTAAGCATTTCTTAAATCAACATCGAATTAAAAGTTATATTCAATTGGCATATCAATATTTCAGTTTGAAGAATAACCCTTAAACTATGCAACATTTCCTTTGGTGGAAATTGATAAAAGTACATGTACTGTACCTCTCATAAGCGACCACCCTTGATGCATGAAAAAGTGTCGCTTAAGGGAGGTGGTCGCTTACGTAAAAAATCAACAAAATAAGCCCAAAACTGAATATATTAACTTAGTCATTTCCCTATCAGCTAAAATCAGGCAAATAGACAACGCTACTCTCATTAAAACTAATTTATTCTTGGTTTTTGCACCACGCTCCGTTTGTTTGGAGAACAATAATTTCTGGTCAAGTCATTCATACGAGGTTATCATGGGTTCCCAAGGTTGATGCGATGTAGTCTCAAGCGTGAGTCACTGAATGAAAAAGAAAAGGTGAACTTTTGTGACATCTGAGCAATCTTGTTGAGTGGTCGCTTACCAGAAACAGAAAACAAAAGAATATGTCAAATTTCTGGCCTAAAGAGTGGTCACGGTAGCTTGTTGTACGAGAGAGTTTTTGAACCAGTATTTGACTGAAAAACAAAACGGTTATTTACAAAGTGGTCGCTTACGGGAGGTGGTGGCTTACAACAAGTGGTCGCTAGGAGAGAGTTGACCGTATTATTAGTAGAAAGTTTAAAAGTATAAAGAAACAACTTCAAACAAAATCCAACGTTTTTTTTATTATTATTCAAGTCTGACTTCATAATGGTGTATGAAAATGAAAACATGTGGCTGCTGGCCAACGTCCACGGTCAAATTCCTCACAGATCGGGCTTATCTTTGCGTCAAATTTCCCTCTATGTGAAGGTGAACTTGGGAATGCCTGGGACATGATCGCGCTTGGAATTGACTGACAAAAATGTAAATACAGCAATGTTTATGAATGCTGAACTCTTCACTTCTTGCAGTGTGATAGTTGTTAATGTGAGTTCTTGAGATTTGTTTTTCACTACATTAACATTTTACATTTTTTTTCATTTTTCAAGGTTAAAGAAAATCTACAGGAAATCTACGGAGACACAAAATGACGCACATCAGTGAAGGAATATGTAAGAACGAGAATGAGGAGCATAATAATACCTCCAGGGTACAGACATGAGAGAAGCCGAATGGGGAACGGGAATGGGGAATCCTCTAAAAGGCGGAATCTCTAAAATAGGGAATCTCTAAAAGGCGGAATCTCTAAAAGGCGGAATCTCTAAAATAGGGAATCTCTAAAAGGAGGAATCTCTAAAAGGCGGAATCTCTAAAATAGGGAATCCTCTAAAAGGCGGAATCTCTAAAATAGGGAATCTCTAAAAGGCGGAATCTCTAAAAGGAGGAATCTCTAAAAGGCGGAATCTCTAAAAGGAGGAATCTCTAAAAGGCGGAATCTCTAAAAGGAGGAATCTCTAAAAGGCGGAATCTCTAAAAGGAGGAATCTCTAAAATAGGGAATCCTCTAAAAGGCGGAATCTCTAAAATAGGGAATCTCTAAAAGGAGGAATCTCTAAAAGGAGGAATCTCTAAAAATAGGGAATCTCTAAAAGGCGGAATCTCTAAAAGGCGGAATCTCTAAAATAGGGAATCCTCTAAAAGGCGGAATCTCTAAAATAGGGAATCTCTAAAAGGCGGAATCTCTAAAAGGAGGAATCTCTAAAAGGCGGAATCTCCAAAAGGAGGAATCTCTAAAAGGCCGAATCTCTAAAAGGCGGAATCTCTAAAATAGGGAATCCTCTAAAAGGCGGAATCTCTAAAATAGGGAATCTCTAAAAGGCGGAATCTCTAAAATGAGGAATTTCTAAAAGGCGGAATCTCCAAAAGGAGGAATCTCTAAAAGGCGGAATCTCTAAAAGGCGGAATCTCTAAAATAGGGAATCTCTAAAAGGCGGAATCTCTAAAAGGCGGAATCTCTAAAAGGAGGAATCTCTAAAATAAGGAATACTCTAAAGGCGGAATCTCTAAAAGGAGGAATTTCTAAAAGGAGGAATCTCTAAAAGGCGGAATCTCTAGTTTTCGTTGATATCAATTTCACTAGATATACGACTCGTGGCTGTCGTCGCTTGCGACAATAGAGAGCTTATGCACAGACGTTTTTGAGCCACGGACGGCAACCGGAAGGCGAATGTTCTTGTTTTTGGTGCCCTTTCACCCCCACCAATGAGTTGGAAAGCCCTCGCTGTAGTATTTACAACTTGACGTTACTGACAAAAAGTCGGTAATACGCGCCAAAGAAGAGAATATTCGACTTCCGGTTGACGTGCGTGGCTCAAAAACGTCTAATTATTCCAAGGGACCACACAAATAGTCTGTACAGACGTCCATTGGTATGAAAATCAATTCTGTGCACGTCACTAGATTGTAATTTTCGTTGCAATTTGAACGAAGAAATAATAAGGAATCTCTGAATAATCAAAACAGAAACGTCTGGATCTTATCTTATCTTATTATCTGTAATCAGTCAAAAATTGCACGCTGACATTTGTTTCTATTACGGCCTGCGGCTAATGGGCTAAAAAAATACCTTTTCAAATTGCTCGTATTTAATCTCGTACCCAGATCTTCTCAACCCTCGGGAGAGAACATCTGGTAAAATCCGTTTTGATGGCGCAATCATGTGTCAGAAATGTGACTTACTGCGTGCGCATGTTTTTTTGAATATTTTGTTAATCTGGCGGGCTCGCTGCCAGCATGGCTGACAAGAAAAGCTTCGTGTCTGCGATAAGATACGGTATTTATAAACGTAGATAATCTAATCAGGTTGTTGAGTTGTATCCCCTCAGACTGCGCTACATCTCAGCGCAAAAGATCACGGAAAAGACCTCGGTCAAGAATTGTTGACAACTGAAATCGCCGACTCGGTGTAAGTGCGCGCACTGTATCACGCGTACGCGCCACTTGTATGCGTCAGATGTACAAAGATTTTCTTTTCAAAAACTTCTTCAAACTCCCTGAATCACCAGAAACAATTACTATCTATTTAAAAAATCTATATTTTACTAAGAATTAACCAATGTCCTGAGAAATTGCCAAGTTAGCTCGGTACATATGAAAATAAATTCAAAAGCTTACGCGTACAGTTAGCGCGTGCTGATCTTGTCGCAGCGCGCGCGAGCTCTGAAATTTTCCTTTCAATCCAATCAGAGTGGAGAACGCAACCGACTTTACCAGATGTACTCACCCGTAGAGCGAGAACATCTGGGTACGAGATTAGCTCGTATTAATAAATTGAGACGAAAAACTTAACTAGCTCTCTAATGCCTCTCAAAATGGTAACAAACACTGCGTTATTAAATTTTAGCAAAAGAAGCAAACAAAAAAATTCACCTTATCTGTGATGTTATCTGAGACACATGCTAATGGCTCCGTCAATTCCAAGCCGCCCGCTCATCCCCCCCCCCCCCCCCCGGCATTTGTCGGGCATTTGTCATTTTTTTGTCAGAAGGTTGAAAATGCCCCACGGTGGGGTCAGCTTACATGCACAAAGTCCCCACGGTGGGGCTTCAGGAGCAGTGCAAATGCCCGACCCACGGGACAAGTACAAAAACTTTTTTGAGAGGATCGAGGAATTTAAAAATCTAAATTCCAAGCAGAACCGATTAATGATGGACACTATAATTGTTCACAAATACATAGCTCTTTATTTATACCTGTAATCATGATTTTTGGAACATTTTTTCATTACAACTGCACCACGAAGTTTCGTTCCGCCAGCTTTGAAATATTTGGTTCGCACGTGGAAAGCAACTTAACGGTGCAAATGTTTGCACATGTGGGGTGGGGGTTACCCTGGGTACCAGAGGTTTATTTCTCCGTCGCGTCGAGATCCGAAGTCGGCCAAAGGCCGATGACGCCCCGGCGAGCGGCGGAGTCGCGAGAAATAAACCTCTGGCACAGGGCGCATTGATTTATCGTTCCCGTTGACCTTTGATCATTTTCAACGTATTACATTTAAACCAATCACAGCGTAAGTGTCCTACTGTGATCACATGTAATGGCACGTGGAGATATGACAGCAGATAGTTTTACAAGGTTTCAAATGGCGGTATTCGTTGAACGAAAACAACTCCTGTAAAAAGGGTCCCTACCTCGCGATGCAGCATGTGCAGATATCAACAAGCCTTCGGCCGCTAAAACATCCTTGCGGCGAATAAAATTAATAATGCCATCTGTCTGCTCGGCGCTTAATTCGTCGACACCGTCGAACGTTTTTAAAACTATCGCTAAGGCCTCTTCATGTGCTTTCTCCAAACTTCCATCAGAATCCGCGATTATTCAACAACATGCAACAACAACAATCACTGTTCTATCGATCGCTGTTCTATCTCTTCATCGCCTCGTCATTCACAGGCTTTTTTCCCCGCAGCGTACTATTCTTGTCAACCAATCACAGAGACTATTAGATTCAAAATACCTTAGGGAGTCGTTAGGAGCCAATCAGCAATCTAGTCCAAATTCTGGACTAAATCTATTTAAGCAGGCTTGCCATTGGCTCGGCGTTATCAAAGCAATAGCGCCCTGCTCCAGAGGCTTTTCGCGCGGGCCATAAGAGAGATTTGAAACCGGAAACCGCGCAAGAAAAGCCTCTGGCACCCAGGGTAGGTGGGGGTGGGGCTACGGTACACTTGAAAAGTGCGGGACTCAAACGAGGTTTAATATCAACTCAGTTTTTATATTTTTCTATCGGGGGCAATCAGGAAATTTTAAATAAACAACAAAACGTGTACGTCTTTTAAAGTACGAAAGATCGCGTTGCCTTTGACAATGCCCCACCCCCGGGCTGCCCGGTTATAGCAAATGCCCCACCCTAGGGATGGAAAAGTTGTAAAATCCCCGACAAATGCCCGGGGGGGGGGGGGGGATGGTCGGGCTTGGAATTGACGGAGCCATAAGTATGTTTTCATTGTGTGTGGTCACGTTTAAAATGACATGATTAACTAAACTAGTAGTGAGAATATACGCTCAACGGCTGCTTTTTTATGTTGAAAAAGAGCCAGAATGGCTTTAATCTCGGGCAAATTGCAGGATGTGAGTGGTTGCATAAGCGTTGTGATGCAAATGCAAAAACATGATGTAATTGGGAATCAAACGGGTTACATGATGTTTAGTGGAGTGGAACTGGCGATAAATAAAATTTTAGCCCTCAACCGTGATCCGTTAATGAAAAGTAACTACTTTATACTAATACAAATTGAACCCTTTTTTATATAAAAGGAATTGTTAAGCTATTCATGAAACTCAAACGTTTGCATTTGTAAGCCTCGTTGGCCATGTCTAATGAGTTAAAAATGAGTTAAATTTGGATCCATCGCCGGATCAATGCTGACGCGAAGCCATCATGATGGAAAAGGGCCGACACGTCTCATCGGAACCCTTTTTCCCGCCATTTGGTGACTATTTTGGGAGAATTCGCCTTTTTCAACATAAAAGCAGCCGTTGAGCGTATATTCTCACTACTAGTTTAGTTAATTACCGTGACCACACACAATGAAAACATACTTAGCATGTGTCTCAGATAACATCCGTCACAGATAAGGTGAATTTTTTTGTTTGCTTCTTTTACTAAAATTTTAATAATAACGCAGTGTCTGTTACAATTTTGAGAGGCATTAGAGAGCTTGTTAAGTTTTTCGTCTCAATTTTTTAATACGAGCAATTTGAAAAGGTATTTTTTTAGCCCATTAGCCGCAGGTCGTAATAGAAACAAATGTCAGCGTGCAATTTTTGACTGATTACAGATAATGAGATAAGATAAGATCCAGACGTTTCTGTTTTGATTATTCAGAGATTCCTCATTATTTCTTCGTTCAAATTGCAACGAAAATTACAATCTAGTGACGTGCACAGAATTGATTTTCATACCAATGGACGTCTGTACAGACTATTTGTGTGGTCCCTTGCAATAATTAGACGTTTTTGAGCCACGCACGTCAACCGGAAGTCGAATATTCTCTTCTTTGGCGCGTATTACCGACTTTTTGTCAGTAACGTCAAGTTGTAAATACTACAGCGAGGGCTTTCCAACTCATTGGCGGGGGTGAAAGGGCACCAAAAACAAGAACATTCGCCTTCCGGTTGCCGTCCGTGGCTCAAAAACGTCTGTGCATAAGCTCTCTATTGTCGCAAGCGACGACAGCCACGAGTCGTATATCTAGTGATATTGATATCAACGAAAACTCGCCTTTTAGAGATTCCGCCTTTTAGAGATTCCGCCTATTAGAGATTCCTCCTTTTAGAGATTCCTCCTTTTAGAGATTCCTCCTTTTAGAGATTCCGCCTTTTAGAGATTCCGCCTTTTAGAGATTCCTCCTTTTAGAGATTCCGCCTTTTAGAGATTCCTCCTTTTAGAGATTCCGCCTTTTAGAGATTCCTCCTTTTAGAGATTCCGCCTTTTAGAGATTCCTCCTTTTAGAGATTCCGCCTTTTAGAGATTCCCTATTTTAGAGATTCCGCCTTTTAGAGATTCCTCTTTTTAGAGATTCCCCCTTTTAGAGATTCCGCCTTTTAGAGATTCCGCCTTTTAGAGATTCCGCCTTTTAGAGATTCCTCCTTTTAGAGATTCCTCCTTTTAGAGATTCCGCCTTTTAGAGATTCCTCCTTTTAGAGATTCCGCCTTTTAGAGATTCCCTATTCCGTTTGTTGTCGAAATTTTAGGATTTCAGAGAGCCCGCAGTATCAAGTGTTCAGTGGTTCATTTTGCGAAACGGAGGATCTGGGAACGAGCATTGCGTCAAAGAAAACATACTCCGATGCGAAGAAAACGGAAGGGGAATACGGCAAGTTATATTATTTTTCTGTTTCGATTGCCATGTCGCATACAAGTTTATTCGCTTGTGGAAGTATCCATCAGGGTCACGAACGTTTTAGCGACGTGTCATAAGTGGGCGCGTGTTTTCCGTTCAACAATAACTTTAACTTTTATTACTTCCATCACTTATGATACAATGTACTTCTAAAACAGTTGATACCATTTTATTGAAAGGAGACAGAATGTACCTAAATGCAGTTATAGATGGCGATATTCCAGATGCAGAGTCGCTGTCAGTGAACGATATGCCAACCGTTGCTTGCTGGTCATTGTTTTCTGCGAACATAAGGTTTACATGTAGCGTGTTGCAAATTATTATTTAGGGTCATTTATACTTACCCAAAACGCTTTTATGAATATAATTAAGTAGTTTCAAACAGTCGCTACCAGGGCTACATTTTCAAAATGTGCTCTCAAAGTTGAGCTCTTTTCGTGTTATGATCAGAGCTTGATGTGATCACATGGCACCATAAATATCTTCGTTACCAACATTAAGCTTATAAAATTTAATATGGCTTCAATATGGCAGAAGAAACTGATGTGCACTGATGTATCCGTCATGAAATGAAAACGAGAACGGGACTTTTTGAGCGAAATAGTCATCTGTCATTTTGGGCTTCAACCGATCGATAATTATATTGTAAAATGTTTATTTCAGATAAACTCATTTTTGTGATAAGTCAAAGTCAGACTTTATTTGAGTGTCAGTCGCTCTAGCGTGTCGCTCTTCATCAGTTCATAGTGCTTTACAAGGAAGTTTTCATTCATGGAAAGCGAAGACTTTGCATGCAACGTTCAATGCGTGACACAATACATGTTTGTTTCATAGAACGTGACGTCCTCGCCAAAGTTCTCAAATTTTGCATATTTAATTACGTGCGTGTGAAGCCAGGTCGAAGAAATTTCCTTCTAAAACATTTTTAATGCATAGTCAGTTTCATTAATAGAAACCAAAAGATTGAAATAAAGTAATAACTTTTTATTTCACGAAAAGCAGCTTACTTTAAAATAAAACTCAAACCATGTACGGGTCGCACTACAGCCAATTTTGTTTACATAAAAAATTTTGTAATTTTTGGCGAGGAAAAATTTGCAAAAAATTCGCAAGTGCCAAATTTTGGTGGTGGTCGCACTCAACCAAGATGTGTTTTCCAAAACTCTCCTGATTGATGTAAATGTAAACTTAAACGGCTTGGGACCAGGTTTCGTACTTCGCTTTCTTGGTTTTCGTCGTTTCTTGTAGACTTGCCACAAGTCGTCTTCTTTGAGCGAAACCGGGTGACGCGCGACAACGATCGAGGAACGTCGCGAGAGGAAACCAAAACCAACGAAAGGGAAAAATAATATTGGAAAGGGCTTTTAGAAAGTCTACGTTTCTTGCTGCTGGCTTCAATTGCAATCGAAGGAGATTGTTTTGAACTTGAGACGAATTGTTCTCCAAATTGCCGCCGGTAAATTTGGTTTCGATCAGACCCAGTGTAGTCATAGACATTCGCGGCGTAATATCGATGTTCATGTTCTTCGTTTTCCGGTCGAAATAATTATTAAAAGAGTCAGATGAACCAGGTAAAAAATTATTTTGTCCCGTAATTGCACGCGCTAAACTAGCGAATCTTAATTATCAAAACATAGCATCTTGCGTGAATGACAGTTTAATGGCTAAAACGGGCTAAAATAACAAAATTGTGTGATTTTCAAAAATTTGGTCGCCTCCAGGGCAACACTTCGGCTTCTTTGAAGATTGGCGAAAATTTGGCAATTCGCAAAAAAATTGGCAAAAAATTGAAACTGGGGGTCGCACTGTATTTTACGATTTTTACGTTACGTGTTGACAGATTTGACACTTGAATAAACAAAATTGGTCAAAATTGGCTGTAGTGCGACCCGTACCTTAGTACTAAATGCGCAAATCACGAATTTCGTCATTATATCAACTACCGAATGTAGGTCAGTGTACTAAAGACTTTTCGTTTGAGTTTCCCTCCCGACCAACAATTTGGACGTGAGTACGAAATACACTTGTGTGAATAAAAAGAAAGAAGCCGGCGAAATCGCTATTGTTTCTGTTTTCCTATGCTTGTCCAAAAGGGACAAAATATCAAGATTTGTAAATATACATCAAGATTCGTATATTTTTGTCAAGATTGATATACCTTGATTTGATTTGTATATATATGTAACAAGATTTACACATAGGTATTAAGATTCGCATATGCATATCAAGATTCGCGTATGTATACATCAAATATGACAAACATACATTCAGATTCGACTATATACATTGTCACTCGCATATATTACATCAGGACTCGCATTCACATTTCGAGTCTCGCATATGTATATCAACATTCGCATATATACATCAAGATCAATATATACATCGAGATTGTGATAGGCATGTATGAAGTACCAGGTCTACACTATGAAGTAACCGCTGGTCAGTAACACCGCTGCACTTTTTCCATGTGAGCTGTTGCGCGACAACTGATAACCTGCGATCAGGCGTTCTTTTCCTTTTCTTTCTTTTCGCGGAGAACGAGAGCGCGGAGAGAGAGAGAGAGGAAAAGAACGCCTGATACAATTATTTGCCGATTCGTTTTCCACCCACTTGTCAATGATCTGTCAAGCTGTCAATTTTCAAAATCTACGTTAGAGTTCGTGACATATTTGTACACTTGCCGTTCTCTTGAATTCGGTCTTCTGACCTTCTTTGCTTCAAGTGCATTTCTAACGGGCAAGATATGTTGTATTATGAGGACCATTTTGAAGTAGAATAGAGCCTTCGACTGTGTTTTTGCCATCAATTTCATTCCGAAAACAGCACTGACTACGATTGTGTTACACGACACAAATTTGCATAATAACGTCCTAGACATGTCTAGTCAGTCGTTATGGTCGAATTTTTTTTTTTTTTTTTTTTTTTTTTTTAATTGCAACACAAAAAACACTACTTACAATACTAATACTTACACTACTTACAATACTAATACTTGCACTACTTACAAAATTATACCTACACTACTTACAATACAATGCTTATAATACAATACTTACACTACTTACAATGCGATACTTACAATATGATGCTTACTTACATTACTGAGACTTACACTACTAACAAAACGATACTTACACTATTTGCAATACGATACTTAAACTACTTATATCTTATTTATTTATTTTCTTTAATTCTCTATTTGTCAACTGTCACTTTCCTGCACAAAACAACTTTACACCACTTTCTATTTATATGTATTTTACATTACTTTACAATCGAACAATAATTGAGTACGATTTAAACACATAAGTAGGGGATATTTACAAAAAGACGTATTTTTGGAGGAGACATCGTTTTCCTATCTCTGTCTGTCTAAACATTTTCAAGCTGAAATTTGAGTAGAATTCTTTCGACGAATACGGGAAGGAGGATAGCTTTGTTATGCAACTTACTAGTATATATATAGTATCTCATAAAAAGTGTTGTGTAGTTGAATTTCTCTAATAAACGTTTTTCATATGGACCAGACATAATGCCAAATATTTTTTCTTCAGAGGTCGGGGCAAACTGAGATTTGTTCGTTAGATTAAACCAGTTGATAACCTTGTTTACAAAGGTTTTTACAAATTGACACTCATTAAACATATGATCAATGGAGTCATGCTCACCACAATACAGACATTCATCATCCGTTTTTATACCGTATCGATAGAGTTCCTTTTTGGTAACTATTATTCTGTGAATTAGTTTGAATTGGAATTCCTTTAATTTGCTTTCTTTACACACATTTCTTAATGAAGTGAAAATTTTCTTCCAAGCGTCCCTATCCACGTTTAGAGTGTTATTCCATCTCATTGGACCAGTTTGGCTCACCGTGTGTGTTTTGGAGTTTAGAAGACGATAGAAATCGCTCGTTTTGGCTCTTTCTAATTGTAGTTGTGTTGATTCATCAAATTGGAAAAGATGATCGTCCCCGAAGTATGATTCCTTTTTTATTGGCTCTATGTGTTTAGCTTTAATCAATAAATGTTTCGGAATAGCGCTTATGACCTGATAGAAGTGAAGGAAATTCGTTTTACAGGAGTATTTGTTTTTGAATTCCTGGTATGACATTAGCTGTCCATCTTTGTTTAGCAGATCTTGAATAGACAGAATATCTCTCCTGAACCATTCATTGATGAACACAGGCTTTCCCCCAACAAGTATTTCTTTGTTATTAAATATAATTATATCTTGTGGTTGTTCATAGCTATAAAGAGTCTTCAATTCCTTGAAATGTGCTAGAATGTCTTTGTAAAACGCTGGCAAACCTTGTAGATATTTCACATCATAGTTACACCTTAAGAGAAAGTTCAGACCTCCTAGTCTTCTTAAGTAATAATCTGGAACCGTTTTCCAGTTCTTTTTCCCCTGAGTAAGAAGTCTCGGAATCCAAGCTAACCTGAGGGCTTTAAACATAATTCCTATGTCGGTCATGCGTATGCCTCCTTTGTCCAGATCTTGATAGAGCCCAGTTCTTTTAATCTTATCTCTCTTGTTTTTCCATAGAAAGTTAAATAATTTCGTTTTAATTATAGGGGTCATTTCTTCCGGAACAGTGAGATTTGACGCGGAATAGATGAGTTGCGATAGACCCAGAGATTTGATTATCAACACTTTCCCAAATAGTGTAAGATCCCGTGCCCTCCACAAGTCTAGATTGGTTTGCAGTTTTTGTAATTTGAGACTGAAATTCATCTGATTATTTCCTTTTTCGTCATACGAAACATAAATTCCTAAGATTTTAACTGGACTACGTAACCATTTCAATTGTAAGGGATTGTTCTTATTTTTCTCCCATTTTCCCAGCCAGATCGCCTTTGTTTTTTTACGGTTCAATTTTAAGCCAGCCAGCATTCCAAATTTGTCGACTATCTTTAAAGCATTTTCGACGGAAAACAAGTCAGCGCAGAAGAGGTTCGTATCATCTGCGAATTGGCTCAATTTGATTTCGTTTCCTAATATTTTAATTCCCATAATACTTGAGTCTTGTCGAAGTTTGTTGGACATTAATTCTGCTGAAAGGATGAACAAAAACGGTGATAGAGGGCATCCTTGTCGCACACCTCTGGACGGTCTAAACCAGTTTGTTAAGAAACCATTGTTTATCATATTGTTTATGGTCGAATGATTCCATGATTCCGTTTAGAAATTGGAATCAAATAACCATTTTTTAAGCGGAAAGCTTCAGCCGTTTTAAATGTAAGATCTTTATATTGGCTTAGCAATGATTCAGAAGAGTCCTTCCCTTCGCAAAAGGCGGTAGCGGAGTTGGAAAGTAGAAGGCCTTTCTTGTACTTTAATCGAGCGTGCACGCCGGATTGACAAAAGCCATATTAGGTACGCATGATTGACGGAAGTATTGTTTTTCGACCAATCAGGAAAACATTCAGAATCTGAATGTTGTACATGAGATCCGGAAAGTAATTGTATCAGGCCCTCCTCTCTTCGAGGAGGGCCTGATCGCAGGTTAGACAACTGATGGCGGGTCAGTCCCGTAAGAGTGCCGATGAAGTTAGCGAAGAGAAATTAACATCGATAGTTGACAACCAGACTGTTGTGCTACTGACAGACCTGGCAGATCTGACAGTCCTCCACGACCTCTCCCACGTGGTGTGTCAAATCTTCTACCGAGTTCTTGTTCCAATGAGGTAAATTGAGCACTGTCGGATCTATTAACAGCAGTGTATACTCTACGAATTATCGATGTCAATTTCTCTTCGCTAACTTCATCGGCACTCTTACGGGACTGACCCGCTATCAGTTGTCACGCAACAGCTCACATGGAAAAAGTGCAGCGGTGTTACTGACCAGCGGTTACTTCAGAGTGTAGACCTGGTACTTCATATATGCCTATCACAATCTCGATGTATATATTGATCTTGATGTAAATATGCGAATGTTGATATACATATGCGAGACTCGAAATGTGAATGCGAGTCCTGATGTAATATATGCGAGTGACAATGTATATAGTCGAATCTGAATGTATGTTTGTCATATTTGATGTATACATACGCGAATCTTGATATGCATATGCGAATCTTAATACCTATATGTAAATCTTGTTACATATATATACAAATCCAATCAAGGTATATCAATCTTGACATAAATATACGAATCTTGATGTATATTTACAAATCTTGATATTTTGTCCCTTTTGGACAAGCATAGTTTTCTGTTTCGAGAAATAAATCGTTTCCTCGAAATCCCTATTCGAGTCACTCGATCCTCGATCCTCGAAACTCGATTCTCGAAAACTTCGAGGATATTACAATGATGTGTTGGTCCTTTGCAAAAACCACAGCGGATTCGAATTGCTTCACATTCTATTTTTTTCGCTGGAAAGTTCACAAAAGCTACAATACTGGCCGTACGGCGCTTGTCACGCTGCACAGAGCTGCTGCACGGTACTTTTCTATTGAACGATATTTTACTTTTAAAATTATGAAATTTCCATCTGTTTGCATAAAATAGTCGCCTCTAATACAACTTTTCATTTCTAAAGCAGCTTTTATGTTTTGAATCATAGTTTTCGAAGCGAAATAAAATGTAAACGCGATTAGCATAATTTTGTTTTGACATTTTGGCGGCCAGCGAAGGCGTACATTCTTCAATGATTTTTGTCAAACTTATGTTAACAGGATTCAGACCATGAATAAACTGCTATGGAAAATAAATGGCAGAAATTTTATTTCTCAATATCAAAGTCAAAAAGCAAGGGGAAGTGTGAATTTAGCGGTTGAATTTGAGTTGAATGTTTTTGCCGGAAAGTCACGCAAGAGTTGTTCCGTTAAATTATCGTCCTATGTTATCAATAACCTCGTTCAGTTATAAATATTGCAGCTACGTTGACACTAATTTACAGAAGCCTACGACTCGCCTTTATTTACTCAACATAAAATACTTCACTCCAGCTTACCGATATAAACTGCGAAAAAGGTCGTATGCAAATTAGCTTTTAGTGGACCCTACCGCGCATGGGCACCAGGTGACATAGTCCCTTTAAATAGGATCCAGGTCGCGAGCAACAAGATAAGGCCGCTGAACACCAGGGATTCCTTGTCATGTTTTCCTTGTTCGTGTGCAAGGGGCTTAAGGCCAGTTTCTATCCCTCTCCCCCCAAGCCTCGGTCTATCCGTGTAGGTTAACGTTTTGCGCCTACTTTGAGTCAATAAAATAATTATTTAATACTGACTTTTTCGTTTCATGTTTTGATTGGGATGATATCTGTTTTAAGTTTTGTTTTTCTAATGCGATTCGTTGAAGTAACAAGTATTTATTAAAATGTTCGGCGGAAAACGCAGGAAATGGCATTTCCGAGACCCTAAATTTCACAATTTTCTGGGAGGGGCATGCCCCCAAACTGGCCCCCAAGTGGGGTGCGTCTTCGACGCTCTAAATAGTTTCTTGGTGCAAACAGCTTCAAAATCGAACGCTAAGTCCCCGCTGCCTTGAATTTTACATTCGAAAATGAAGATGTCAGTGAATCTGGGGCTCAATCTTAAAAGGCACCGGTTAGAGACGGGAAACTCGTCCGAGACCGTCTATAGTGTGAAAACGGCCAATATTAATATTTCATTAACTAAAGTATGCGCCATATATTATAGCTAAATTTCGCTGTTGTATCAATTAGGGTTGGGGAGGGGGAGGGGTTGAGGTTTGTGAATTTGCGGTTTTGATCATTATGTTAGGCGGTTTTTCGGTTTTGAGCTATTTTTATTGCGGTTTTTCGGTTTTGACGTAAATTTTGAGCTGTTTTTCGGTTTCTAATAGGCCCCAATGCCCCCCTCTTCTTATAAGTCATCCGAATATTCTCTCATGTTCACAAATTCCCGTCAGTGTAATACATGACTTTGGCTTCTTCATTTTGTTAAATAATTGCTTACTACAAAGGCCTGGAAAGAATTTCAGGAATCGTAATAATATGAACTTTCTGTTTTCATTCAGTATGCAAATGAGATCTCGTGACGCTGCTATCATATAACTTGTGCAAGCTACTGAACTTCGCCTCGTGTGTGTTTGTCCACAGTTTCGTTTGAAAGCGAGTTTTTCATCTCATTGTAAGGTAATAACTCACAGTTAATCTTGTGATCACTAATGATATGGATATGATAAGTTTCATTCGGCGTTGAATCGAAAAAATACTACAATTAATTCCCGTTGACCATGTTGAAAGTTCCTACATTTTTTTTTATTTGTTTGTCTATTATTATTATTATTATTATTATTATTGTCTAGTATTAACATTATTCCCTTGATTTACAATCAGTGATTCCGACTTAGAATTAACCCTTATTGTGTCAATTGTCTTTTAGACTGATAAAAAGTTTGTCAATTGCAGGAGCAACATTTCAGTAAACTAAATCTGACTAGCGTGACCACTGAGCAACTTCAAGATCAAGCAACATTTTGGAACAGCAACAGTATCGAACAGTAATCGACAGTAAGCATGGCGATAATACAAGGAGTACAAGGTACGGGACGTTTGTATTGTAGACCCTCCCTGTCCCCCTCCCAAAAGAACGTATTCGGACATTTTAAATTGAATCAGTAATCCGTTTGTTCGTTGTTTGTCTTTTTATATTGTTCTCTCCGGCTGTAATTGAATAAGATATGATACGTCGCGATCAGAATCATTGCAAATTCTGGGTATAATTTATTGGGCTAAAGTACAGAATACAGGGCCACTTTTATATTTTCTTTTGTACTTTATGTTAGTGTCCCCAATTAGCTTTACAGCTAAACATTCCGACACTTAAATAAAGTTTTATGTGTGTGTATGCACTTTTGAAGAAGTATTACTCGAGTGGCTCGGTAGTCAAATTCAATCACTATTAACTGTTCCTCTATGGCGCGGCAAATAGGACAAATCGAAATACTCGACCTTAAAGTGACGAGGTATATAGATCTTTAGCGCTCTTAGTTTTGGAAATTGATGGGCTGTTTTCCCCGCTTTTCCGTCGAATGATCTGAAACCACCTCGCTTTGGTACGGGTAAAATCTTCTCTTTTACTCATTTTTGCATTCAGCCCGCCGCCCGGCAAATTCGCAATATCGATCGGCGCGCGAATTATTTTTAGACGCAAGACTTCGCGTCTATACAATGAAAAGTACACTCTTTTTTTATAAGAATATGTATTTTCATGCCCAGGCTGAATATTCTTATTTTTCTGCCGATTTTAGGCTGAAAATATTCTTAATACATTCTTAGATTACAAAGCATAATACATGTGTATTTATAGTGATACATTCATAAATGACTGCAGCTGTACAAGTACACGTTTTCAGTTATCACGTTGTATAATAAAGCCGGGTCTTTTTTGCCCCAATTAAACGATTACAGTGATTGACGTCCAACAAAGTCACGTCCCATATCAATTCGATCGATAAACACATGCTATTAAAAAGCTTAGAGCAATGTTTTTGTAGCCGTTCCTGTTTCTGTCTTAAGGTTATTCCTTAGTATTGCATTGCGCATCCTTACTGCGCATGATTTCACACGTAATAGCCCTTTTCACGGTTAACCTGAAAAATTTGCATAACAATACAGCTAAACATAGAAGCGAGGCAATTTCGGGCACAAGCTGCAAAACATCGTGATTTTCATAAGCTCCTTAAACTGTGTTAGCATAAAAATAGTTTTAAAACGGAGAAGAACTAAATATGCAACTCTTTTAGTTAAAGTTTGCCGTAAAGATCTTAATCCGATCTCCCTGTTGCTTATGTGAGTCTACTTTATTAATAGAGAACAATCGTTTTACAATTTTTTTCTAAAAACAACGTAAACTAAAAGAATTGTAGTTCTTCTACATTTTAAAACTGTTTTTATACTAAAAGAGTTGAAGGAGCTCAAGAAAAACACGATGTTTTTCAGCTTGTGCCCGAAATTGCCTCGCTTCTATGTTCAAGTGTATTGTTATGCAAATATCGCAAGTTAACCGTGAAAAGGGCTATTAGCGCGCGCACATTAAGAAAATGGCGGCTTTTCCTTTACGGCTAAGCTCGCCAGAGAGATGAATCGTCGTTTTCTCGTAAACGAGTACGGTGACCTATCAATTTTTTCTCTTATTTTGAGTCTAGCAATCACCTTCTTTCTATAAAATAAATATAGACTAATTTCTATTGCAGAAGAATAAATAATCACCGGAAACGTGAACTTAGCTAATAAAAACGTTTCTGGAAGCTGATATTGTAAGGAATTAAGGGGTATATACAAGGTCCTCCTGTTCCTAAACGAATACCGGGACCCCCCTTTTTTATTTAAAATTTAAGTTCCCTTAAGATAAACAACCAATAGGCAAAGTGTGAATGAAAATCTATTGTAAGTTCTATTTCGATGGAATGACCTTAAGCAAAGAAAAGGGAAAAAAACGGCCCGGGATTCGAACCCAAGGAAACAAAAGAGAAAAAAGGACCCCAGGCGGATTCGAACCCTCGCCCTCATTCCCGACGATCAGATTTAAAAGTTAGCTCCTTTTAGACCATTAGGCCACCATGTACCAGCGCGCCGTGTGACGTCATTTAAATTAAATTAAATTAATTAAAACGATCTCAATCAAGCTTCTAAAATATGTTTTACATGCAATGTAATGTTTTATATCTACTAGGTGTGTACTTGACAAGCTAATTCAGCTTCCCATTAATTACATATATAAAAATGATGAAAATAAAGATAGAGAACTACAATCAAAATATTCGCATTGCTAAAGAACTGGGGAATAGAGCTGAAGAAGGAGCTGCCTATGGCAATCTTGGCAATACTTATCAGAGCCTGGGTAAATTTCAACAGGCCATAGAGTACCACAAGCAACATCTTAGCATTGCCAAAGAACTGGGGCAGAGAGATGGGGAAGGAGGTGCCTATTGCAATCTTGGCAATGCTTATCAGAGCCTGGGTAATTTTCAACAGGCTATAGAGTACCACAAGCAACATCTAAGAATTGCAAAAGAACTGGGGCAGAGAGATGGAGAAAGTGGTGCCTATTGCAATCTTGGCAATGATTATCAGAGCCAGGGTGATTTTCAACAGGCCATAGAGTACCACAAGCAACGTCTAAGCATTGCCAAAGAACTGGGGCAGAGTGACGGAGAAGGAGCTGCTTATTGCAATCTTGGCAATGCTTATCAGAGCCTGGGTGATTTTCAACAGGCCATAGAGTACCACAAGCAACATCTTAGTATTGCCAAAGAACTGGGGCAGAGAGATGGAGAAGGACGGGCCTATAGCGGTCTTGGCAATGCTAATCAGAGCCTGGGTGATTTTCAACAGGCCATAGAGTACCACAAGCAACGTCTTGGCATTGCCAAAGAACTGGGGCAGAGAGATGGAGAAGGACGTGCCTATAGCGGTCTTGGCAATGCTTATCAGAGCCTGGGTGATTTTCAACAGGCCATAGAGTACCACAAGCAACGTCTTAGCATTGCCAAAGAACTGGGGCAGAGAGACGGAGAAGGATGTGCCTATAGTGGTCTTGGCAATGCTTATCAGAGCCTGGGTGATTTTCAACAGGCCATAGAGTACCACAAGCAACATTTAAGCATTGCCATAGAACTGGTGCAGAGAGATGGAGAAGGATGTGCCTATAGCGGTCTTGGCAATGCTTATCAGAGTCTGGGTGATTTTCAACAGGCCATAGAGTACCACAAGCAACATTTTCGCATTGTCAAAGAACTGGGGCAGAGAGATGGAGAAGGAGCTGCCTATTGCAATCTTGGCATTGCTTATCGGAGCCTGGGTGATTTTCAACGGGCCATAGAGTGCCACAAGCAATGTTTTAGCATTGCCAAAGAACTGGGGAAGAGAAATGGAGAAGGACAAGCCTATGGCAATCTTGGCAATGCTTATCGGAGCCTGGGTGATTTTCAACAGGCCATAGAGTGCCACAAGCAATGTCTTAGCATTGCCAAAGAACTGGGGAAGAGAGATGGAGAAGGACAAGCCTATGGCAATCTTGGCAATGCTTATCGGGGCCTGGGTGATTTTCAACAGGCAATAGAGTACCACAAGCAATGTCTTACCATTACCAATGAACTGGGGCAGAGAGACGGAGAAGGATGTGCCTGTTATATGCTAGGTTGTGATTTTGAATCATCGGGTGATTTGAATAAGGCTCTTGATTATTATCGATCCAGTGTAAAACTGTACAATGAGGTAAGAGCTCTTCTTCAGTCGGAAGATGCTTGGAAAATATCATTTCGCAATGCGTGTCAACATGCCTACACCGCTCTTTGGAGATCTCTAATAAGGCTTCAAAAGACTGACGAGGCTTTGTGTGTTGCTGAGCAGGGACGAGCACAAGCCTTGATGGATCTCATGCAATTACAATATGACTCTGAAGTGCTAGCGTTTGAATCTAAAAGAACGATCTCTGACATAGTATCTGATATATCTACACCAACCGTTTTTGTAGCACTAGAAAGCGACACGATTAATTTATGGCTACTCAAGGGTACAGATGTCCATTTTGAAACAAAAAGCATCAAAGATGCTACCTTGCTGGTGAAAAAATGCTTTCAAAGAAATTGGCGTTGGTGTTCGTGTTAGGTGTGAGAATCGTACGTTGGATGAGCCAGAAGGTGACGCACCGCTCGATAAAGAATCTTGTCAGGAAAAAGCGGACTACAAAAACAATTCGCTGCACGTCTTGTTTGATTCTATAATCAGCCCAATTGCACACATGCTTGAAAGCGATGAGTTAATCATTGTCCCAGATGGTCCACTCTGCTTGGCTCCTTGTGCTGCGTTTGTAGATGGGACTTCTCGATACCTCAGTGAATCTATCAGGATCCGCATTCTACCCTCGCTTACAAGTTTAAACATGATCGCACGTTGTCCTGAGGACTACCACAATCAAATTGGGGCGCTGCTTGTGGGAGATCCATGCGTGGAGGAAGTTAAGAGAGTGCGGGGGAAGCGCGTCAAATGGCATGCCATGGGAAATTTGCCTGGGCCAGGGAAGAAGTAAAGATGGTAGGCGAAATCCTTAACACCAAACCGCTCACAGGAAGAGATGCAACTAAAGAAGAGGTGCTTAAAGGAATCTGTTCCGTTGCGTTGGTACACATTGCAGCACATGGTGATATGGAAGCTGGTGAAATTGTTTTGACTCCAAATCCCACACGGTCATCCAAGATCCCTAAAGAGAAAGACTTCCTGTTGACAATGTCAGATGTACAAGCTGTTCAGCTACGAGCAAGGCTTGTTGTGCTTAGTTGCTGTCACAGTGCTCAAGGGAAGGTTACGCCTGAAGGTGTGGTCGGCATTGGGCGGGCTTTCTTGGGTGCTGGTGCTCGTTCTGTTCTGGTTTCACTCTGGGCAATTAATGACGAGGCCACTATGGAATTTATGAAAAGTTTCTACGAACATCTGGGTCGCGGAGATAGCGCCAGTGTGGCTCTTAATCGGGCAATGAAATGTCTCCGAGAGTCAGAGAAGTTCTGTGCCGTAAAACACTGGGCTCCGTTTGTTCTCATTGGTGATGACGTCACGATAGAGTTCGGAGAGAATCAATCAGAACATTGTGAGTAGCATTTTGTTCTACATTTCATTTGTACAGCGTTACAGGATTTTTCCAAATCTGTCGACCAACCGAAAGATATGGTGCTTACAATTTACTTTGTACGTTGTTAAACAATAAAAACCCAGACTACAATAAAACTACAAGACTACAAGACTACCAATAAAATAAGTTTGGCTAAGTTACTGTACCCAAACTTAATTTTACTTGTTGTTCAACGCTAGGAATCTTCTTCGCTTCCACTCCAAATATCACTACGTCGACAAGTAACAGGAACATGAAATAAAGCAAATTGGAAACTGCTAACTGATTGACAGGACGGAACACAAAGGAGCACGTGCTTTATTACAACCAGGCTCGAGGATATTCGAGGGTTCTGCTACGGTCCTGAAAGTTAATTTTGATTGTTTACTGTATTTTGTAAATTTTAATATGATCCATACTGGAGAAGGATTCACTGTATAATATCGAAAAGCAGATGCTTCGGATTTATTTTTACCACGGATCCGTTATTCGGTCTGTAGTCATACGAGTGATTTAACACATGCAATCGACGGGAGTCTAGTACACAGACGCGCTTCGCGCCCACTGTCGCAACGGCTGTGGACCGACTTGCGGGAGTCTGATTTTATAATTACAGGACGAATTTGACGACACGAGGTTCTCTTACCAATTAATGATATATGTAACAAAGTTCGAGAAGAAATTTAGACAAAGCGAAGCTTAGTAACAATTAATCATCTCGTTGTCAAAATTTGATTATATAAAGAAGGGATATTCAGTCTCAAGAAGCACTTGTCTTAACAGTCTTATTATCTAACACATGCAATCGACGGGAGTCTAGTACACAGACGCACTTCGCTCCCACTGTCGCAACGGCTGTGGACCGACTTGCGGGAGTCTGATTTTATAATTACAGGACGAATTTGACGACACGAGGTTCTCTTACCAATTAATGATATATGTAACAAAGTTCGAGAAGAAATTTAGACAAAGCGAAGCTTAGTAACAATTAATCATCTCGTTGTCAAAATTTGATTATATAAAGAAGGGATATTCAGTCTCAAGAAGCACTTGTCTAAACAGTCTTATTATCTCCCAAAAGCAAGAACAAATTATGGAATATTTAATATAAGATTTCAAGGCCCATCAATATGGAATGCCATTGACGAAGAAATGAAATCTTCTTCCTTGTCTTTATTTAAAAAGAAAATGAAACAACACTTAATCAAAGATTACTAGCTTTCTGTACATCGCTCCGATCCTCTTGGATAAAAATGCTGTTTTGCAACACAATAATTATTATTCTTATCTATTATTTATCATATTAGTCTACTGGTAGTTAGCGTAACCCTGTTTGTTTGTGTGCTCGACCTTAACATGTAAATTATATATTTATATTAACTGGCTGCCTGGCATTTTTAACTTCAAGGTTATTTCGGGTAGCAGTACCCCTATTATTTTTTTCTGTCCAATTATTGTAAATACTTTTAGTAACTTGTGGGGTAAAATAAAGTTTGTTGTTGTTGTTGTTGTTGTAATAATAGATTTGATTAAAAATGTTATAAAACGTTCTCTGGCTAAACAATAATTATTGTAAAATTGAAGCTGACACGAATGTAGGATATATACAGTAAAAAAGTGTGAAAAAATAACAATAAATATGTACAAAAAAAGTGATGAAAACGAGAAACGTTTATAGAATAAACAAATACGAAAAAACCTTTCAAGGGACGGGAAGGTGAATCTCTTGAGAGATTCTGGTGGCCACCAGTTTTCGTATTTTTTAACGTGCAAACGGCCGCAAAACATGCAGAATCGCCATTTGGAAATTTAGGCAAAACAATCATTGCCTCCAGTAGACTTTCACCAGATTCCCCGTCAAATGGCAAACATTCATATTTTTCTAACTTCCCATCAGAAAGATCATTAAAACGTATTTACAAAATGTAATGAAAGAATAGCTCCAAATCAGTTGGCTCGCAATTCTTCAACACCAATTCTCCAACACACTCCCCAGGAGAGCGGCTGTCAACAATGATGTCAACGCTGCTGTGAAATTTCTTATTTTAGGTCAAATTAATTGGCTTTCAAGATTCCTGCGGTTTCCGGGGTGGAAATTAAACAAATACAGTGATCAGAGCAGGCTTACTGTCTCTCGCTCCCGCCCAGTCTCCTCGCCGGCAGCTAGCTCGTTTTGCGGCTATCGCCGCTCACGCGTTACTTTTGTGAGCCTGACGCAGGCTAAATGATTGGATGCGTGCCAATCAGCGAATACTTCCTTTTTCTGATTGGCTAGTCACTTGTGAGCTGGCTTAAAAAGTTCAGTGTAAACTGTCAATCAGTAGCTAGTCGTCTCTAATCACAATATACATGTATCTATGGGTTATTGACCATGCAATCCTTGTCTCTTTAAACTACTCATCAGAGAGAAAATCTGAAGCATATTAAAATAGACATTGCCGAGGCTCAATGAAAGTATTTTCTTGTAGAGTTGAGAAAACGTTGAGGCCCCGTCCACACTAATGCGTTTTCGAAACGCTCGGTGTTCTTCGAATACGTATCAAAAGCTCCGCGTCCACACTGCCGTTTTCGTTGCGTTTTATCCGTCCACACTAAAACGCTACAACAGTGATCTGTGCATGGAGCGGCGATGTGAATGACGTCACCGTTTTCGTTTTTTTCGTCCACACTAATACGATAGGGCTCCGTTTTCAAATGTCTCCGTTTTCGCTCGTTGTAGTGTGGACGATAGGCGAAAACGCATCGTAAAGTATGTGTTTTAAAACGGAAACGCATTAGTTTGGACGAGGCCTGAGTTTCAAAATTAAACGGTAACAGTTCGTGTAATATATCATACACGAGAACATTAACTATGACGAGTAGCAGTGTTTGGTCACATTTCCGAACGTGCAGAGAAGTATTTTTTTACGAAATTCGAGGTGTTTGGAAATCGGATGAAACATGTACTGTTTCGAGTGTTTGATACAATGTATATCTTATCTATCGAAATTAAAACTAAGGAGTAAGTGGGTTAATAAAATCGTAAAAAAATTATGCTAATTAATTTTAAGTTGCAGAGATCCAAACCACCGTTACGGTTATGATTTCCTTTGTTTCAACCTGATGAATTATTAATGAGTTTGAGAAGTGATATATTAAACAGGAGAGGCATTGTTTCATCACATTTCCAAAGTTGAAAATACGACGCGCAGAGAAGTATTTTTTTTTTTACGAAATGCAAATTTTGAAACACGGTCTCGAATGTTTGATATAATGTATATCTTCTCGATCGAAACTAAAATTAAGGAGTAAGCGGATAAATAAAATCGTTAAAATATACGCTAATTATTTTCAGATTTCCTTTGATTTAACTTGATGAATTATTAATGAGTTGAGAACCTTACATAACATGCAAAAGAACGAACGCAGAAGGTTTTATCGCAAGTAATTATCAGTGTTCCAGGACTAGAGTGAACAAGTTCCATGCATGTGATCACATGCTGTTCCTACAGCAAGTCTTTTTATTATAAAAAAATCTTGTAGTGGGTTTTACTGAAATACCGTTAACGTGGCGCTTTGCTAATGCGGAAAAGGTAGCGTGGAATAGAGAGTTATGGTTTGTATTGAACTTGTATTTCTGCGTTATTAATGAATTGTAAACTTTTTCAAGTAAATGATTTTACTGATACAATCTAAATGGATCATAGTCGTGCTGCGGAACGGGTGCATGTAAGCAAGCTTTAATGAATAATCTGTTAAATCCCTCAAGCTTGTCAACCGTCCGGCGTCTTGCAAACGAATGTATGGGAAATTGAATTTACGTTTACACACACAAACATACATTTATACATAAACTTCATTTAATCTCGAATTTAAGAGTAGTTTACAAACTCGTATCTTCGAAAAAACCAAACAAACAAACAAAAAAGGTTACAAAATAAGAAGGCTTTTCTAATGTGAAGTCTCACTCTTCTGTCCGCTGCTTTAATTCGATCAAAAGCAATAAGTTTCGAATCTTCAATTAAAAAATCAACACAAAATTGGATTAATGAAAGCATTGGCCATTATTCAGGTGGAATGCACTGACATGCACTGAGTATTTTGACTAGACTGTAAGCGTTCAGTGGTTCAACCGTTCATCAGAAGCAATTTAAGGGCCTGTTTACATGGAGGGAGCCGGGCTAAAACATAGCCCGCCTTTACATGTGCGGGCTAGTAGGGCGGGCTATCATATAGGCGAGCTATCTTTTTTGGCGGGCTCTTGTTTTGGCGGGCTAATGTTTTGGCGGACTTTTTTTATTGCAACGGCGCGATTTATTAAACACTACATAACAAACATGGCAGCAAGATTAAAGGCTATAGCGGCGATTTTGCTGTTTTTATCGCTTGTTCCGCCATTATCGCGGGTTTTCCAAGTCAACAGAGATAGCCCGCCTAGGAGGGTGACCCGGGTTTGACCGTTTGCATGCAGAAAAGATAGCCCGCCTAGGCGGGTGACCCAGGTTTGACCGTTTACATGCAGAAAAGATAGCCCGCCTAGCCGGGTGACCCTGGCAAGCAGACAGGGTGACCCGGGTAGGCGGGTGACCCTGTCTGTCATGTAAACACTTCAGTGTGCTTTGTAAAGAAATGTATGAAAAGTTGGCCCTCCCAGGGTAGCCCGGCTAAGAGGGTGACCCGGGTCACCCTCCTTCCATGTAAACAGGCCCTAAGAAATGGTAAACGTGCAGCGTGCGTACATCGAGTTATGGATGCACGCGGGAGGTTTCTAAGCACGAAAGAAGCGTAAGAGTTGCTCGAGGCGATAGCCGAGAGCAACTCTAGCTTCTTGAGTGAATCATCAAGTGAAGCCAGTGAAGCATCAAGCGCGCGAAAACAAACCAGTGACGTCAGAGTGCACCATGGGCATATGGAGTTGCGCAATTAGCCAAACAGAGCGCGCGCTTCGCTGAAGTTATGTTATAAAAAAGTATTTACACATCGTAGTAATTAACTTTAAGTTAAGCAATAAATATTGCGTTTTGAGAGTAAAGGAGGACTCACCTTTCCAGCCAGTACACATGTACTCATTGGGTACCTATTTCATATTACTCTACCGAACAGCCTGGGCACTAATTTATCCCTTCTTTTCCGCGAACAGCCTGGGCACTGGTTTTTTCAATGGCTGCTTTCAGTTTCATCTCTCGTACGATTGTGGTTTGAAGTCTTTGGAGCGAATTTATTGACTCATTCACTCATCGAAGGTAAGAAAAACATTGTAAGGGAATATTTAAAGGATAGTAGAGTAGCCTTCTGTGCATTTTATTCCCCATTGCTACGTTGCTCGTGAAATTGGTACATCTTAACTTGGTACAGCATGTTGCCCAATTCAAACAGGAAACTAATTCCGCTTTTACCGACATATAAAAGCTTACCTTCGTATATAAGCTTAACTTAAGTACAGTATCATCGGCTGAACTTCTTTAGTTGTTTCATAATTTCGGAAAGTTTTTGTAAAATTGGGTGCCCTAATTTCGGGCAGGTTACCCTAATTCCTGCCGATCGTAACATTTGCAATTGGTGATGTTTTCGTCGCTTTTTTTGGTGATATTCTTCACTATCATGATAAAAAGTCACCCATAAGCTTATTTAAATGATCAAACAAGGAGTATTCATGTTAAATATCACATTTTCCCCGAAATTAAAACCGTTTCCGCTCAGTTTTTCATACGGTGGACAAGGTAATGCACCTATCAATGTTAAGCCCCAGGGTGGGGGGCTGGCCCTGGTTACATGAGACCGGTACGAACTCTGACCGGTACGACTCAGACCGGTACGATTAAGTTTACATGAGACCGGTCTGTAAGTACGAAGCGATTACATGAGACCGCTACGAACTCAGGGTAGTATCGAAAACGAAGACCCCTAAAACGAAGACCGAAGACCGAAGACCTACTCGAAAACGAAGACCCACTCGAAAACGAAGACCTACTCGAAAACGAAGACCCACTCGAAAACGAAGACCCACTCGAAAACGAAGACCCACTCGAAAACGAAGACCCACTCGAAAACGAAGACCCACTTGAAAAAAATTACGACAGTTCTTTTGACCGCTTTGCTACGCAATGTTTTGGGGAATATTGTTGACCAAGGGTTGCGTGACAAAATATTAATGACAGGAAATGAACAATAAGCAGACTGAGAACGTCTTGTCCTGGTTTCGTTGAAATCCTACAAATATGTGAAAGCGAAACTGTACTTTGCGAAACGAAACGAAACCAAACTGTACTTTTCGAAACGAAACGAAACCAAACTGTACTTTGCGAAATGAAACGAAACTGCGACGAAACCGACTATAAAACAAAACACTAAACAAAATAATAATTAACTAAACAAGACTTGTGCCGCTATTTACGAGTTTTTGTGCGATTTTGCCATTCCCGTCGATGGCAAAACGGCTTTACAAAAAAATCGAGACTTCGAGACATACAGAACCACTCAAAAAACAAGACTGCGAGACCCATGAAATTTTTGGGCCATCACGCGTCACGCAAAAACCCTTTGCCCTCCACCCAGGGTAATACGAGACGCGTGTGAAAGAGGTCACATGCACAGAGGTCACAGAGGTCAGTGCGACCATGTGCTCCTTGGTGCCATCATGTAATTGTCTTGGTTGGTGTGGCGGGTATCTGGCAATCAAAACAATGAACAATGAACAAAACAGTTGTAAACAAAGCTCTTGGTGTAAGCTCAACATCATCTGTCAGTGTTCAGCTGAGTTTTCGCTCTTATCTAGTTTTACTTGTGTTAACTGGTTGCTGATATCTACTTATTTTTCTTGTTTTGGTTAATAAAACGTTACTGTTATTGTCGTCATCATCAGTTAGCCTGCGTAGCAGTCGATTCCTTTCCGAGAGGGTGGGAGGCGCGCGAAGGCGAAAAGAGCGAAAAAAAAAAAGTTGTAGTGGGGAGGGGTGAGGCGTGAAAAGTGTCATTATTGTGTCACGCAATATCAAACACCAAACTCATCCGTGGCCCAAAACATTGCATAATTTGCTTTTTTTCGTTTTCGAGTAGGTCTTCGTTTTCGAGTAGGTCTTCGTTTTCGAGTAGGTCTTCGTTTTCGAGTGGGTCTTCGTTTTCGAGTAGGTCTTCGTTTTCGAGTGGGTCTTCGTTTTCGAGTGGGTCTTCGTTTTCGAGTGGGTCTTCGTTTTCGAGTGGGTCTTCGGTCTTCGGTCTTCGTTTTAGGGGTCTTCGTTTTCGATACTACCACGAACTCAGACCAGTACAGACTTCAGATCGGTCTCCATGCAAATGCGTGTTTCTGTTTACATGAAGCCGGTCTGAAAAATCATCTCAGACCGGTCTGACTCATTCTGCTCGTGTTTACATGGTTCCGCGGTCCGACTTCAGACCGGTCCGAGTGATTCGTGTCGGTTCAGCAACTGGAATGAGTGAAACCAGCATGATATGATTTTTCAGACCGGCTTCATGTAAACAGAAACAAGCATTTGTATGGAGACCGATCTGAAGTCGTACCGGTCTGAGTTTGTACCGGTCTCATGTAACCAGGGCCTAAAAGTGTCCGGAAGTAAGGCTGTCCAGAATTACGGCAACATACTGTAGAATCAATTCTGACCTAATCGAAGGGAATCGATACACGAATCCCTTTTAATACTTGTAATAAATATGTGACGCACAGGTCCTCGCAAAGCTCGGATGGGTATTAATTAATATAATATTATTATTGTAGTTGGGGTGTTAGGGTGATAACCAGGCTTTAGTGATCGACTGGAGTTCGCTAGTCTTCCAACATCTGCATGTATGACTTTCCTGTTCACTGTGTTTTCAAAGAGCGACTGACTTTCAGCTGGATGAGTTGCATGACACCACTTGAATAATGTTTTGAATTTCCGACAAATTTGCACAGTATTATTAATGCAAAGAACAGTCCAGAATATAGCCAGAAAAGGCTATACGCGTGACGTAACGAAACCATTGTTCTCAGAGAAAATACGAAAAAATCACCAAAAATATTCACTGAAAAATACATCGTTGTTTCCCAGTCCATTTGCGACCTTTGTCCTACACATCCGGGAACTTATTTGTATGTTTCCGAGAGGAATGCAGTCAACGAGCAACACGACGAAGTCTTGGACGAAAAGGTTGTATGTGAAGAGTTCTACAAGTGTTTTAGTTTCGTCTTCGCGACGGCGTCGCCGCCATTTTGATTATGTACATTACGGTAAGTCTATCTTTCATTTCATTTTGTGCTCTTCACAGAATTTTGACAAGGAAATGAACAATTTTGCTGAATTCTTCTGTTCATGTTCCATCTTTGTTCGAGATCTGGGCACGGTAGACCATTTCAGTTTATGGTAGACCATTTTTGAAAATCGAGTATCTGTTGCGAATTTTCTGCTTTCACTCACGGATGAAGTATTTGCGTACGAGAATTTAGGCATTTGTCATTTTGCGGTACTCAAAACCTGAATTTTTTGTCTCCGGCAGAAATGTAAGCTTACCTTCACTGCAGGGAAAAGTTGAACTCTATATTTTGTAGTATTTGTGGAATAAACTTTGGTACAGACTCTCGCTCGTTCAGGTACTTGTTAATTTGCCGAAGGTATTAGAACAATGATTGGAGTACAACAGTACTTCTTGATTCTCCAAACTTGCATTGGTGGCCCACAACTATTAATTTAGGAAACCAGTGCATTGTTTTGAAGCCCCAGTGTGGTTAGGGGCACAATAATCATGCCCCTAAACCACCACTTTTTTGTCACGTATTCCCCACAAGCTGTAACAAAAAAATTAAGAAAAACACTTGCCACACTCGTTGCATTCAGGAGGAGGGCCTGATCGCAGGTTAGCTATATTCTGGACTGAAGAACTTTCAATGAAAACTTTTTACTTTTTAGCTCAGGATTGAGCTTTTCGTTATGGTTGGGAAAAATTTGTTAGTTTATAACTTAAAGGTGTAAACTTTTCTTGGTAATTCCGCTGACCAGCACATAATGCCTGATCGATCGATCGATCGATTGATAGCTTAAACAGCTTTGAACCAAAAACAAAATTTAATAAAATGTAAGGTATTTGAATAAGCTTAAATATTTTGGCTGCAAAACCTTTTTGCTTGTTAATGTTGTGTAGACCTTAAGTTTATTCATAGTTTCTGTGTAGAAAAGCAGGCTACATCTGAGGCTTGTGTTTATAATAGTACTTATTATTTTAAATTTCTCTGATTGATTTTTCCACTACATGTAGTTTTATACAGTTTTTATTAAGTTATATTGTATGAATAAAGTCCCTTTTTATCTAAATCAGTCTATAAACACAAAACATTCATTACCTCTGTTACACATCTGTAACAGATGTCATTCTTGAAGTCGAAGGGAATCAAAGTCGTGGAAGCAAACCCCTATTTTTTTTATCAAATCTCTCAAATTTCCACTTTGTTTCTCATGGATATACATGTATATATATCAATAATCAAATCAGCAATCGATATTCAAATACTAATTGAATTCAAAAATCGAAGCTCAGGAATTTTATAGGAGGAACACATCAGATACACTGTAGGCGATTGTGTAATTCTGGGTAAGTTAAAAATTGAAAATAAATCGCAAATAAGACAAAGTGACAGGTTTGGTCTCAGTCTGCATTTTATACCCAGTCTGCGATCTGCAGTCTGCATTTTATACAATGTATACAAATAAATGAAGAAGTGTTCTCAAGTCAAAATACTCAGAAAAAATTCAGAGTATTTCGATTTGAGAACACTTCTTCATTTCACTTTATCCAAGTCACTCATTCCACTTAACATTTATACAATGTATACATTTTATGCATTGTATACATTTTATACTTTGCTCCGACGAAGGGCTAACGCTCGAAACGTCAGCTTCTAGAAATTCGCTATGGCGGTTAATTTACCTTTATCAACTTTGAGTTGATAATCAACTTAGTGCATTTTATACTGACCAATTAAGTGCACTGACTGTAGATTGGGCGTAAAATGTGTGAAATATTGTAACATTAATTAGTTGAAAACAAGGCCTGAAAAAAAATCAGGCTCTGATGGGATTCGAACCCATGACAAGTGTGATTCTGGTGCAAATGCTCTACCACTGAGCTATGAAGTTACTGGTAGCTGGTCAATTGCAAATTCTATTTATACCCATCAACTCAAGTGATGAAATGACGATGATGAATATAATATGTCGTTGTTTATATTATAATTAATATGCGGTGCCAGTTAATTGGATAATAGAAAATGTTCCACTTGCCTCTTCAATAATATTGTTTGTTTCATCCTTTCTCTCGTATACACCTATTTCAATTAACGTTGTTGGATAGAAGGCAAGCATAAAGCCTACAAGACAAGACCGAATGGTAGTCTGGGTATTCATTTCAATTTACATATCGGTGGAAAAGAAATCTACAAGTTTTTATTTCGCACGTGATGTATTTATACAATACGGTTAATGCCCCGAATTAGCCTGATAATTTGTTTTTCCATGTTTGTCACTAGTTGATTCTGCTAAAATTTACTTACTTACGCCTAGTACCCCGCCTGGGGCATAGGCCGCCGACAAGTGTCCTCCAGACGTCTCTGTCCTGGGCTTTCCTCTCTAGCTGGCTCCAGGTCAGCCCCGATCTCCTGATGTCTGCTTCCAGGTTCCGACGCCATGAGTTTCTTGGCCGTCCCCTCCTCCTCTTACCCTGGGGGTTCCAGGTCAGGGCTTGCCTCGTGATGTTCGTTTGAGGCTTGTGGAGAGTATGACCTACCCATCTCCAATGCCTCTTCATGATCTCGGCATCTGCTGGCATCTGGTTGGTTCTCTGCCACAGGTCGTTGTTGCTGATGGTGTTTGGCCAACGTATCCGGAGAATTCTTCGTAGACATGTGTTAATGAAGGTCTGCACTTTCTTTGTGGTTGCCACGGTTGTCCTCCACGTTTCTGAACCATACAGTAGGACAGGTTTGACGTTACTATTGAAGATCCTGATCTTGGTCTGAAGTGTCAGTTCGTTTGAACTCTAGGTGTTCTTCAACTGCAGGAAAGCTGCTCTTGCTTTGCCGATCCTGGCTTTGACGTCAGCTTCCGTGCCCCCCTGATTGTCAACTGCACTGCCCAGATATGTGAAGGCATCCACCTCTTCCAGAGGTTCTTCTCCCAGCCTAACTGGTTCAACGTTCATTGTGTTAGCTTTGAGGACCTTGGACTTTCCCTTGTTGATGTTAAGGCCAATTTGGGCAGAAGAGGCTGCCACGTTATTGGTCTTCTCCTGTATTTGTCGATGTGTGTGAGATAGTAGTGCCAGGTCGTCCGCAAAGTCGAGGTCGTCAAGCTGTATCCAAGGTGTCCACTGGATTCCATTTCTTGCTTGTGCTGTAGATGATCTCACAATCCAGTCAATCACAAGCAGGAACAGAATTGGCGAAAGTAAACAACCTTGTCTGACTCCCGTTCTCATGTTGAAAGCTTCTGTGAGCTGCCCTCTATGAACGATTCTGCTGGTCAACCCCTCATATGAGTTACGGATGATGTTAACAAACTTTACCGGCACCCCATAGTGTCGGAGAAGCTTTTTTTTTTTTCTTGTATGCGTTTCTGTAGCTGAGTGCTTTTTTACAGGATGGGGTTGCTGGCCCAATGCCCAACCCTCCTCCTTTCTCATCCGGGCTTGGGACCGGCAATGGCGGAGTTGCTAAAATTTAGTTTGGCTAAAAGTAGCTTACTTCTACAGGTTTATAAAAACAAAAAGTCAACGTTAGAAATAATGTTTTTCATGTTACTTGTCATTAGTATTCGGTACGTGCAGCAGCTTTCTACGTTTTCCCATGCTACCTTTCGGTCTTGTCTTGCGGGCTTTTAAAAACATTTCTATCCGAAAACGTTACAGTGAAGATGACGCTACCGTTGCCACTCGACAAAGATTTTGATTAATTTTTGACGTCTTTTTGACAACTGATGGGTTCCGTTTTGTGACGCCATATTTGAACTAGACTAGAAACTAAAACCATTCAAATTTCACGACTCCGCCTCCAACACTCCTTGGATTTTGATTGGTCAAGTCAAACGGAACCCATCCGAAAGTCGTCAAAAAGTTGTTAAAAAGATGAAATTTTTGACGACTTTCGGATGGGTTCCGTTTGACTTGACCAATCAAAATCCAAGGAGTGTTGGAGGCGGAGTAGTGAAATTTGAATGGTTTTAGTTTCTAGTCTAGTTCAAATATGGCGTCACAAAACGGAACCCATCAGTTGTCAAAAAGACGTCAAAAATTAATCAAAAACTTTGTCGAGTGGCAACGGTAGCGTCATCTTCACTGTAATTGAAATAGGTGACGAGAGGAGTACAATTAATCCCAAATTGTACTCTACAGGAGTACGATGCTGGGTAGGGATGCTCGTAGGGATGCTGCTTGTAACTGCGGTAATTTTAGGGAATTTATAAGCTACATGCATCTCGCGAGATTTGCAAGTTCTGTTTATCACAGCTGTCACATCGTTTCAACTGTCACTGTTCTTTTCGCGGTTTCCTGTTCTCAGTCATAGCAATAATAGCATCTTATTTTAAACTGTTTTGTTTTCTTTGTTGTACGCTCACTACGCAGCCCGATTTGAAGCAATTTAAAATGGTTATGGTTGATCGGATTTCGATTTCTTAGCAAATCCCTACAAATTGTCACAATAGTATTCTGAAGGTGGTTTTAGGTGGTTTTAGGCCACTCCATGTTTTAGTACTTACCTGGTTCGTTGTGAACCAGCATCGGCCGGAGATATTCCCGAATTAACAGACGCAGACAGGTCAGAATCTCAAGTCAAAAAAGTAAAACCCAGTCAAAAGGATCAGCATCTTTTCAACAAACTTCATTGTTCAGTATAAATAAACCCAGATCGTTATTATTTATCTGAATAACTGAGTTTTGTTCCATTTTGTGTTATTTCAAGGATTGAACGATCAGTAAGTTGCTACACCATTGATCATTATAAGCTACATCACAAAATCTACTTAAAAAATGTCCGAAATATTTCTATAAACAAAACGTAATATCATCAAATGGCGGGGGCAGATATAGTGAGAACTATTACTAGTATAATTATATAAAGTCATTGCCTTATCAGCTAAAATCAGCCAAATAAACAACGCTACTCTCATTAAAACTGATTTATTCTTGGTTTTTGTAACATGCTCCGTTTGTCGAACTTTTGTGACATCAGAGTAATGGTTTTCTAACAATCCTCTTGGGAAACAAAATAATATGTCAAATTTCTGGCCTAAAAAGTGGTCGCGGTCACTTAAGAAATTTGAGCAGCGGCCTCTTACAAGAGAGTTTTTGAAACAGTATTTGACTGAAAAACAAAACGGTTATTTACAAAGTGGTCACTTACGGGAGGTGGTCGCCCATTAACATTTTGCAATTTTTCGCCATTTTTCAAGGTCAAAGGAAATCTACAAGAAATCTGCCAAGACGCAAAATGACGCACATCAAGGAAGAAATATTTAAGAACGAGAACGAAGAGCATAATAATACCTTCAGTGTACAGACAGGAGAGAAGCCTTTTGAATGCAGCGAGTGTGGCAAGTGTTTTTCTCTTGGAGTTTACCTAAAGTTACATAAGCGAACACACACAGGAGAGAAGCCATTTGAATGTAGCCAGTGTGGTAAGTGGTTTCGTCAGAAAGGAGCTCTAAACCAACATAAACGAACACACACAGGAGAGAAGCCTTTCGAATGCAACCAGTGTGGCAAGTGTTTCAGTCGGGCATCTCTTCTAAAACAACATACGCGAATACACACTGGAGAGACGCCGTTTGAATGTAACCAGTGTGGCAGGTGTTTTCGTCAGAAAGAAGCTCTAAACCAACATAAACGAACACACACAGGAGAGAAGCCTTTCGAATGCGACCAGTGTGGCAAGTGTTTCAGTCGGGCATCTACTCTAAAACAACATAAACGAATACACACAGGAGAGAAGCCTTTTGGATGCAACCAGTGTGGCAATTGTTTTACTTGTGAAGTTGACCTTAAGATACATAAGCGAACACCCACAGGAGAGAAGCCTTTCGAATGCAACCAGTGTGGCAAGTATTTTTCTCGTGGAGTTGACCTGAACATACATAAACGAACACACACAGGGGATAAGACATTCGAATGCAACCAGTGTGGGAAGCATTTTAATCATGCAGGGAACCTGGAGAAATATAAAAGAAGAATACACGCAGGAGAGAAGCCATTTGAATGTAACCAGTGTGGCAAGTGTTTCAGTCAGGCTTTTCATCTAAACCAACATAAACGAATACACACAGGAGAGAAGCCTTTCAAATGCAACCAGTGTGGCAAGTGTTTCAGTCGAGCATTTTATTTTAAAGAACATAAACGAATACACACAGGAGAGAAGCCTTTCGAATGCAACCAGTGTTGCAAGTGTTTCAGTCGGTCATCTCTTCTAAAACAACATAAACAAACACACACAGGAGAGAAGCCATTTGAATGTAATCAGTGTGGTAAGTGCTTTAGTCGGACAGGAACTCTAAAGGAACATAAAAGAACACACACAGGAGAGAAGCCTTTCGAATGCAACCAGTGTGGGAAGTGTTTCAGTCGGTCATCTCTTCTAAAAAAACATAAACAAACACAAACCTGTACAGGAGAGAAGCCGTTGGAATGCAACCAGTGTGGGAAGTGTTTTAATGATGGAGGGAACCTCGAGGAACATAAAAGAACAATTCACATAGGAGAGAAGCCTTTCGAATGCAACCAGTGTGGTAAGTTCTTTAAGAACACAGGAAATCTACGGAGGCACATCGAGGAAGGGATATGCAAGAACAAGAACGAGGAACATGATAATACCTTCAGTATCTGTGAACTTTTAGGAAATCTTAAAGAAATCAAACAGGAAAACTGCTGATAAAGAGTGCATTCTATGATAAAATATTCCGACTGGCTGGAAACCAGACTGTCAACCAAGCATGTGGTGGGCGGCGAGTTTTGTTTTAATGATGGAGGGAACCTCGAGGAACATAAAAGAACAATTCACATAGGAGAGAAGCCTTTCGAATGCAACCAATGTGGTAAGTTCTTTAAGAACACAGGAAATCTACGGAGGCACATCGAGGAAGGGATATGCAAGAACAAGAACGAGGAACATGATAATACCTTCAGTATCTGTGAACTTTTAGGAAATCTTAAAGAAATCAAACAGGAAAACTGCTGATAAAGAGTGCATTCTATGATATAATATTCCGACTGGCTGGAAACCAGACTGTCAACCAAGCATGTGGTGGGCGGCGAGTGTTCCATGTTCAATAGCAGTTATTACAGTTGAGCCCGCAGTCAAATATTCTTTTGTTTTTAAAAAGTATGCAAACGAGTTAGGCTCGATTTCCGCCGCTCTCTCGAGTCCGGTCTTCGTTCTGGCTCATTTTCCCGAACAGTGGCTGGTAATCGAGCCTACATGTAATGAGGCTAATGGGCCAATACAATGCCAGATTGACCCTTTCGCCTTGTTTGCAGTCAAACCGCTAACCATCTGTAATAACTGCTATTCGGATAGGGTCACCTGGTGCGGTCCATTTTCATGCCGAATGTATTGCACGCCGATTTACATTGTCGTATATGAAATATGGCTCTTGACAAAGACAATTATTATTAATCGCTTGTTATTTTTTCTCGAGTTCACTCACAAATCTACCAACGGATATATTTTTAACACTAGCTGCAAGCGGCCGCAAAACATGTAGGATGACCATTTGGAAATTTATTCAAAACAATCATTGCCTCCAGCAGACTTTCACTAGATGTCCCCGTCAAATGGCAAACATTCATCTTTTTCTAACGTCCTATTAAAATTCAAACGTATTTTATGAAGGAAAAGCCTTACATTCCTTTGCTCTAAATGTAACTATCTATGTGGTATTCCCGGGGATGACAAGAATGACAGGTCAAAAGAAATCGCGGGGTCTGGGGACAAGATTGACTTATGGAAGTTTGCTTTTATTTGTAACAATAGAAGTGTGTTCGTCTGCAACTAATACTGTATCTTCTGAGGTACAGTAAACACCCACGTATAAGAACCTAGATTTTTCCAAGTTGGTTCTTATATATTTGGTGTCTACTGAGAATTTAGGCTATTTTGGTTCTTAAATAGGTTCTTATTTTAATAAGAGGAAAAGGTACTAAAAAGGAAGGCTACATTCTAAGCAAATACTATACACACCCTGCTTTAGGTCCTTATTTATTTCAGGTTTATTATGCCCCATACACTGCAACACCAATTCGTGCCTGGTCAGGTTGCACATTCAATTTTTTACAAAATCTGATAAGAACCTGTTTCGATTTTTAGGCTCAACAGGTTCTTATATAATGGGGGTTTAAATGTCAACATTTTAGCCTACAGGTTCTTAATCACTAGGGTCTTATATGTGGGTGTTTACTGTACATCAATAAATATGTTTTTCTCTTTAAAACGAGCTGTATGGGTTTATAATAGCCCTCCCTCAGGCATGTTTACATTAGACTAGCTAATTTCACCCCCAAGCCTCGCTTTCAAAGTTTATCGTGAACAAATTCCCAAAGTAGCCAAAATGAAAAGGATACCCACGTGTAAACAGTATGCACGACGTACCACAGATTTGAGAAGAATTCAGTGTAAACGATGCTTGGGGATGAATTTTAAGCAACTCGCACAGTTAAAACTTGGTAAATAAATGTCAACATATGTACAAAGCATAAAAAAATAAAACTGCACTCGCCCTTCCTAAGGTTGAAATTCCTTCATAGTGTACATAACATAGTTTCAATAATATCTGTATGTATCCATTGTGATACACGTACAGCTTTTTCTTTTTTCGTTTACAGAAACCAAGAGAGCGAGTGAATTTTCCTCCCCCAGATGCTATAACTCGTTCATTGCTTGCGCATTCACTCGTTAAAAACAAGCTCGAAGCTGGCACCAATCGACATTCCCCGGCGTTCCCAGATAGTGCGATCATTTAGGTCAAGAATCGCGACCTCTGGCTGGACCCTATTTTTTTTACCTTGTGCAGAGCACTTGTTTTACCAGCCAATCAAATTTGAGGAAATATCGAGGCTGGCAAGGGGTCACGATTCATGGTGCTGACCAAAAGGATTGCTGTCTCTGGTAACGAGAATGGTAAATCAATTGATTTTTACTGACATACTTCTTACGGCTCGTTTCAAGAATACAAATCAAGGGTTCCCGGTGTCCTGTGGTGATTTTATATGGATCTGTACAGTATCTGTAAGCCTGCTTTAAAATGATGCGTGCCAATCAGCAAATACTTTCTTTGGAAGCAAAATAAAGAAACAGTTTATAATTGGCTAGTCATTTCTGAGCTGGCTTAAAAAGTTTAGGGTAAACAGACAATCAGTAGTCGTCTCTCTAATCACGATAAAGAGCGTATGCACCTGACGTTATAGCCGCCATATTGGTTTACCCTCACAAAATAATTAAAACATGGATGCCATGGCCTTTGTCATTTGAGTCCACAGCACTGAGTGTATATGCTCTATATCTATGGGTTATTGACCAAGCGCAAGGCCAAGATGGCGAGATATTGGCCAAGCTCCTTTTTTGCGTCTTTAGTAAAAAAAATGCGCAAAAAACGAACGAGGCCAATATCCCGACGTCTTGACCGAACAAGGTTGGTCTGGCCAAGAAAGGACTTCCTAATATGGCCAATAAAGTCCGCTCGCGGGAATATTCCTCCGGGTAATCCCGAGCGGGCAAGATAGGCCCATCTTACAACGCAGGATTTACGTCGTCTTGCACACTCGCGGAGCCAGCCATATAAACATTATATATTGGCAACATCAAATTAAACTACTCAGGAGGGAGAAAATTTAAAGCATATTAAAATTGACATCACCGAAGTTCAATGAGAGTATTTTCTTTCAGAGTTGAGAAACCGTTGAGTTTCAAAATTGACCGTTAATAGTTCATGTAATGTATCATATACGAGACTGGAGAGGCAGTGTTTCATCACATTTCCAAACACCGAGAAGAGAGTTGAAAATACGACGCGCAGATAAGATTTGTTACAAAATTCAAGGTGTTTGGAAATCGTATGAAACACTGTGTCGAGTGTTTCATACAATTTTCAATCGAAACAAAAACTAAGGGGTAAACAAAATCGTAAAAAATATATGCTAATACTTTCAGGTCTAGAGTGATGAAGCTCCATTTCCAGTCTTTTTATTACAGAAATCTTGTGGTGGATTTTAAAATCCCGTTAACGGTGCGTTCAATTCGTAGTGTCGTAAACGACAAACTTTCCATTCACACGAAGCCCTGTCTAGAGATTCCCAGTCGATCCTGAAGCGCTTTTGTTGTCAATTTCAAGTCCCTTTCGATAAGATCCAGCTGCCTTTTGGTTTTACTTGTGTCGAAAGCTGGAGGCGGTTTGCCCCAAGGCATGGGCTGCGACACATGGGCAGATAAAGGTCTCCTTTTGCTTGTCACACCTGAGCTACCCACTGTGGTCGAGCTTTTCACAACTAAAATATGAAAACAGAGGCAACGTTACTACAAGTGCTATATATGATGTGTCCACGGGTAACAGCTTTGAACGATGCATGGGCACATCAAAAAAAGACATTACAATGGGCGTTGGAAGAGAAATTCTCGTCTTCGAATGTCAACCATTCTTGGAGACCCAGGGAAGGTAATGGTGCCGGCGAAAGCAAGATAGAGGGGGGATGAAAAGAAAAATACATCTTGTCTTGATTTTCCTTTACCGCTCTTTTTATCTATAAACATTTCGCCTTTCGAGGTAATCATTGTTGATATTATTATAGTGACCAGACTATCAAACTTTGAAAGATAAAGGAATTGTTACACAACCAACATGTACATGTAGAAGCAGCAAACATGTAACTGTTGGGGTGCGCGGGATGTATGTACACCAAAATGCCCTTGCATTTGAGATTGCGCACGAGTAACCGAAAAGACAACTTAGATATTCGCAAGATTGGTTTGAATGTGATTCACGAAATTTTGCTTTAATCCTGTAAGCCATGATGTCAAAATACAAACTTTCCATATACAGCTGTTTCGAGAAAGGTTGTCGGAAAAAAGCGCACGCGACACGCGACAATCCCGAAAGGTAATCTGGGAAATGATCAGCAAGGTACGTTCCTGACACTGTAGCTGTCGAACCTACTTTTGTTGCTTTCTTTTAGCACTCACAAACATACGTCCATGGCGTCTCGTGCCATTTTCTCAGATTTCCCTGAAATGCTGAAGTCAAGGAACCGTGAACTTAAAACTACCCACAATACCTTTCTGGATTGTCGCGTGCGCTTTTTACGACAACCTTTCTCGAAACAGCTGTATTGAACAACTTGCATTCTACATACCCGCGGTTCTGGGCCTGGGTCTAGACGACTGCACGCCGCTTCTCTTTCCAGTCCCTTCGCTTGTTAGTGACCGAGCATGCTAAAGAAACAAACAAAGCAAACAAAGGCAAAAACAAATTAAGACAAATCAGAGTTTGATACACAGTTACTTAGTATAATATTATTTGCTCCAAAAAGCAATTACTGTTCAAGAACAAATTTTAACAGCCAGTAACTAAATCCTTCAATGAAATCAGTTTAATTTTCTACATTTCAAATCTGTCGCTTCAAATCGTACAGCCGAGTTAAATTTCTCGCATGTTCACTTAAACGCAGCATGTGATACAACACTCCAACTAATTTTACTTTGACGTGGAGAGTATCGCAATCCGCTAGCAAACTTCGCAAGCATTTCGCAGACATCGAGGTAAACTACTTCTCAAGGATACGATACGGAGTCTTATAACTTTGCAAATAAAGCAACAGCGATGAAATAGTAAAGACTTTTCTAAACTATATGTGAGGCTGAAGTTCTTGAAACGGAAAACAATGATCTAACACGTACATGAGGTCCCTGTTTCTTTTCCTTTGGTAAGTTTGCCTCCTCCCTGCGAGACAAAATGACCAGAATATCTAAATGTAATCTTAAAAACCTACTGCAAAATACTGAGACTCTACTAATTACTGACACAAAGAATTGCATCCTAAAGGATCTACTGTGAGCGCGAGCGGCGAGGTCGCGAGAACGAGCCGGTGAGTGGAGCGAAACAAATATTCCTAATTGGATTAAGTAACGAAATGCAAATAATGTACAGTATTTCCTTACGCCAGAGCCTTCTTTATTTACTTAATTCGCCAATGGCGGGTAAACACTCATCAGACAATGGGACATGGCGCCCCTTCTTCACGAGGAGAAAGAAGGCACTGGGAAGACAATCGTGAACTGAAGGGTAATTTTCCACTGGCTGAGTGAAACGAAAAAAGTGGAAAATGTTTTTCTCACACACCGCTGGGGCCTGGGTATAGGTCATGTGACCGGTGAGGCGGGCAGTTGTTTTTGTTGCCGCCGCCATTACTACTGACCTTCCCACCCACCCACCCAAAGAATTTCAGTAGTATTTTGTTGTATTTTTTTAATTTCGGCGTTATACAATGTAAGTAATGTACAAAGCTTGTAATTTTGGAAGCTTCCCAGTTTTAGCGTGATATGTGTATAGTTTTTGATTTTACAATAAAGGTCTGTGTGAGAATAACCATTTAGTAAGTACTTCAAAATAGTGGAGTTGAATAACATGGACACTCTCTCTTACCGGCTTAACGAACTAGATCTTCTTCTCGTGAGGAAAACATCATTAGAACTCTGAAACAAGTGTGACGGAAAAATTGGCGTTTTTTCCCAAAAACAAAGCAATAGCAACAATATCAATAACGATAGTAACAACAACAACAACAACAATAAAAAACATCAGCAACAACAACAACAACAACAGCAACAACAGTAACAGCAACAACAAATAATGATTATAGAACACCCTAATGCCCTTTATTTTGGCGTGGTTTAGAATTAATATCGCGAAAATCATGCCAAATTTTCGCGGGTACATTTTACGCGATATTCCAACAGCCATGTACAAAAACTGAGAAAAGAACAGATTAAAATTCCTGTCCAAAAATTGAGTTTTATTGTTTATGGTATGTGTAGTAACAAAAAGCAAAACTCTACTGGCTTCATCACTACTGTCACCACCCAATAATGGTGTTATGGCACGCGAGTGAGTGATAACTTTATATTTACTTTCCGTGGATTAATTTTCGCGAACATTAACGATGCGCGAAAATTACGCCGAAAATTAAACCCGCGCGAAAATAAAAGGCATAAAGGCACACGATCTAACCTTGCGTTCATTTTCAATATGACCCACGGGGAATGCTCCTGAAAGGTTTTTGCAAAACATATATAAGTTCAGTATGTATTTAGTAACAAAGAACGAAAATCAAAAAATCGTACCGCAGCTTATTCCGTTTTGCTACAATACAGTTTGTCTTTGGTGCAGCGTAAGGACTGAGAAATTGAGAGTCAGTTAAGTTTAGTCAAACCTTCTGTGATTTGATCATCCTCCAGATCTTCAACACTGTTCGCGTGTCTCTGTGGAACAGAAAACGTTGCAACAGAATACATAAGGTATTGCAATATACATGGATGGAGGATACGAGCTTTATGATCAAGCATTAAAAAAACACTAGTTCACGAAATGAGTGCAATGGACGTATCGGAGTTTTTGCCATGAGAACATTGAAGGCAATTAATCGAAAACCAACTAAGGGGTTGCATACAAGGGTTTATTATACGACATGGCATTTTAGAGTGCGAATACGCACAAAGACGAGAGCAAATATGAGACCGTATTACACGGGTCTCAGTCCCCCTGACCGCGCGCTACGGAAAACGCTGTTGAAAGCCTATAGTTTTGGAAAGAATTATGTCGCATAATAAACAATTTATTCAGCGGAAAGTTGTGTAATACGGCTGGGTATTTTTACTCGTCAGTGTTTATTTTTTCTCGCCTAAAGGCTCGAAAAAATAAAAACTGACTCGTAAAAATACCCAGCCGTATTACACAACTTTCCGCTGAATAACCTCTATATATGTAGCAGAAAAAAGCTTAAATTACAAGACTGAGTTCAGGCTAGTTTTCAAAATGATCGACCGTACTGAAAATTCCGACACACAAAAAAATCGCTTTTTTAAAGACATTTGATTCTTCCAGCTCCACTTCTACAGACTTACAGAACACTCCCTCCCATTAACTTGGTTTCTTTTTAAATATATATATTTTGAGATATTCCGTTACATGGTGGACTTTTATGTTGTTTTGTTTCGGCTTCTGTTAAAATTGTTGTTGTTGTTATTGCTGCTTTTGCTTTTAGGCACCTTACTACAGTCGAAGCTCTCTAAGCGGACAGCTCCACTTACGACCGCCTTACGACCCCGTTTGGAATCTGACTAGCTCATACAAACTCTGTATTTAAGGCCGTGGCAAACGAGGAAACATTGTTGCGGAAACATTGTTGCGGACGCAAATGTTTCCCGGTTTGCCCACGCACGCAACATTTGTTGCGGACGCAAATTTTGCGTCCGAGACGCAAACAATGTTTCTGAATTCTTTCAGAAACATTTTTCGTCCGCAACAAAATGTTTCCCCGTTTGCTCGCCGAAACATTTGCGTCCGCAACAATGTTTCCGCAACAATGTTTCCTCGTTTGCCACGGCCTTTACACATTCCCGTAAGCAACCATCTCCAGTTGCGGACACTTTTTCTGCTTCCCGAGGGTGTCCGCTTACGGGAGCTTCAACTGTATTTCTAATTTTGAATTTCGCTTTTTAAAGCTTACAACATCTTCCACCTCCGTACAGGCTTGTTCTTCCTTTCTGCTTCTGACTGGACTAACAAGCAAGTTTTCCGAGACATCTAAGTCCGCCTCTCTCTGCACACTGTCCTTCCGTGTTCGGTTGTGCGAGTGAAGCATTGGCGGAACTCTTCTGAACTTTGCATGAAGCTCTTGTTTCTGCCGTTCAAGTTGCTCTCGTTCCTCCGCTCTCTCGCGCGCTTTTGCGTCTTCTCTGGCCTGGAAAAATATTTTATGCAACACAGATTTAGATTCTCTGCGCGCTCTGTTTAGCTTCATGCTCGCCCTACAAGTCCCCTGCAGCTGTTCACACGAGGGGACTGGTTGCAGGGAATTGAAGCAAGACTGTGACCCGGGCACAAGTCCCTTCAGCGTACACACGAGGGGGACTAGTCCCCGGGACTAGCCCTGCAGCTGTTCACACAAGGGGACTGGATGCATGGACTTGTAGCAAGACTGTGTCCCAGGAACAAGTCCCTGGAGCGTACACACGAGGCGACGCGTTGCAGGGACAGTTAGATTTGGTCTTTGATTGGTTTATTTTCTTATTTGGTCGCACGAACAGTACACACGAGAAGACAAGCGTAATTTGAGAGGACAAGTCCCGTGGACTTCTCTCTTCAATTCAAACCAGTTTAAATTTGTGGGACAAGTCGCGGTCGACAAAATGTTCTTCTTGAGTCAAGATTTTTTTACAGAAATGGGTAGTTCACACAAGAAGACTTGTTGTCCCGAGGAAAAGTCCCCTAGTGTGTGCTGACCTTAAAGGAGCTACGTCACGGATGACGCATCTTGGGCCAATTTTTTCATTCACAATCCGTCTTAGACTTCTCCATCTTCAACCATCCTTGTTCCTGTTTGGTTTATTATTACCTCTTTGGTGTTTCTCTACCTTTGTAAACTATTATTTGGAGGCTTTCTTCAATTTGAAGGTGATTTTGCACTTCGAAAAAATGACTTAAAATATCGTGACATACATGTAGCTCCTTCAAAGCGTATAGAGAAGCCAAAGCCATGTATTACACAATCAATTAAAAACCACTCCTATCAGTTGACAAACACTCAACAGCTGTAGAATGTATATTGTTTTCAACATTTCTCTCGTGTTCTGTTCTGAAATGTTTTAATACAAAATTAACTTAACACGTTTCATCACCCTCCACACATAATTTGTTAGTGTCGATGGACTGGCTGCAACCATAGATGTACTTGTGCTTAATGATGCGAGGATGGAAAGAGGGGATGATTAGTGTATCCAGGTCATTAGAGTATCCGAAGGGTTTCATGTTACAACTAGATAGTACAAAAAATGTCCAGTCAAACAAAGGCGTTCGGTCGGTCGGTCGGTCTGTAGCCTTAATACGCTACAGTGCATTTTGCAAGTATTCTGATTGGCTAGAAACTTTCTGAAACAGAAATAATCGTTGTTTTAGTAAGTTGTTACTTATTGGCAATTAAAGGGACACTGTCCCGACGTATTTGCTCAAAACTGTTTATAAATGCACGAAATGGTCCCCAAATCTATGAAATAAGAAACTTAATAAACTCTAACTAAATGATAAAAAGCAATTACTTCAAGAAATTCCATACTGCAACACAATGTTTGCAAAATTTCAAAGATTTCCGAGCCAAACTTGAAACTTTGAAAAACTGACATCCTGACGTTTTTTCAAAAATCCATATTGCAATCCATTTCCATCCTCGCTGTCGTTAGTCATCCTCACTTCCTAATGGGTTTCCTGTCATTTCTCGAGTGCTATTCTACAGAATCAAACCATTATTGTTCAACTTCCTATGATCTAGATATGTTTCTGAGCTTCCCAAAATCATGCTAAAATCAGGACAGTGTCCCTTTAATGTTACATGTTTCTCAAATATCTTAAATTAGCTCAGGTCAGTGAATCTTTTTGTTTGTACCTGAAGTAACTGTAACGTGTTGGTGTGAAGAAGAGAAACATTTGTTTGATGTTGCATGACATCCTTGTGTGACATTAGCTGTTCGTCAAGGAGTTTCCTCTCTGTCACGCATGTACAGAAGCTGCTTGGCTCGCAGATCAAGTTCTTCGTCACGGTACATGCGATTTAAGAGCCCAATAACCAGCCTGGCCCAGCCATTAAGAGCACGCGACTAAAAAGTGTCAAAGTCAAAGTTATACATATAAACTATGATATATGTACAAAGTTGTTTTTAAATATGAAATAGCCGGAAAATATGTCAGATATAAAATGTACATGTACTAAAGGCAATATTAGTATTTATCACATGACTAAGACAGTTGAGAGGGCCAATAACAAAACTGAATCGGCCAATCAGAATATTCCATATTATGCACCTTACCACGGAAACAAGTTACATTGCGATCAAAATGTAAAACTGGGGATGTTCGGATGTCATTTTCCCACGTGGATACCAATGAATGACAAGTGTCAAACAAAAGCCATTCGAGAAACGGAATAATTATGTCTATCTCCGTTTCATTCAATGTTTTGAACAAAACAAAGTTTCTTAATTTCCGAAAAGCTTTGTTTCAATAAACTACAGATCTGCTTGTATGTTTTGTTTGCCCCAATCTGATCAGACAAAACGATGATCGAACATCGTCGAAACAACAACATCTATGGGAGCCTGGTACACGAAAACGAGACAGCGCAAAAACGAGGCCAATGACATTCGTCAATCTTCACACGAAATCTCAAAATATCGTGGCTGTACATGACATTAGGAGACATTCTCGTTCTTCCAACGCAATAAATACAGAATACCTGTACTCTGACTAGAAATTAACTGGAATTTATCTTGAGTGGTAAATTTACTTCAAGACAAGAAAAACTGACATACCTTGGGTGTGGCCGTAAGCTCGTTGAAGTCTGACCTCTGAATCTTAGGTGGTGCCACCCCTGTATAAATGTTACAACGTTTTCACCAACTTTTGCTACTTGACGAGTTTTCCTTGATAACTGTGACATTAGTCCTTGTTCAACAACTGGCACACCAGTTTTTGAACAATGGGGCTTGTCATAATAGGTTCGCAATGCATGCAGAGGATACAATCATAGGCATCATAGGCATGTAAATTTCATAGTTTACATAGGATACAATGTAGATATAATTATCTAGCATCATAGGCAGACTGGGTAACTATAATTTTCTAGCATCATAGGCATGCAATGTGTGCAGATGATACAATGTACAACCCAAGATAGAAGTCGTTGGGAAGGTTAAGATATAAATGTAGCATTTTACAGTCTGAGTTTAAACTTACATTGTAAACTCAGTTAAAACCCGAAACAAATTGTTTTACAGGCCTCCTCTATACCCCTATCAATGTTGGAGCCTCGCAATACAATCCCATGTGAATAAGGTCGACGGTTAGAAGCTCAAGTGCGCAACATTGAACAGGAGAGGGGATGGGAGGAACACAATTACTGTACCTTCCCAGCACTTTTGTCTTGGATTGTAGATAAAATTATCTTAGCATAATAGACAGGGAAATCAGTTTCCTCAATAATTATCTAGCAACATAGGCATGCAATATGTGCAGAGAATACATGTAGCTATGATATCGAAGTACAGCAAATTATTCCCTTGACTACCACGAATCGTGTCAATAAGTTTGATTCAGTATTTTAATGACATTAATTTTGTAAACTTACCAACAATGTTTGCAACATGTATTGATGCTATTTCATCTCCCTGCCAAGCTCTTTAAAATACATGTAAAAAACAACAATAATAATAAATAAAATCATGCCTGTGACAGTGCAGGGGCTTTGTTATATAATAATTGACTGTTTTACAGTACAGCTTGGAGATAACCAAACAATGCACACATGTTTCACACACAATTCACATATTACAATATGCGGTGGCCTAATGGTTAGCGATCTGGACTCCAGACCGAGTTCGAGCCCTGACCGGGGTGACTGTGTTGTGTTCTTGAGCACCCAGGAGTATAAATGGGTACCACCGACAAAATGCTGGGGGGTAACCTGCGATGGACTAGCATCCCATCCAGGGGAGTAGCAAATACTCCTAGTCGCTTCATGCTACACAAACCGGGATAATCTCTGACAGTTGCGGGCCACTATAGCTACATGTAGCTAGGCTCGTGAAGACTTTTATACATTGTACTTACCTTACAATATTAAAGGATGAAAGCTTTGAAACCAATAACATCACCCCTAATAGGTACCAATTCTAAGACAAAACTAGTCCCTGTTATATATTGTTTCCACCTTAATACCCTAAAAAGGTACCGGAATAACTCTAACAGCAGTCATTTTAGATATTAACACCGTAAGCGGTACCAAACCATGAATGTTAACCCCTAAAAGGTACTGCGATCACCCCCGTCACTTTTATATGGGAGTTTCCCCCGGGCATCACATGTCTAATCAGTCCCCATCAGTGGAGGAAAGGATTAGGGGAAGGGGGATGAGTTGGTGGGGAGGGGGAGGGGGGAGTTCATGCAGGGAAAGGGGACTTGTGGGATCAATGTCTTGAATGTGAAGTTCCAAATAGATTTATCAGATCATCATCAATATTAGCAACATGGTGGCAGGACACCAATAGTGTGTGCACGTTCCAACACTGTGACCTGTCTGATGCAACAGACTATGCTGATCTGATCTTTCTCCATTCCAACCAGCTTAATTCACATCCTTCTCCACAGGGTCCCTCTACCCTGTGCGGCACTTCCCCTTCGACACTTTCTTTCTCTCTCTGGCATCCATCCCAGCAAAGCAACAATTTTTCTAAAAATTACTAAGTGACAGGTTCACCAACACTTACCTACGAACAAGGTAAATAATACACTGGAGTTGATCTTTAACTTTTTGAGTTTCCACTTGGCTTTGCAAAAGCTCCACCTTCAATTTGTTCGCTAAATCCCTAAGAGCTTGACACTCATTAGAGGCGTTTCTACGCCTGTCTTTCTCTGTTAGTCCCCTCTGCATAGCAAATGTAGCTTACTGTATAAACCTCAGCTCGATCAATCATTCATATAATGGATGCATGCAGGTGTTAACGAGACATGCCTGTAAACCAGTCTGAATGGAGTATGTCGGATTTCCTCGACCAAGAACTTTCATGAAAGTCAGTTCTAGTATCCCTTAGATCTTCTTTTAGCTTCTTTTAAAAATCGCCGATATTCCAAAGAAATCATACAAACAGCTTGAAACGAACGTAAAGCAGCGTAAAGAGTCGCGTATATAGAGCCTCGAGCTCTTGTCGGTCCTTGTTCGGTCACCAACAAGAAATATCTTTCTATAAAACTAGCCAAGAAATGAGCTGCGAATCTTTTGAAATATATTCGGCAACAATTCCCATATTCCTTGATATTTAACACGGGTCCAAAGCCTTTCGAGATCCTTGTTAGCGGAACAGTTGATGCATAGTTTTCAAGTTGTTGATATATTGTTGATAAACAAAACTAAAGGAATCCGTCCGCCATTTTGAATTGTTTCGAGAAGCTGCTGACCATGTTTGCAATAGTCGATGTTACCTACCACGTGATTGAGAAACATTGGGTAGCGCGGGCTCAATGGCGGGAAGGGTGATTTATTTACAATTTTCAAGATTGATTTCGAGTTCTTTGGGAAAATGTAAGCTTATTATCCATGCTAGCTAGCTCAAAAGAATGAGCTTTGAGGAGAAAGCGAAAGTGTTTGTCAACACTTTCCAAGATTTCACCCGAGATCAGCAAAACGAAGCGTTGAAACAAATCCTTCTCAAGTGCCAGGTATTGCAAGTAACTTTTATCATAGAGCTACTTCCCTGTAAGACAGTAATAAACATAAGCTTAAGCTCAATTATTAGGTATGATCTCCCTTTTGTTTGATTATTTTCCACTGAAATTTATCATCTACTGAATCAACTACAGTTTGATATCGTACAGTAACAGTGGATTGCAGAACCTCCATTAATAAGGGGACACCATTGGGACTTGGAGTGGTGTCCCTTTTATAATAGAGAGGTGTCCCTTTAATAGAGGTTAATAACTTAAATACAAAGATTATATGAGCGTTAATTTTGCCAGGACAAAAGTATGCGTCCGGAGGTTATTATACCCTACATCAGTAACCCTAATCCAAAAACCCCTGCCCCCCCCCCCCCCCCCCCACACATACACACCCTCCCCCTATGCAAGGAAGAGAATTTAATCAAATAAATATTGGGCAAAATGCACTTGAATGCACATGATAGTTTGGCACAACTTCGCACAAGTCAAAATACAAAATATCTGTTAATTAAATGGTTATAATTTGTGTTTCAGCCATTGCAGCTCCGGTTGTTGTACAGTGAGTTAAAACCTCTGCTCGCTGTAGATTTTGTGGCATCTCTCCCAAAGGAGCTGGCAGAGAGGATCTTCTCATATCTTCCTGTGAAATCATTATGCCGCGTTGCACAGTGCAATAGGTTGTGGAGGGAAAGGTCAAATCATAATGCAGTTTGGTATGTTTTATCAATATCCTTTATTATTATACATCAAGTTCTGTTTTAGAGCTACATGTAGCTTCTGAATAACTTACGAGCTGTATACTATATTATTATATGACATAGCATTTTAGAGTGCGAATACGCACAAAGACGAGAGCAGATATGAGACCGTATTACACGGGTCTCAGTCCCCCTGACCGCGCGCTACGGAAAACTCTGTTGAAAGCCTATATTTTTGGAAAGAATTATGTCGTATAATAAACAATTTATTCAGCGGAAAGTTGTGTAATACGGCTGTTTTACTCGTCAGTGTTTATTTTTTCTCGCCTAAAGGCTCGAAAAAATAAAAACTGACTTCAGTTGTAAAAATACCCAGCCGTATTACACAACTTTCCGCTGAATAACCTCTATTTACTGCACCTTTCAATAACACAAGAACTCTCATTCATTAGTTCAAAACGGTAACTTACAATAATTGCATGATGACAACCAAGTGAATGTACCCTGAAAAAAAATGGATCACGGATGCGAAAAAAAACACCCCACGGATGCGACCTTTTGTCAACCCATTGAAGTGAACTTCTGTTTCCTGAGATGTCCACTAAGATGACTGATGGCAGTGAAAAATGCAATGTAATGTGTGGTTCCAGAATATATCCATACCTCCCCCACGGAATATTTTTTGGTTTGAAACCCCTCCCCCCCTCCCCCAGGAATTTCCAGTTTAGCTTCATACTTAATTTCCTTTAAAAAGTTTGGCTTTTGAGACCCCCCTCCGCCTCAGAATTTCCAATGACCTTCCTTGGGGTGGGTATGGATATTTTCTGGAACCTCACAATAATATTGAAATTGGCACAGTATAAGTCTGTTATACTCTCAGCCTAGAAATATTTTTAATGATAATAACCCACAGATTTAACTAGAAATATTAATATTTCTGATATGTATACTATTAATAATAATTATTATTTTTCAGGTATCGTCTTTGTGTACAACAGGGATGGGACAGGTTTGGTGAAGATCTTCTACAAACTCCTCATACTCCAGCCTCACAAGGTTCGAATATACCAATACCATCAACAGAGGGCTTCCCTCTAAAGCCAGCTACCTGCAGATGGAAGAATATCTATATCCGCGCCCTCTCGCTTGACAAAAATTGGGCACAAGGGAGATACTCTGTAGCAGCACTTCTGAGAGGACACAAAGACCCTATCACCTGCATGGCTTGTGATGGTAATAATACATTGTACATCTTGTGAAATATTTATAATAATTGTAATATATTATTCTCACACACCACTGGTAGCCATGTCAAGCCGACCGCCGCAAGCCTGACCTTTATTGTAAAATCAAAAACTATACACATATCACGCTAAAACTGGGAAGCTTCCAAAATTACAAGCTTTGTACATTAGTTACATTGTATAACGCTGAAATTAAAAAATACAACAAAATACTACTGAAATTCATTGGGTGGTGCAGGGTGGAAAGGTCAGTAATGGCGGATGCAACAAAAACAACTGCCCGCCTCGCCGGTCACATGACCTATACCCAGGCCCCAGCGGTGTGTGAGAAAAACATTTTCCACTTTTTTTCGTTTCACTCAGCCAGTGGAAAATTACCCTTATTTGTAGTTACCTTTTAACCCTATTCAGACCAGGCTTTTTTGGTCTTTAATTTTCAGATGCATGGGGATGTGGAGGGGGGCTGATTTGCATCATGCCCGGTCAAACGGCCACAACAACCTCTCAACACTTCAAGAAAAAAAATAAATGTTGTGACAAAGTTTAAAAAAATTCAAACTTGTCACAACATGTCACAACACCTCACAACATTATTGAGAGGTGTGGTCAAACAGTCTCAACATCGGCTCTCAACAAATGTTGTGACTGTTTGATCGGGACTTAAGTCTCCTTATAAGAGATGCACGCACGGTCTAGCTGTAAACAGACTGACTCACTTTTACGATCGGTACGGACCGTACAGATTCCCTTTACTCCAGATTCCCGTCCTCCCCCACTAGTCTTGCTTTTTTCCAACAAACCTTTTTCCTAATTTCAATAATTTCTACTTGCATGTAAATTGCTGTAAGTTGAAATTGAATTATTATATTTATGAATTATAAATCTACATGTATATCTATGTATATCTATCTATGTCAGGTAGCAGCATTGTATCTGGTTCGTCAGATAACACTGTGCGTGTATGGGGTGTTAAGATGGCCAAGTGTGTTCTTGTCTTGGATTCTCCACATACTGATTCTGTGAGATGTGTGCAACTGAAGGTGAATCAAAATTAGAAATTAGAAAAATTAAAATTAAAATTATTAAAAAAAACAAATGAAACAGTCATAACTGCAGTTATACTGGTAAACCAATTAATATATAGATGTTATTGAACTAGCGTGAGGTCCGTATTGGGAAAATATTGGTCGATTTCTTTTTTTGCAAGTTTATGGACCTCGCCTTCAGCTTGGTCCATAAACTTGCAAAAAAGAACTCGACTAATATTTCCCAATTACGGGCCGAACAAGCTAGTTCAATAAAGTTTTTATTATAATGGCTTTTTTAAAAATTTGTTGATAAATTAATGCAACCGTTCTCGGCTAACGCGCGCGCGCCAAAGCTAAGCATATTCTTGCATTTTTCAGGCCACTTTGCGAAAAGTTTCACCAAAATTGTCCACCAGACATGAGGAAAAAAGTTTCTACTTAATAGAAAACAGTTTTCTTTTGTTAAATGTTTCATAAAAGGAATTTGGCGAAATTAGTTCGTGAGCGGTCCATCTTTGCGGTCCGTATTGCAAAATTCGGACTCCTTTTCATTGTGGACCAGTTTGCCATATAATAAATTATACTATACTTAAGTTAGAACCACATTTACTTACATGTAATATACAGTTGAGTATCTGACATAATTACATGGAAGTACTGCCCATGCATGAATTGCTTTCATTTGAATGTTCGCACACTAGGGTTGGGCTTAAAAGTTAGTACCGCGTTATACTAACAGTTTAATAAACAATATAATGAAAGTTCTGCTCAATAATTTAAATGGTCACACACTAGGATTTCATCCACATACATTCATTTTGTAACAGTTCTAGCTTTAAAGTTCTACCTTGTATAGCATATTCAAAAACTCGTTAATAATAAAGAAAATACAAAAGAAATGAATGTTTAACGAGTGTCTTTATATTTGATAAAGATACGGCTGAACGTCTAGCTCAATTGTTGCATCTAAAAAAAACTAAAATTTCAAGATAAGGATCAGATTTAATAGATTCAGAGGGAAGTTTTTGAAGTCCTTTAAAAAACTCTCAGAACGTGTTTTATCAGGTCTAAAAACACTTGGCTCCGCCTTGTGTTTTAAACCCTGATAAAACACTACCTGTGCTCATTTTTTAAACAATACATATTACAGTACAATGTGCTGTACCACATGAAAGTACTGCTCAATAGTTTTGAATAGTCGCACAATATACTAGCTAGGTTTCATAATAATAATAATTTTATCCACAAACTTAAAAGTTAGAACTGCCTTATTTGTTAGGTACTAAGTATTTAAGAGAGCATCTCCAGAAAAATCGAACTTTGACCGGCAAACTTCAAAATTTCAAAATCGCTCAAACTTTGGCTTTTAGTAGTTCATATTGAGTTATTCATCGCTATGTGGTTTGTTTGTGAAATATGTTTTTGTTTCGGCAAAAAATGACGAAAATCAATTTCAGGGCTCCATACAAGAAAATTTGGCTTGAAAATTAGCCATTTTTAAACAAACCGCTTGCCTTAACTATTAATCCAGAAGACATCCACTTGATATCAGCGTATTCTACGACTATTCCAGGGTCTATTTGATAATTTCCATAAAGATTGAAAAACTTATGACACTGAGAGAGGCCTGAAAAAAATCCCCCTGTTTCTCTATGGCAATTACTAGCTCGATTGAAACAATTATTTACCCTACTACCTTTATCACAAATCAAATGAAATTTAGGAATTACACTAAGGAGGAAATGGCCTTTCAACTGATATAATTTTCTTTCTGGGGAAATTATATTGCGCTCTGTGAGAGAGCGCTCAAAATGGCCGAAAAATGATATACGTGACTAGTGGATTGCGTGACATACCGTGACCGTAGCACATATTTCAGTGCTGCTTTAGTCAAAGAAATGGTAAAATCCAAATTCCTGCCTTGGGGATATTAAAAAAACACTTTCTTTTGAGAATCTCAGTATTTTTCATACATCATTGATGCTTTCCACGATGATGTGACGTAAGAAAATGGTTTATTTCGCTGTGTGAATTGTACTTTGGCTTATAAGAAATTCTCTGATATCCACGCTATTTGAACTTAATCTTGTGTGATCTTGTTGTTTTTCTAACATTCATTCTCAGCTAAACACTTCTCCGGCTGGGTATTAATTTACATATCATACATGTATGTGTTACAAGAGGGTTACCAACTTTAAATGTATAAATACTAGGGTGGATCTAAGGGGTGGGGTCAAGGGTTTCTGGACCCCCTTTTCCATGATGTTAGATACTTTAAGAATAAACAAATTACATTGCTTTACGCGTTTTGACACCTAGCGGGAATTGTATCTATTTCTACATTTACATATAAATATAATTTCTTTTTCATCCATACTGTTGTCAGAACTTACTCATTTAACATGGAATTGTATCTATTTCTATATTTGCGCATGAAATGCTCTATGACAAGGCCATGTTAGACTACTCGACTAAACTGAACTGTGGCGCAAGCAAAGCTCCAACAGTGATACATGTAGAGGGAAGTAGATCATCACTACCAGCCACACCTACTCTCTCGATGGGATGGGCACTGATATCGACACAGTCATGAAGGCTTTGAATTTACCGACAAACAAAAGCAGTACCTAAATGTCAAGTTTCAAATTGGAGAGAGAACCGGGAAGAAGGACGATCGACCGACGTCTCTAAAGCGATGAGGATTGCGAAAGATAGCAACGGGGAGAGATTATTCGCGTACGGCTATGGCGATTTTCTCACGAGCCAGTAAATTAATAATAATAATAATAGATCAGCTGTGAAAAAGAATCACAGCTGGTGTAAACCTATGTGCGATGCAGTAAATAAGGTTGTCAAAGGTTGCAGACTGGCAATCGAAAGCTCATATTTTTAAATTTTTAACCAGAGAACGATTTTTTAAATTTTTACAATAAAATATGTACATAAATAATTGTTCTTATAAAAATAGTCCTAAAATATTTATAATTTAAAAAGGAAAGAAGAAATATTCCAAAAATATAAAGTTACCTTATTATAGGAAATTAACACTCGTGTTAATTAAGGTATTTGAAATTAACGCGACTTAAATTAATGCGAATTGGAAGGAAAATTAATTCCGAATAAAGGAAATTAACGCGAAAGAGGAGGTAAAATTTCAAAATGAAGGAAATTAACGCGTTTAACTCAAAGAAACAAATATATTTTGGGCGAAATACAAGAACTCAGATGTTGAGAACTGCTCTTCTGAAAGCGAGGGTGAACTGGAAATAATGTTTTATTGCTTTTTTTAGACTTTTACATTGTACAAGATTGTAATACAGTGTACAGAAAAGAGAAAGCTATTGTTTCCTAAGTATCAAATCTGTCTGAAAAAGGATCCAGAATTTGGGGTTATAATAATGGGAATTAAGGTCGCGGAAATTAACGCTCCACTTAATTAATGTCGCGGAAATCAACGCTCACAAAAATTAACGCGACTTAAATTAACGCGAATTTTTCAAATTCGCGTTAATTTCATGGAGTGTTAATTTCCTATAATATGGTACATATCGAAAAAGAAAAAGAAGAAAAAGAATATGACAATTTCCATCTAACTCTAAAAAGTATCGATGATTATACGAAAAATCTGACTATATAATTATATAAATTTCCCTGAGAGACGAGCTTAGTAAGCCAGCGCTTTTCAAAGATAGTTTAACCCTATTCTGCCTGGGGGGGGGGGGGGGGGGGGGGGGGGGGGGGGGAAGGAAGTGCCCGCGCTGATTTAAAACCTTTATTACTTTAAGGAAATGCAGCCAAACTTTGTGACTTTTCCGAAAAAATTATCTGGGAACATGTTGGTGCGTCAATGTTTTGATCATGTGACTTGACATTTCCATAGCAATCAATTTTTGACAGGTTGTTTTATTCAAATTAGGTGTTTTTCATCTAATTCTTTCGGGTTTTATGTGATTTTTGCTTTTTATTAAGAGTGTCTTCCAAAATCTTTACAGTTTCTGTATCCTTATATTTTTCTTGATTTTTTTCAAATCAAATTTGGAGATTTTCTGACATTTCCGAAAGATTTAGCAATCCAAGATGGCGGATTTTTTAAACGTATGACGTCAATTTGGCGTGATATGACGTCGTGATCGACACGTGACTGTTACCAAAATAAACATTTTTTGATGCTTTACACACCATATAAGTTTCATTTCTTTTGCATAAATACTTATGAAGATATATTGGGGGTGGGGGGGGGGGGGGGGGTGGGGGGACATTCTGCCTCCCCCCCCTCCCCCAGGCTCATGAATGAAAAACAAAGCCCAGGCAGAATAGTGTTAATTTAGTTGGTACTCAAAGATGTTACAGATAACAAATAACAGTCTTTATTGTCACATGTTAAATGAGTAAGTTCTGACAACAGTATGGATGAAAAAGAAATTATATTTATATGTAAATGTAGAAATAGATACAATTCCCGCTAGGTGTCAAAACGCGTAAAGCAATGTAATTTGTTTATCCTTAAAGTATCTACCATCACGGAAAAGGGGGTCCAGAAACCCTTGACCCCACCCCTTAGATCCACCCTAGTATTTATACATTTAAAGTTGGTAACCCTCTTGTAACACATACATGTATGATATATAAATTAATACCCAGCCGGAGAAGTGTTTAGCTGAGAATGAATGTTAGAAAAACAACAAGATCACACAAGATTAAGTTCAAATAGCGTGGATATCAGATAATTTCTTATAAGCCAAAGTACAATTCACACAGTGAAATAAACCATTTTCTTACGTCACATCATCGTGGGAAGCATCAATGATGTATGAAAAATACTGAGATTCTCAAAAGAAAGTGTTTTTTTTAATATCCCCAAGGCAGGAATTTGGATTTTACCATTTCTTTGACTAAAGCAGCACTGAAATATGTGCTACGGTCACGGTATGTCACGCAATCCACTAGTCACGTATATCATTTTTCGGCCATTTTGAGCGCTCTCTCACAGAGCGCAATATAATTTCCCCAGAAAGAAAATTATATCAGTTGAAAGGCCATTTCCTCCTTAGTGTAATTCCTAAATTTCATTTGATTTGTAATAAAGGTAGTAGGGTAAATAATTTTTTCAATCGAGCTAGTAATTGCCATAGAGAAACAGGGTTTTTTTTTTTCAGGCCTCTCTCAGTGTCATAAGTTTTTCAATCTTTATGGAAATTATAAAATAGAACCTCGAATAGTCGTAGAATACGCTGATATCAAGTGGATGTCTTCTGGATTAATAGTTAAGGCAAGCGGTTCGCTTAAAAATGGCTAATTTTCAAGCCAAATTTTCTTGTATGGAGCCCTGAAATTGATTTTCGTCATTTTTCTGCCAAAACAATAAATTATTTGACAAATGAACCACATAGCAATGGATGACTCAATATGGACTACTAACAGCCAAAGTTTGAGCGTTTTTGAGTTTTCACATTTTTGCCGCTATTTTCCGATTTTGTTTGATTCTTGTGGAGATGCTCTCTTAATTTGTGTCCTGTCTTTAATTCAATTAAAGGAAATAAATACTTGATGGCATGAAATTATTATTAATAGCCACGTCACATTTGCATTGCAGGGCTCTCTTTGTGCCACTGGCTGCGCAGATGGAGTCATTAGACTGTTTGACCTTAAATCTGGACGATGCCTTAGGTACGGATTGATGATATATTATTATATTTTATTATTCACTAATAGCATTATTATTCACTTATTTATTTTAAATATCAGTCCAGGTAGCAGCTACATCATCAGAATCTCCTCAAATAATAAATGAAATGAAAACTCTTCAACACGATTCTCTATTCATGAAGCACACAATACGGAAACGTACACTTCTCCTAGAAACTGCAGCTCAAGTTTACATATCAAACTTTCGAATTCTCCCAAACTTTCTCTCGTGTTTGCATCAGTGGTTCTCAGTGGTTCTCCTGGTTCTTGTGGTCAGTTTTCGAGACGACACCTGTGTCCTGTGGGCTAGTTTTCCTGTGTCACTTGCTCCCAGATCTCCAGTAACAACATATTGCGGTCTGCACCAATTTTCCAGCTCAATATTATTATTAAAGAACTATGAGAACCACAAGAAGTACAAGAACCGAACCACAAGAACCGCATGAACTAGAGAACCACGATGACTAGAGAATCACGACGAGCACCACGAGAACCACAACAACTGGAGAACCACGAGAACCAAGATAACCATAAGAGCCAAGAGAACCACAAGAACCGCAAGAACCAGAGAACCACAAGATCGACAAGAACCAAGATATAAACCATAAATTATGTGACGTCAGCTGTGGCACCCAAAAATAATAATGTAGTAATCATTTTGTCATAATATATTTGTGGTTTGGTAAAGCGGTGTGTTTGTACTGCAGGTCATTCCAAGGTCACGCTGGTGGTGTGGAGCACTTACGTTTTGATGGCAGTACAATTATAAGTGCCTCATCTGACCTGTAAGTTATGGCATCATAAGTTGATTAACCATAATGTCTCAAAGTAACCACTGACTCCCCAAAAGTATTACAACCCCCGAACAGTAGCGATAAAATGTCACGTCTGTAAGTAAACATACACAAATTATTGCAATATGACATTTCATTTCATTAACAAGTAAAAAGTAAGCTGAAGTGTTTTAGGAAACCTTTTGTTAGTAAACGCCATTGATATTACATTGTCTTCATTTTGTACATGTACAAGAAAGCCTTTTTACAAGAATTTCAATTTTAGCGCATTGAACATTATACCAGAATGTTCCAAATAAACGCCCCCTCTCGATTAAAGGCTCCAGTCATTTATTTATTTGTGTGGACATTCGTGGGGCGTCAGTGTTTACCGCCTTTTTTAAAGGAATAAATTGAGCTTGTTTAACCCCAGGACTGTCCGTGTTTGGAATTCAGACACTGGTAAGCTACTCCACACTATGATTGGTCACTCAGATGAAATACAGGTAACATAAATAAATAATTCATCAATTTATTAATTGTCTCATTCTGTCAAGGCATTAAAAAGGTCATGTTTTTTCCTTGGTCTTATTTACAGCTGCTATTGACTAGTTCCTTCAGTTGGTCACTATGAATATCTCATTTGAAATGAAATATTTCCTCCGATAATAAACCCTGCCATTGTTGCTCCGTTTTCCCTCAGCAACACTACAATAACAACATTAAAATAATTGTGATATTTGTCCAGTAGGCTTTTAGATGGCTCATTTTCTAGGAGGGGGAGGGGGCTATTATTAGGGGAACTGTCCGATACCGAACTTTGTACACTCTCATTAAATAAATAAGAGCTAAAACAACAGAAAAAAAAAATACTGTGAGACTATAATTATAACAATTCCCTTATTCGATAGTTATAAAACTGGCTTTACCAATCAGAACATTGCTTGCCAGGTATTGGTTGCACGTGATGAGCTCGTGATTACTACGTCATGGGATGAAACCATTCGAATGTGGAACGTGACGTCAGGCACGTGTCTCTTGACTCTGAGAGGTCACACAGAAGGTATATACAAACTGGAGATTTTGCTATCTACACTTATCTAGTGCTCCTTATTTCTGCATTTTTTACCTAACTAAGCTGCAGGGTCTGGAATTAAGCCTGCAAAAAGCATATTGGAAATCGTCTGACGAGTTTATTTTCCCTATCTGAAAAGAGTCTGGGATTTTTCCCACGCTGTAACACGTTTTTTGTTGTTAAATTAATAAAATCTGAATGAGATTCATCGAGTCTGGAAAAGAAAAACAAGTGCCACTTCCGAGTTGCCTTTTTCCTCTGTTTCAAAACGAGTCCTGGTGCACAACTTTCCACAAGGAAATGCGTTTGATAAATTACATGACAATAAACGTGCAAGTAAAACTTATTTCCATATGAAAGATTGTGCACCAAGACTAGTTTTGAAACAGAGCTAAAAGACAACTCGGAAATGGCGTATTGAATTTTTTATGCAAAAAAGGAACCGCGAAGTTGTTATTTCTGGAGATAATTTAGGCAAAATGACCCGCTACAGACACATTCAGTAAAGACTGGTTTTCCCTAGCGACGCAAGCACAAGCGTAAGCAACATACGCAGACGCAGTAACGTGTTGATTTGTCGTAAATAAAAGGCACTAATCATTACTGCGTCTGCATATGTTGCAACCTCGATTCCAGGCTCTCTCTCCTTTTCCTCCAAAAGGAGAGAGAGCCTGGAATCGAGGTTGCATATGTTGCTTGCGCTTTTGCTTGCGTCGCTAGTGAAAACCAGGCATCAAAAAAATTATTGTCGTTTTCACTGATCTTTGATTTTGATTGACAGCTGTTTACTGCTGCGACTTTAACGACAAGAAGATAATCAGTGGCGGTGGTGATGGATTGATTAAGATCTGGGATGCTCACACAGGAGACAACACGTTTACTTTGGTTGGACACACAGGAGAAGTGGTACGTGTTGACGCAATATTTCATGGACGTACAGTGCGACTACTCCAAGCAAATTAGCTAATGATATCCTTGGATGTTAACAATAGATCTCCCACAAATTATGAATCAAAGCAAACTGTACATATTGTTTAACATGGAAACGCTATTGGTCAATAGGCCTTTTCACGGTTAACCTGAAATATTTGCATAACAATACAGCTAAACATAGAAGCGAGGCAATTTCGGGCACAAGCTGTAAATCATCGTGATTTTCTTGAGCTCCTTAAACTATGTTAGCATAAAAATTGTTTTAAAACGAAGAAGAACTAAATATACAACTATTTTAGTTAAAGTTTGCCGTAAAGATCGTAATCCGATCTCCCTGTTGCTTATGCGAATCTACTCTTTATTAATAGAGAAAAGTCGTTTTACAATTTTTTTCTAAAAACAACGTAAACTAAAAGAATTGTAGTTCTTCAACATTTTAAAACTGTTTTTATACTAAAAGAGTTGAAGGAATTCAAGAAAAACACGATGTTTTGTAGCTTGTGCCCGAAATTGCTTCGCTTCTATGTTCAAGTGTATTGTTATGCAAATATAGTTAACCGTGAAAAGGGCTATTTGCAAATAATTTGTTTGGGTGGCCTTGGTTGGAGTAACCTGCGATCAGGCCAATTTTTCGCGCTCCTTACATTTCTCTTTACGGGTCTCACGCTAAAAATGGGCCTGACACAATTCTTCTAAAGATTGTCTGCCAATTACAAATCACGTCCAGATTTTGGACGTGATTTTAATGAATCTGATTGGCTGATTCAACAATAGACTTCGCCGGAAGTAAAAGCAACGCGCGTTGCGTGGAGAGTCAAGCGAAATCCGCCATGTTGGAAAGAGTGTTGGAAAGAGCAGAAAACTCTTCGTATTTTTGACTTTGGGAGAATGGTCTGGAAGCCGCTATTTGGGACAAAGGACAGAAAACAGTATATATTTTATTCAAGTGAGTTTATTTTGTATTTGCGTTATAATAAAATTACCACAATAATTATAAACATGACTCGATCGCGATCGTTCAACTGCATGGAAGCAGTCTTCTACTTATATTAGCTTAAAACTGTTGATTGTGCGCATAACAGAACGCCTTTGAACTTCGATCCTCAATTGCAAGTTGTCATTCGCACAAAGTTAGTACAATTTAAAGCGACGGCATACATGAACCTCATAAATGTTGTAAGCTTATTAAACGTATTTTAATAACATGACAATTTAGCAAACCGTGGTTGCCTGACTTTTCACTGACTATAATAAACATCACTGATCAGATGAAAAGTAACCAATGTCAGTAATATAAAATTTAAAATAAGCTTTAAATTCGCATGCCGTCACGCTATAGTCGATGATAAAAAAATATTAAGCTTATAACAAGTTTGCCTGGTCGACTTTATAAAATGATCGATCGAACACATTTAAACTTAAATAATTCCTTCGCTTACCGTGTTGTTTACTCGCAGAATATCTAATAGTCCTTCCTTATTCGAATGGTGAAATCTCCCATGTAGATATGAATACTGGGAAGATTTGATTTCAAACGTTTTCTCTTCGAAAAACACCCCAATTTGCTTACACAACGACGAAACATTCACAACAAAAATGGCGTCCAAAGCTGTTTCGTTCGACGCGTGGAAATCCGGCATTCTCGCGAGTATCGCGTATCGGAAGTAATTTTGATTGGCTATTTAGAAGTCATGTCAATCAATGTCAATCCATCACGAAAAGGGGGCGGAAGGCATTTCGTTAAGGAATTGTGTCAGGCGTTAATTTTTCAGCGCGACCACGTAAAGACGAAGAGTAAAAGAGAGCGCGGAAAAATTCGCCTGATACTCAGGTTATGGTTGGAGTAGTCACACTGTAAAGGAATCCTCCACTGTTGGAACAAGTTATGGTGAGTGAATAGTTACCATTAAATTGATGGAGAAATAATCGAAACCGAACATTTGTTGAAAACAAAGTAAAATTATTTCAGTGTCAACGAAAATACTGGCTACAAATCTCTGCCATTAATATTTGGGGTTTCAAATTTCCCTCGCGCCGCATCTTGGATTTTATGACGTTTCATGGGTGCACTTTTTGTTCTTCAACATTTACCATGATCTTTCTTTATTACCTAACAAAATATATATTGTTTTCTGACAACAGTGGAAACCACTTTACGTCATATACAATATGGCGTGCGGGAAATTTAACCCCCACAATGTCTGATATTTGTATCCATTTGTTCCGTACACTTGAACGTTTTTCCAATTTATTTTAACAAATTTTAGTTTAGACAATATTTCCAACAATTTAACAGCAATTTGTTCCAGCAGTGGAGGTTTCCTTTAAAACATGACTTCGAGAAGCTCAAAAACACACCCCGATCATAAGAAACCCATCAATATCGGCTTGCCTTTGTACAATAGTGCTAAAAAAAACACGTGAAAGGCACATTAGGAAGTGAGGATGGTAATGGATTGTGATATGCTTAAACGTCAAAGCGTAAGGTTCACCGTTTCAAAATGTGCATATGCGTATCCGTATTTAAAGGGACACTGTCCCGGCATATTTGCTCAAAACTGTTATAAATGCATGAAATGGTCCCTAAATCTATGGAATAAGAACTTAATAAACTCTAACTAAATGATAAAAAGCAATTTCTTCAAGAAATTCCATACTGCAACAAAATTTTTGCAAAATTTCAAAGATTTCCGAGCCAAATTTGAAACTTTGAAAAACTGACATCCTAACGTTTTTTCAAAAATCCATATTGCAATCCATTTCCATCCTCGCTGTCGTTTGTCATCCTCACTTCCTAATGGGTTCCTGTCATTTGTCGAGTGCTATTCTACAGAATTAAACCATTATTGTTCAACTTCCTATGATCTAGATATGTTTCTGAGCTTCCCCAAATCATGCTAAAATCAGGACAGTGTCCCTTTAAATCTTTACCACAAGGATGTGAAACTTGTGGTCGGGGCGGTGGCGGTGGTGGCAGTGGTCGCTCAACTTCCAAAACTACCTCGTCTAAAGAAGGCTCTGAAACCTTCCTACAAGGACCACCTCTACAACTCGGCCAGTTAATTCTGCCCCCGTTGTAGAGAGGTTCAACTGTATTTTCAAGCATTATTTTCAATTCTTAATTGTTTGTTTTTCAGTATTGTTTGCAGTTCAATGATGACGTTATAGTGTCTGGCTCGGCGGACAGTACTGTGCGACTGTGGAGTCATCAGGGTAATGTGACATCTCCCTTCTTCACGTGTTATTTCCTCAACATTCTCTGTATCGGTTTTCATTAAGACTAGTCACTTGTTTCATGTGCAGGCGTTTTGCTTCACACGTTGGAAGAGCATATCGGAGTTGTCCGGTGTCTGTGCCTCTCAGGAAATCGACTCATTTCCGGTGGGGACCGGAAACGCATTGCAGTCTGGGATGTTAAGGTATGACATGTACATGATGGGAACTGTTCTTCTCTGTTTTTGACTGATGTCTCTAGGAATCCATCACCATTAGTGATTAGGGCAAAATATTTTACTGTTAATAAGTCTTTGCTGTGACTTCAAGATATGGAAATTTGCTCAAAACATATTTTGGAGCACATTCTGTATGAAAATAATACCTTTATTTAATTTGTTAAAATAGCCAAAATACAAAATAAGAAGCACCTGTGACGCTATAGGTATGCTTTTTTAAACTCGTAATAGAAGTAAACCGACAGAAACAGTGACCAGCAGGAGTGTTTAATTAACGGTTGGCACGTGTAAATTTATTCTGAGATCTATCATGCAGACATGAATATATTTCTAACCGATGTGCAAGAAGGTCTCTTCTCGGCTGTCGGCTTCTAGTTTGTAGCTCATTCAGTTTGTACATATTCATATTCCGGGCTTTAAGTTAGATTATTCATTGCGACCATCTTGAAGATAAATTCACAATTCACACGCATTTTTTTGGCCATTTTGGGAAACCGCGCGTTAACCTACCAACACTAGATTTTGGTTGATTTTTTTCTTGACAAACTACTACCCTCATGTGCGAAAGGAATAGTGCGGGATGACTTGATTACCTTTGTAGTGTTCAAGCAACCAAGGAGATTCTTAAGACCTTGACGATAATTTACACTGAAAATAAAACAGATGCAAGGGTTTATAGCACAATTTGCGCGAGCCATAAACAAAGCAGTATGCCAATAGGGCAACATGCCACAAGAAGGTATGATGTGGTCCCATAGAAATAATAAGGATAAAACACTTAAGGGCACCCAGCACCCAGCATACTGCAAACCCCACCACAATAACAATGGCCATCTTCAGCACATTTCGTTCCCTTTTCGCACGTTGTTGTCCGGCGTTGACCGATTGCTCGCCTGGAGTCTTCCGTGACTTGAGCTTTAAAAAAACGATAGTGTAAAGAACGGCCATCAACACCAATGGGATATAGAAGAATATAACAATGATTGTTAAAGAGTATTCTAAGAAGGACTCTCCAAAGACTTCATTCCACGGCATCCTACACTTCAGCCCTCCTGGATATTCGACAAGTTTGAACACGAAGAGATATGGGGAGTGGAAAGCCATCGCGATAATCCAAGTGGCGAGAACGAAGAAGAGACACAGCTTTGAACTGATGAGTGGCGAACGGAGGGGAACTACAACAGCTCCAAATCGATCCACTGCTATCAGAACCAGGCTCTGAATAGACACAGCAGTGGAGACATCCGCTAAGAAGGGAACCAGCTTACATAAGACCTGCCCAAGAGGACCACTGATCAGCCTGGAGTCGATGTACAACTTTGTTAGAATCCACGGGAACAGGAAAATCGGTAACAGCAGATCGGACATGGCCATGTTCACTATTAAAAAGTTGGTGGGTTTTCTCATGGTTTTCGTCTTGTAGACAATTATTGCGACGAAGGAATTTCCAGCCAGCGAAACAAGAAAGAGCAGGCAGTAAGCAAAGGTTTTGCCGATTTTTTCTGCTGTAGGATTAGAGCAGCTCGATGTCTGTGTTCCATTCATGATCGTTGTGTTCACGTTTGCCGACATTCTCGTAGTTTAGTCCGGCTTATTCTACTATTCAAATTATTTTTCGTCTGGAAACAATGCGTCTACCGAAGGCGGGATAATATTTTGGCCTGAAATCATTCATACAATTAATAATTGAAAACATGACAGCGTTTTTCTAAAAAACAACTTAATTTGCCCAAGTTAGCCGTTACCTTTTGATCATTATTTTAATGATGCAGAATTAAAATTTCCACGAATTTGAAAGGGCTCATTTGTTCTTACTCCCATATATTGATTAATTTTAGTATAATTTTCAGAGGTGAATATGAGAATCCGATATTCTGATTGGTCGAGAAACTCGGCTTATGTCGCTATAATCACCTCCCGCGAGGTGATTATAGAACTTTTGACACGGTTGCTAAGCTAAGCCACATTTGCTATGCTTGCAAGTAAACATGGCAGCTGGATTTTGAATAAAATTTTCATTTATTTTGAAGACATCACTCAAACTCCTGTATCTTCAAAGTACTGGGAATTTAGGAAAATGACCACGAAGCACTTTGGACCAAAAATGTTTTCAAGAAGTGGTTTTCAAGGCATTTAAAAGTCGTATAAAACAGTGGTTTAGTAGATTAACTCCCATGCAGATCGAGTGACGGGCTGAAATTTACTATTCTCGGACCGAAGCTACTTATTTCCAGACGATACCTACAATTTCTCATGAAGTCACCAACGATCAAACAAAGGTACCTGATAAATGTATTTTCGTAATGTTTCTTTAATGAATTTCACGGCTAAAATTGATGTGGAAATTGATTTGCAATTGATGTAACCAGTCAAACCAGTCGGTACTCATGTGCGTTGAAGTTCTTGATATTCACCTCTGAAAATTATACTAAAACAATTATTCGCCTCAGGCTCTTGAATATTGGTGAATATTTACGTCGACTTCGTCTCGGTAAATATTCATCAATATTCACTTCGCCTTCGGCGAATAATTGTTAAATAATTTTGCAAAATTAATCCTCAGTGGTTATAACTGCGTTTTTCACTAAATAAACATCGTGTGCATACAAAAGTGCATTTTCAGCGATATTTTGAAAACAGTTAGAGAGGAAAACCTTAATACGTGTTTATTTCGTTACGTCTTTATTACAAGTGCCAGCTTCAACTCCTGTTACGATACTTTATTTTCACGATTTGGGAGAATTTCCTTCACCCGAGTTACACGTACCTTATTCCATGCTACAATCATGGCCAAAAGTCCTTGGGAAACTCGGCACAATTATTCTCTAAACATGAATTGCAGTTGTCAACCACGAAAACGACGTTTTTAACACTTCACCCCAACCCCAGGCATTGTTGAAATATAAGCAGCCGCTCCTGTCACGCGAATTTAACATTGTTTTTCCTTTTTTGTGTGTGTGGGGGTGGGGTGTGGGGGGGGGGGGGGATGGGGCTCTTTGGATCGAAACTGTTCTTCCCAGTTTGTGACTGATGCCTCTAGGAATCCATCACCGTTAGTGTACATGGGCAAAATATTTTACTGCAAACAAGTCTTTGCTGTGACTTCAAGATATGGAAATTTGCCCAAACATATTTTGGAGCACATTCTGTATGAAAATAATACCTGTATTTCATTTGTTAAAATACAAAAAAAGAAGCGCCTGTGACGCTATAGGCATACTTTTTTTTAGCTGCTTCAGTTCATATTAATTTCAATTCATAAAACTTCCCAATAAAGATGCTGTTAAGTGAAGGGGTAGCTTAAAAACACCGAGGCTAGATAACTATCCACACCTACTTTCTTAGCTTCAACGATCAGACTATGGTAAACTATTCAATTTCCTGCCCTCACTTAAAAGAGCTTCACGATCCGTTTTATTCGCACTAAATTTACTTTACAACGAAGAAATAATAAAAATAGGAAAACTTCCCGCTGTATGAAAAGCACCGTCGCGGGTAGTGTAGGAAGAGTTGACCTCGCAAGGGAGGGATTGGCACTTTTCCCTTGCAGCGAAGGCAAACGATTAACTCTCTACCGGGGCACCCAACGGATCGCTGTTCGGAAAGCCTATAATCGCCTCAGATATTCGGATTAAAGTTTGGAGTTTTCTTTAGGGAAATGTCATCTCGAACTTTAATATGCCTATTACTTTCGGAGAGATAAAAATTTCGTTTTGGGTACAAAAAAAGGTCAGCTAGGATTTTCGGAAAGGAAAAATCAGCAAGGAAGAGCTGAGGTTTTCGGGAAATGACTAAAAAAGCCCTAATAAATTCGTGAAGTCTAAAGTTCCCCTAGAATGACCGAACACATATAAATTTTATAGCGCAGCTTAGAATTCATTTATAGATCTTTAAAAGCACACCAGACAGCCTAAAATAGTGTTTTAAAGCTTTTGGGAGAAAACCGTCGTCGGGTGCCCCTGTCTCTAGACAACATGAAAGGCGACTTTTTCCGAGTAGTTTTCATTTTGCACTGAACAACATCACAGTGAAAGTGGTATATGATAGAACAAATCACGTGTCTGAGCCGCGGAAAACATCCGGGAACCGCACGTGTTAACATCGTGTAAATGATTGACAAAAGCAGGCTTCGCACTCAGTAAAAAAAAACGCTTTATCGACGCTTTAGATTCACGACTTCATAATATTCTCCAACTTTGAGAGAAAACTAAGATAGTAAACCCTCACAAGAACTCCAAATAAAAAGAGCAATTCTAAAACAAAAACATAAAATAACTCGTAATAGAAGTAAACCGGCAGAAACAGTGACCAGCAGAAGTGTTTAATTAACGGTTGGCACACAAATGTATTCTGAGATCATGCACACGGCAGAGTCATGCAGTTTTTCTCGAGTATACAAGTCAGTCTTTTAAGAAAGAGACTCCCATAGCACATAGCCTGTTCCAGGAGTTCGGTTAGTGTGGAGCGGCGCAGAGAATTCCACATATGACTTGTAAGGCCGAATGTCTTGAGAATCAGGTACTGACTTAAGGACGTTCGCGCCCAAATCTTCCCACGTTCAGAATTTTTTAGAACTTTTGCTGCAGTTAGATGATGACCAACTCATGGGGGGGGGGGGGGGGGGTGTCACCGTGCTCGTTTCGGAGATAAAGCACATTGAAGACCGTAGTGTTTCTAGAACTTTTGGTCATGTAAGGCGATATCGGCTTCATTGCTATCAGCAAATATTAATATTGAAGAACTCTAGATAGGATGGATGTGTTGATTTCAACACAACTAGGCCTATTGAGTAAATTTTTGCATCTGATGTCATTCCTTCAAGTAGAATTAGCCTTACAGAAGGATACTTTTAAGTTCATGCACACCCGCATTCGTAGAAAAATGTGATCGCAAATGAGTAGAAAAAGCGAAATAATCAAAATTTCTCACGTTCAGAATGTTTTTGTTTTTTGTTAAAATGGAGAGAATCAGTAAAGGAAGTGATCTATAAAAAAAAAAAAAAACAGGGGTCACCGTGCATCCAAGAGAGTAAAATGCTCGCCAAGTTATTAAAGCGGCCTCCAGCACTATATTTGTCCAGTTTCATTCTCAGCGTGCGCGCTGGGTGCATGACGTGGCGTGCGCGTGTGGCATGAATAGCGTGCGCAGTAAGGATGCGCACTAGCAATGGGCGCGAACGTCCTTAATATATAAAATAGTGGTTTATTTTGACACGATGTTTGCACCTTTGGATGAGTCAAACAAGAAGATCAGTGGCGATAACGTTGAGAATTCAGAATGTTATGGATGAGAGATAGGACAGGAGAGATATTCATTTCTTTTTCCTGAGACTGAGGGTCAAGTTATAAAAAAATAAAAAAACGGGAAAGCTAAATAGCTTGGCTGTAGTAACAGAATGACTTCGCTATACTGTAATGATTTTTGTGTGTATTTTATTGCTTCCTAATTTAAGAATATTATTAATGGAGGTTATAACATAACTACAAACTATGATTGTTAAGCCAGAGTCCAAAGAACGGTTAAAAACCGTTCTGCAAAGTTTCTCAAGTGTACATTGATGTAAAATACAAAGTAATTTTGAAATCAAATATTATATACAAGTACGGTATATCGCTTGATCTTCACCGTTTTCAATATAAAGCTTAATTAAATGCCTCACTTTCCCTCTATGTTTCGGTCTATGTTAATACATGTTAAGATGTTTTGTTTTTTTACATTGAAGCTGACGATGTTAAGTGAACAAGAGACAACAGGTCCAGGGGTTTCATTAGAAGCCGGCTACCGGCGGTCTACCGCCGCCCACGTTGCTTCTTGTCGCTCGCCGCTTACTAATCAAGCCTTCTGGCCTTCTGAGAGTTTACTAGGTGCTTAGGACTGAACATATTTCTAACCGAGGCGCAAGAAGGTCTCTTCTCGGCTGCCTGCTTCTAGTATATATAGTTTGTGGCTCATTCAGTTTGTACATATTCATATTCCGGGCTTTAAGTTAGATTATTCATTGCGACCATCGTGAAGATAAATTCACAATTCACACGCATTTTTTTGGCCATTTTGGGAAACCGCGCGTTAACCTACCAACACTAGATTTTGGTTGATTTGTTTTTTTGACGAACTAATACCTTCATGTTCCAAAGGAATAGTACGGGATGGCTTGATTACCTTTTTAGTGTTCAAGCAACCAAGGAGATTCTTAAGACCTCGACGATAATTTACACTGAAAATAAAACAGATGCAAGGGTTTGTAGCACAATTTGCGCGAGCCATAAACAAAGCAGTATGCCAATAGGGCAACATGCCACAAGAAGGTATGATGTGGTCCCATGCGAATAATAAGGATAAGATACTAAAGGGCACCCAGCATACTGCAAACCCCACTACAATAGCAATGGCCAACTTCAGCACATTTCGTTCCCTTTTCGCCCGTTGTTGTCTGGCGTTGACCGATTGCTTGCCTGGAGTCTTCTGTGACTTGAGCTTTAACAAAGCGATAGTGTAAAGAACGGTTATCAACACCAATGGAATATACAAGAATATAACAATGATTGTTAAAGAGTAGTCTGCTAAGAAGGACTCTCCAAATACTTCATTCCACTGTATCCTACACTTCAGCCCTCCTGGATATTCGACTAGTTTGAACACGAAGAGATATGGGGAGTGGAAAGCCATCGCGACGATCCAAGTGGCGAGAACGAAGAAGAGACACGGCTTTGAACTGATGAGTGGCGAACGGAGGGGAACTACAACAGCTCCAAATCGATCCACTGCTATCAGAACCAGGCTCTGAATAGACACAGCAGTGGAGACGTCCGCTAAGAAGGGAGGCAGCTTACATAAGGCCTGCCCAAGAGGACCACTGATCAGCCAGTAGTCAACATACAACTTTGTTAGAGTCTGCGGGAACAGAAAAATCGGTAAAAACATATCGGACATGGCCATGTTTGCGATAAACAAGTTGATAGATTTTCTCATGGTTTTCGTCTTGTAGACAATTATTGCGATGAAGAAATTTCCAGCCAGCGAAACGAGAATGATCAGGCCGTACGCAAAGGTTTTGCCGATTTTTTCTGCTGTAGAATTAGAACAGCTCGATGTCTGTGTTCCATTCATCGTTGTGTTCAAGTTTGCCGACATTCTCGTAGTTCGGCTTATTCAGCTATTCAAATTATTTTTCATCTGGTTTGTTAACAAGGTATGCTGTACTGAATCGAAGACGGGATAATCTTTTTGCTTGAGGTCATTCATACAATTGATAATTTAAAACGTGACAGCGTTTTTGCTCATGTCAACTGAAAACGAGAGAGGAAAGTGAACAGCCGTTACCTTATGATTATTTAATGATGCAGAATTAAAATTTCCACGATTTTGAAAGGGCTCATTTGTTCTTACTTTCATATATTAAGTACAATTTTTCCAAAATTAATATTCGGTGGTTATAATTGCGTTCTTCAAATAAACATCGTGTACATAGGAATTCAAAGTGCATTTTCAGCGATGCTTTGAAAACAGTGAGTGAGGAAAACCTTACTACGCTTTTATTTCGTGACGTCTACAAGTGACAGCTTCAACACCTGTTACCATAATGGACTTCCACGAGATGTTAATTCATTGCACGATAGTTTATTTTCACGATTTGTGAGAATTTCCTTCACCCGAGATGTACCTTATTCCATGCTGCAATCATGGTCAAAAGACCTTGGCACACTCGGCACAATTATTCTCGTAAACATGAATTGCAGTTGTCCAACACGTAAACGACGTTTTTAACACTTCCCCTCCCCGCAGCCGCTCTTGTCACGCGAATTCAACATTGTCTTTGGAAGAGGGATACTTGGGTGGCAAACATGAGTATTTTGTTAAAACAGGTTTGGAAATACATGAAAAGTTCAAACTGTTCCAAGACTTTTGTCCATGATTGTAGATTTGTTTTACGTCAATATATATTTCGCGTTTATTGATCAGTTTGAGAAATTTCCGTCATCGCGAAACTGAAAGACCTCCCTTGTCTGTTTCAAATGGAAGGAAAATGTCAGCATAACTCAGTAAATCCAGGAGCCCATGGTAAATCTCACTTCCAAATGTTTTTTTTAGTTTAAACAGCTGGTTAAGGTGGGTTAGCATATTTATACCATATCAATTTTCTTTCTTCCGTTTCATTATGTTCCAGTTACGTTTAATGTTCTCAGTATATGAAATTTGTTTTTGTTTCCAATATATTGACTGACTTAAAGGACTTAAAGACCAGTAAATGGATAACTTATCTTGATATTGCTGCATCAACTTGTTTCTTATCAGCTCATTTCGAAATTATTTCTTTAATCCGCTTATACGCCCTCCCTCCCTCCTTGCAAATACAGCTTTTGATATAATTGCATTCCCCAAACATGCATGCACCATGTTATTCATGCGTAAGAAATAAACAGCTGTCACGTGACGTGTTTAGACCAATCACTCGCGTGGTATATCAGTTTATTTTATAATTCTTGTTGATCTGATACCACACAAGTGAATAGTGTTTTTCGCGCGCTCTGATTGGCTACTCAAACTCCGGATACCTTTGCTATTCACCTCCGAGTAAAAAACAAAATGGCTTTGGTTTTTACCCAATTTGTCACAAAATAAAATAACTGTTTGGGGCCGGCTATTCTTTTGTGTGGTATATACTAAAACAATTATTCTCCTCAGTGTCGGTAAAAAGTGGTGGATATTTACCTCGCTGTTACCCTGGCCATAGAGGTTTTCTATCTTCTTTCTTCTACTAAAAGTATCATCGGTGTGGACGGTGTGGTAGAGGCGCCATGCAGGATGACGCGTGCAAGGCTCAAATTCGACTGAGAAAGACAAGAAAGAAAACCTCTGGGCTCAAGGTACCTCGCTGCTTCTCAGCAAATCTCGTTTGGTGGGTGTGGCTCGAATTCATTTTCACCCCTAAGAGGTACCAATGTTAAGACAAAGCTAGTTCCTGTCAGATTTTTTCCCCGCAAAATACCCTGAAAGGTACCGGAATAACTCTAACGGTAGACATTTTAGATTTAAAACACCCAAAGCGGTACGACTATCACCCCCGTCACTTTTATATGGAAGTCCCCCCCCCCCCCCCCCCCCCGGTATGTTTAGTAAAGAAGAAACAACAGGAACAGGTCCAGGGGTTTCATTAGAAGCCGGCTACCGGCGGTCTACCGCCGCCTACGTTGCCTCTTGCCACCGCTTACTAATCAAGCCTTCTGGCCTTCTGAGAGTTTACTTATAAAATTTATGAAAGAAAAAACAACGACTAGGTGCACACGCATTTTTTTGGCCATTTTGAGAAACCGCGCGTTAACCTACCAACACTAGATTTTGGTTGATTTCTTTTTTGACGACCTACTGCCCTCATGTGCGAAAGGAATAGTGCGCGATGGCTTGATTACCTTTTTAGTGTTCAAGCAACCAAGGAGATTCTTAAGACCTCGACGATAATTTACACTGAAAATAAAACAGATGCAAGGGTTTATAGCACAATTTGCGCGAGCCATAAACAAAGCAGTATGCCAATAGGGCAACATGCCACAAGAAGGTATGATGTGGTCCCATAGAAATAATAAGGATAAAACACTTAAGGGCACCCAGCATACTGCAAACCCCACCACAATAGCAATGGCCATCTTCAGCACATTTCGTTCCCTTTTCGCCCGTTGTTGTCTGGCGTTGACCGATTGCTCGCCTGGAGTCTTCCGTGACTTGAGCTTTAAAAAAACGATAGTGTAAAGAACGGCCATCAACACCAATGGGATATAGAAGAATATAACAATGATTGTTAAAGAGTATTCCAAGAAGGACTCTCCAAAGACTTCATTCCACGGCATCCTACACTTCAGCCCTCCTGGATATTCGACAAGTTTGAACACGAAGAAATATGGGGAATGGAAAGCCATCGCGATAATCCAAGTGGCGAGAACGAAGAAGAGACACAGCTTTGAACTGATGAGTGGCGAACGGAGGGGAACTACAACAGCTCCAAATCGATCCACTGCTATCAGAACCAGGCTCTGAATAGACACAGCAGTGGAGACATCCGCTAAGAAGGGAGGCAGCTTACATAAGGCCTGGCCAAAAGGACCACTGATCAGCCAGGAGTCGATGTACAACTTTGTTAGAATCCACGGGAACAGGAAAATCGGTAACAGCAGATCGGACATGGCCATGTTTACTATTAAAAAGTTGGTGGGTTTTCTCATGGTTTTCGTCTTGTAGACAATTATTGCGACGAAGGAATTTCCAGCCAGCGAAACAAGAAAGAGCAGGCAGTAAGCAAAGGTTTTGCCGATTTTTTCTGCTGTAGGATTAGAGCAGCTCGATGTCTGTGTTCCATTCATGATCGTTGTGTTCACGTTTGCCGACATTCTCGTAGTTTAGTCCGGCTTATTCTACTATTCAAATTATTTTTCGTCTGGAAACAATGTGTCTACTGAAGGCGGGATAATATTTTGACCTGAGGTAATTCATATAATTAATAATTGAAAACACGACAGCGTTGCCGTTACCTTATGATATATTATGACAGCGTTTTTGCTCATGTCAACTGAAAACGAGAGAGGAAAATGAACAGCTGTTACCTTATGATCATTTAATGATGCAGAATTAAAATTTCCACGAATTTGAAAGGGCTCATTTGTTCTTACTCCCATATATTGATTAATTTTAGTATAATTTTCAGAGGTGAATATGAGAATCCGATATTCTGATTGGTCGAGAAACTCGGCTTATGTCGCTATAATCACCTCCCGCGAGGTGATTATAGAATTTTTGGCGCGGCTGCTAAGCTAAGCCACATTTGCTATGCTGGAAAGTAAACATGGCAGCTGGATTTTGAATGAAATTTTGAAGACATCACTCAAACTCCTGTATCTTCAAAGTACTGGGAATTTAGGAAAATGACCGGCACGAAGCACTTTGGACCTAAAATGTTTTCAAGAAGTGGTTTTCAAGGCATTTAAAAATCGTACAAAACAGTGGTTTAGTAGATTAACTCCCATGCAGATCGAGTGACGTGCTGAAATTTACTATTCTCGGACCGAAGCTACTCATTTCCAGACGATACCTACAATTTCTCATGAAGTCACCAACGATCAAACAAAGGTACCTGATAGATGTATTTTCGTAATGTTTCTTTATGAATTTCACGCTAAAATTGATGTGGAAATTGATTTGCAATTGATGTAACCAGTCAAACCAGTCGGTACTCATGTGCGTTGTTTTCCATGTTTTAGCACGTTATTTTGAAGTTCTTGATATTCACCTCTGAAAATTATACTAAAACAATTATTCGCCTCAGGCTCTTGAATATTGGTGAATATTTACATCGACTTCGTCTCGGTAAATATTCATCAATATTCACTTCGCCTTCGGCGAATAATTGTTAAATAATTTTGCAAAATTAATCCTCAGTGGTTTTAACTGCGTTTTTCACTAAATAAACATCGTGTGCATACAAAAGTGCATTTTCAGCGATATTTTGAAAACATTAGAGAGGAAAACCTTACTACGCGTTTATTTCGTGACGTCTTTATTACAAGTGACAGCTTCGACTCCTGTTACGATACTTTATTTTCACGATTTGGGAGAATTTCCTTCACCCGAGTTACACGTACCTTATTCCAAGCTACAATCATGGCCAAAAGTCCTTGGGAAACTCGGCACAATTATTCTCGTAAACATGAATTGCAGTTGTCAACCACGAAAACGACGTTTTTAACACTTCACCCCTCCCCAGGCAATGTTGAAATATAAGCAGCCGCTCCTGTCACGCGAATTTAACATTGTTTTTCTTTTTGTGTGTGTGGGGGGGGGGGGGGGGTGGGGCTCTTTGGATCGAAACTGTTCTTCCCAGTTTGTGACTGATGCCTCTAGGAATCCATAACCGTTAGTGTACATGGGCAAAATATTTTACTGCAAACAAGTCTTTGCTGTGACTTCAAGATATGGAAATTTGCCCAAACAAACATATTTTGGAGCACATTCTGTATGAAAATACAGTACACCCCCACTATCTCGAACTCGGTTATCTCGAAAATCCCGCTATCTCGAACTCAAACCCATTCCCCTTGCCCTTGTTTTCAGTCATTTACTATCGGCTATCTCGAACTCCTCGCTATCTCGAACTGTTTTTCGTTCCCCTTGAGAGTTCGAGTTAGCGAGAGTCTACTGTAGTGGTTTATTTTGACATGATGTTTGCACCTATGGCCTAAACAAGAAGTTCCGCTATAAAAGGGATAGCACCCCCCACATTTCACACCTTTCGGGTGCGAAATGCAAATTTGTACTCTTGCAGTCGTGGCACGTTGTCGAGTCAAGCGTCCTGCAAACTAAAACATGCTTAAAAATCTCATGAAACCAAAATATATCATCAGTCAACAAAAATAAGATATAACTTGCTAATGTTTAACAGAACATTCTTAGAAAAAATGAAACAAATTGTATCCGTAAAGGTCGTACAAAAAGCGCAGGTTGTTTGTCAGCTGTTTACGCTTTGGTAGTTGATTGACAACTGGGTATGAGAATGGCTAGGCCAGGCCCCTTTTATACCGGAACTTCTTGTTTAAGAATACTGATGAGTCAAACAAGAAGATCAGTGGCGATAACGTTGAGAATTCAGAAAGTTCTGGATGAGAGATGGGACAGGAGAGATATTAATTTGTTAATTTGCTGAGACTGAGAGTCAAGTTATCAAAAAAATAAAAAACGGGAAAGCTAAATAGCTTGGCTGTAGTAACAGAATGACTTCGCTATACTGTAATGATTTTTGTGTGTATTTTATTGCTTTCTAATTTAAGACTATTATTAATGGCGGTTATAAAATAACTACAAACTATGATTGTTAAGCCAGAGTCCAAAGAACGGTTAAATACCGTTCTGCAAAGTTTCTCAAGTGTACATTGAAGTAAAATACAAACTTAAGTAATTTTGAAATCAAATATTATATACAAGTACGGTATATCGCTTGATCTTCACCGTTTTCCTCACTTTCCCTCTATGTTTCGGTCTATGTTAATACATGTTAAGATGTTTTTTACATTGTAGCCGATGATGTTAAGTGAACAAGAGACAACAAGTCCAGGGGTTTCATTAGAAGCCGGCTACCGGCGGTCTACCGCCGCCTGCGTTGCTTCTTGCCGCTCGCCGCTTACTAATCAAGCCTTCTGGCCTTCTGAGAGTTTACTTATAAGATTTATGAAAGAAAAAAACAACGACTAGGTGCTTAGGACTGAATATATTTCTAACCGAGGCGCAAGAAGGTCTCTTCTCGGCTGCCTGCTTCTAGTTTGTGGCTCATTCAGTTTGTACATATTCATATTCCGGGCTTTAAGTTAGATTATTCATTGCGACCATCTTGAAGATAAATTCACAATTCACACGCATTTTTTTGGCCATTTTGGGAAACCGCGCGTTAACCTACCAACACTAGATTTTGGTTGATTTGTTTTTTGACGAACTACTACCCTCGTATTCGAAAGGAATAGTACGGGATGACTTGATTACCTTTGTAGTATTCAAGCAACCGAGGAGATTCTTAAGTCCTTGACGATAATGTCCACTGAAAATAAAACAGATGTAAGGGTTTATAGCACAATTTGCGCGAGCCATTAACAAGGCAACAAACCAATAGAGCAACAAGCCACAAGAAAGGGAGGGGTCCCATGCAAAATAATCCAGTAAAGTTACAATACTGAGTGGCACCCAGCATACTGCAAACCCCACCACAATAGCAATGGCCATCTTCAGCACATTACGTTCTCTTTTCGCGCGTTGTTGTCCGGCGTTGACCGATTGCTCGCCTGGAGTCTTCCGTGACTTGAGCTTTAAAAAAACGATAGTGTAAAGAACGGCCATCAACACCAATGGGATATAGAAGAATATAACAATGATTGTTAAAGAGTATTCTAAGAAGGACTCTCCAAAGACTTCATTCCACGGCATCCTACACTTCAGCCCTCCTGGATATTCGACAAGTTTGAACACGAAGAGATATGGGGAATGGAAAGCCATCGCGATAATCCAAGTGGCGAGAACGAAGAAGAGACACAGCTTTGAACTGATGAGTGGCGAACGGAGGGGAACTACAACAGCTCCAAATCGATCCACTGCTATCAGAACCAGGCTCTGAATAGACACAGCAGTGGAGACATCCGCTAAGAAGGGAACCAGCTTACATAAGACCTGCCCAAGAGGACCACTGATCAGCCAGGAGTCGATGTACAACTTTGTTAGAATTCACGGGAACAGGAAAATCGGTAACAGCAGATCGGACATGGCCATGTTTACTATTAAAAAGTTGGTGGGTTTTCTCATGGTTTTCGTCTTGTAGACAATTATTGCGACGAAGGAATTTCCAGCCAGCGAAACAAGAAAGAGCAGGCAGTAAGCAAAGGTTTTGCCGATTTTTTCTGCTGTAGGATTAGAGCAGCTCGATGTCTGTGTTCCATTCATGATCGTTGTGTTCACGTTTGCCGACATTCTCGTAGTTTAGTCCGGCTTATTCTACTATTCAAATTATTTTTCGTCTGGAAACAATGTGTCTACTGAAGGCGGGATAATATTTTGACCTGAGGTAATTCATATAATTAATAATCGAAAACACGACAGCTTTGCCGTTACCTTATGATCCTTATTTTAATGATGCAGAATTAAAATTTCCACGAATTTGAAAGGGCTCATTTGTTCTTACTCCCATATATTGATTAATATTAGTATAATTTTCAGAGGTGAATATGAGAATCCGATATTCTGATTGGTCGAGAAACTCGGCTTATGTCGCTATAATCACCTCCCGCGAGGTGATTATAGAATTTTTGGCGCGGCTGCTAAGCTAAGCCACATTTGCTATGCTGGAAAGTAAACATGGCAGCTGGATTTTGAATGAAATTTTGAAGACATCACTCAAACTCCTGTATCTTCAAAGTACTGGGAATTTAGGAAAATGACCGGCACGAAGCACTTTGGACCTAAAATGTTTTCAAGAAGTGGTTTTCAAGGCATTTAAAAATCGTACAAAACAGTGGTTTAGTAGATTAACTCCCATGCAGATCGAGTGACGTGCTGAAATTTACTATTCTCGGACCGAAGCTACTCATTTCCAGACGATACCTACAATTTCTCATGAAGTCACCAACGATCAAACAAAGGTACCTGATAGATGTATTTTCCTAATGTTTCTTTATGAATTTCACGGCTAAAATTGATGTGGAAATTGATTTGCAATTGATGTAACCAGTCAAACCAGTCGGTACTCATGTGCGTTGTTTTCCATGTTTTAGCACGTTATTTTGAAGTTCTTGATATTCACCTCTCAAAATTATACTAAAACAATTATTCGCCTCAGGCTCTTGAATATTGGTGAATATTTACATCGACTTCGTCTCGGTAAATATTCATCAATATTCACTTCGCCTTCGGCGAATAATTGTTAAATAATTTTGCAAAATTAATCCTCAGTGGTTATAACTGCGTTTTCACTAAATAAACATCGTGTACATACAAAAGTGCATTTTCAGCGATATTTTGAAAACAGTTAGAGAGGAAAACCTTAATACGTGTTTATTTCGTTACGTCTTTATTACAAGTGCCAGCTTCAACTCCTGTTACGATACTTTATTTTCACGATTTGGGAGAATTTCCTTCACCCGAGTTACACGTACCTTATTCCATGCTACAATCATGGCCAAAAGTCCTTGGGAAACTCGGCACAATTATTCTCTAAACATGAATTGCAGTTGTCAACCACGAAAACGACGTTTTTTAACACTTCATCCCACCCCCAGGCAATGTTGAAATATAAGCAGCCGCTCCTGTCACGTGAATTTAACATTGTTTTTCCTTTTTGTGTGTGTGGGGGTGGGGTGGGGGGGGGGGGGGGGATGGGGCTCTTTGGATCGAAACTGTTCTTCCCAGTTTGACTGATGCCTCTAGGAATCCATCACCGTTAGTGTACATGGGCAAAATATTTTACTGCAAACAAGTCTTTGCTGTGACTTCAAGATATGGAAATTTGCCCAAACATATTTTGGAGCACATTCTGTATGAAAATAATACCTGTATTTCATTTGTTAAAATACAAAAAAGAAGCGCCTGTGACGCTATAGGCATACTTTTTTTTAGCTGCTTCAGTTTCATATTAATTTCAATTCATAAAACTTCCCAATAAAGATGCTGTTAAGTGGAGGGGTAGCTTAAAAACACCGAGGCTAGATAACTATCCACACCTACTTTCTTAGCTTCAACGATCAGACTATGGTAAACTATTCAATTTCCTGCCCTCGCTTAAAAGAGCTTCACGATCCGTTTTATTCGCACTAAATTTACTTTACAACGGAGAAATAATAAAAATAGGAAAACTTCCCGCTGTATGAAAAGCACCGTCGCGGGTAGTGTAGGAAGAGTTGACCTCGCAAGGGAGGGATTGGCACTTCTTCCTTGCAGCGAAGGCAAACGATTAACTCTCTACCGGGGCACCCAACGGATCGCTGTTCGGAAAGCCTATAATCGCCTCAGATATTCGTAAGTTTGGAGTTTTCTTTAGGGAAATGTCATCTCGAACTTTAATATGCCTATTATTTTCGGAGAGATAAAAATTTCGTTTTGGGTACAAAAAAAGGTCAGCTAGGATTTTCGGAAAGGAAAAATCAGCAAGGAAGAGCTGAGGTTTTCGGGAAATGACTAAAAAAGCCCTAATAAATTCGTGAAGTCTAAAGTTCCCCTAGAATGACCGAACACATATAAATTTTATAGCGCAGCTTAGAATTCATTTATAGATCTTTAAAAGCACACCAGACAGCCTAAAATAGTGTTTTAAAGCTTTTGGGAGAAAACCGTCGTCGGGTGCCCCTGTCTCTAGACAACATGAAAGGCGACTTTTTCCGAGTAGTTTTCATTTTGCACTGAACAACATCACAGTGAAAGTGGTATATGATAGAACAAATCACGTGTCTGAGCCGCGGAAAACATCCGGGAACCGCACGTGTTAACATCGTGTAAATGATTGACAAAAGCAGGCTTCGCACTCAGTAAAAAAACCGCTTTATCGACGCTTTAGATTCACGACTTCATAATATTCTCCAACTTTGAGAGAAAACTAAGATAGTAAACCCTCACAAGAACTCCAAATAAAAAGAGCAATTCTAAAACAAAAACATAAAATAACTCGTAATAGAAGTAAACCGGCAGAAACAGTGACCAGCAGAAGTGTTTAATTAACGGTTGGCACACAAATGTATTCTGAGATCATGCACACGGCAGAGTCATGCAGTTTTTCTCGAGTATACAAGTCAGTCTTTTAAGAAAGAGACTCCCATAGCACATAGCCTGTTCCAGGAGTTCGGTTAGTGTGGAGCGGCGCAGAGAATTCCACATATGACTTGTAAGGCCGAATGTCTTGAGAATCAGGTACTGACTTAAGGACGTTCGCGCCCAAATCTTCCCACGTTCAGAATTTTTTAGAACTTTTGCTGCAGTTAGATGATGACCAACTCATGGGGGGGAGGGGGGGGGGGGGGGGTGGGGGGTCACCGTGCTCGTTTCGGAGATAAAGCGCATTGAAGGCCGTAGTGTTTCTAGAACTTTTGGTCATGTAAGGCGATATCGGCTTCATTGCTATCAGCAAATATTAATATTGAAGAACTCTAGATAGGATGGATGTGTTGATTTCAACACAAATAGGCCTATTGAGTAAATTTTTGCATCTGATGTCATTCCTTCAAGTAGAATTAGCCTTACAGAAGGATACTTTTAAGTTCATGCACACCCGCATTCGTAGAAAAATGTGATCGCAAATGAGTAGAAAAAGCGAAATAATCAAAATTTCTCACGTTCAGAATGTTTTTGTTTTTTGTTAAAATGGAGAGAATCAATAAAGGAAGTGATCTATAAAAAAAAAAAAACAGGGGTCACCGTGCATCCAAGAGAGTAAAATGCTCGCCAAGTTATTAAAGCGGCCTCCAGCACTATATTTGTCCAGTTTCATTCTCAGCGTGCGCGCTGGATGCATGACGTGGCGTGCGCGTGTGGCATGAATAGCGTGCGCAGTAAGGATGCACACTAGCAATGGGCGCGAACGTCCTTAATATATAAAATAGTGGTTTATTTTGACACGATGTTTGCACCTTTGGATGAGTCAAACAAGAAGATCAGTGGCGATAACGTTGAGAATTCAGAATGTTCTGGATGAGAGATAGGACAGGAGAGATATTCATTTCTTTTTCCTGAGACTGAGGGTCAAGTTATAAAAAAATAAAAAAAACGGGTAAGCTAAATAGCTTGGCTGTAGTAACAGAATGACTTCGCTATACTGTAATGATTTTTGTGTGTATTTTATTGCTTCCTAATTTAAGAATATTATTAATGGAGGTTATAACATAACTACAAACTATGATTGTTAAGCCAGAGTCCAAAGTTTAACCGTTCTGCAAAGTTTCTCAAGTGTACATTGATGTAAAATACAAAGTAATTTTGAAATCAAATATTATATACAAGTACGGTATATCGCTTGATCTTCACCGTTTTCAATATAAAGCTTAATTAAATGCCTCACTTTCCCTCTATGTTTCGGTCTATGTTAATACATGTTAAGATGTTTTGTTTTTTTACATTGAAGCTGACGATGTTAAGTGAACAAGAGACAACAGGTCCAGGGGTTTCATTAGAAGCCGGCTACCGGCGGTCTACCGCCGCCCACGTTGCTTCTTGCCGCTCGCCGCTTACTAATCAAGCCTTCTGGCCTTCTGAGAGTTTACTAGGTGCTTAGGACTGAACATATTTCTAACCGAGGCGCAAGAAGGTCTCTTCTCGGCTGCCTGCTTCTAGTATATATAGTTTGTGGCTCATTCAGTTTGTACATATTCATATTCCGGGCTTTAAGTTAGATTATTCATTGCGACCATCTTGAAGATAAATTCACAATTCACACGCATTTTTTTGGCCATTTTGGGAAACCGCGCGTTAACCTACCAACACTAGATTTTGGTTGATTTGTTTTTTGACGAACTTCTACCCTCGTATTCGAAAGGAATAGTACGGGATGACTTGATTACCTTCGTAGTATTCAAGCAACCAAGGAGATTCTTAAGTCCTTGACGATAATGTCCACTGAAAATAAAACAGATGTAAGGGTTTATAGCACAATTTGCGCGAGCCATTAACAAGGCAACAAACCAATAGCGCAACAAGCCACAAGAAAGGGAGGGGTCCCATGCAAAATAATCCAGTAAAGCTACAATACTGAGTGGCACCCAGCATACTGCAAACCCCACCACAATAGCAATGGCCATCTTCAGCACATTTCGTTCCCTTTTCGCGCGTTGTTGTCCGGCGTTGACCGATTGCTCGCCTGGAGTCTTCCGTGACTTGAGCTTTAAAAAATAATAGTGTAAAGAACGGCTATCAACACCAAAGGGATGTAAAGAAACATAACAATTGCCGTTAAAATGTAATTTGCATATGACGAGAACTCTCCAAAGACTTCTGCATTATACTGCAGCGTACACACCAGCCCTCCTGGATATTCGACAAGTTTGAACACGAAGAGATATGGGGAGTGGAAAGCCATCGCGACGATCCAAGTGGTGAGAATGAAGTAGAGGCACAACTTTGAACTGATGAGTGGCGAACGGAGGGGAAACACAGCTCCAAATCGATCCACTGCTATCAGAACCAGGCTCTGAATAGACACAGCAGTGGAGACATCCGCTAAGAAGGGAGGCAGCTTACATAAGACCTGGCCAAGAGAACCACTGATCAGCCAGGAGTCAACGTACAACTCTGTTAGAATCTGCGGGAACAGGAAAATCGGTAAAAGCAGATCGGACATGGCCATGTTGACGATAAGAAAGTTTATGGGTTTTCTCATAGTTTTCGTCTTGTAGACAATTATTGCGATGAAGGAATTTCCAGCCATGGAAAAAACAAAGATCAAGCAGTAAGCAAAGGTTTTCCCGATTTTTTCTGCTGTAGTATTAGAGCAGCTCGATGGCTGTGTTCCATTCATCGTTGTGTTCAAGTTTGCCGACATCTGATTCTCGTAGTTCAGCTACTCAGCTATTCAAATTATTTTTCATCTGGTTTGTTTAAAACAAGGCGTCTACTGAAGGCGGGGTAATCTTTTGGCCTGAGATCATTCATGCAATCATTTAAAACATGACAGCGTTGTTTTGTTGGGTTTTTTAATAGCAGCTTAATTTGCTGATCCGCATGTCAACTGAAAGAAAACTAGCGAGGACAATGAACAGCCGTTACCCTATGATCATTTAGTGATGTAGAATTAAAATTTCCACGATTTTGATAGAGCGATATTTCGCCATACTTATTTGTTTTTTAATGTCCTTACTTTATTTAATGATTTCTTTTGTTTTGATCTCAGTTTATGCAAAGACCGTTTCATTGGGGAGCTTGTGACCTAAATATTGTTTATTTGCAGCTTGTCCTCGAAATTGCCTCGCTTCCATGTATTGTGATGCAAATAAGAAAGAAAGGGTGATTCTAAAAGCGTCTAATATTTGTTTACGGTTTTCTTAGCCTATAGACATTATTCACTATCGAGTTTGGTCTACTGACCTTTTCTGCGTTTAAAATGAAAGGAAAATGTATGCATATGCATGCATACTGATCGATGCAGGGAATTTAAAGTCTCTCTAGAGAATATTTGACTTGCATGTTACTTCTGCAAGTATTGTATTGCTTTTAAGAAAAGAAACAGCTGTCAACTCTGCTGTACTTTTCTTACTAGCTAAGTTGAACACTCTCATTTGTTCTTACTCCCATATATTAAGTATACAATTTTCCAAAATTAATACTGAATAATTGCGTTCTTCAAATAAACATCGTGAATTTAATATAGGAAAGTGCATTTTCAGCGATGTTTTAAAAACAATGACAGAGGAAAACCTTACTACGCTTTTGTTTCGTGACATGACAGTTTACTTCAACGCCTGTTACCATATTGCACTGAAGAAATTTCCGCGACGTGTTAATTTATTGCACGATATTTTATTTTCGCGATTTGCGAGAATTCCCTTCTCCCGAGTTACTTTATTCCATGCTAGATTTGTTTCACGTCAATATATTCTTCGCGTTAATAAATCAGTTTGAGAATTTTTCGTCGTCGCGAAACTGAAAGGCTTGTAATAATTGTTCATTGTTAATTTTTTTGTTTGACAGAAATTGCTCGCTTTTACCTTCGAACGTATTCCCGGGGTATCCAATCGATGATCGATGACAATCGATATCAATCGATACCAATCGATATCAATTAATCGATTGATATTGATAATCGATGACCAATCGATGATGAAGATTTGTGAGGTTATCGATTGGTATCGATTTCCAAAAACAATCGATGATATCGATTGGTATCGATTGGTTACAAATTTCGTCACGTTTCACAGTCTACAAGGTGACGGAATAGGCGCATAATATCACATCTAATGATCTTTGCATGCATTAATGTATAACAGGAGAACAAGACTTATTTCCTTCTCTATCTACTTTCTCTTACGATTCAACAATTAGACGGCAAGCTCGAGGTTTCTATCGGCTGATAGTTGGTCAGAGAGGATCCACAAGCTCGGACTGTTGGTGACCGAGATGTCCACGATGGTTAACAACTTTAAATGCGTTTCCGCGTTTTCCCCGTTTTTCCCTCTTCCGTACTAGCAGTAAATTAAAGAGCTCGCCGACGTTTACCTCAAAACGATACACGTTATTATAGATAGTTGAACTTCTTTCCGGACTTCTTGCGTCGACATAATGACATGGGAATGACAGTGACGGTCAAGTGGTAATTTGAATGCACGTGCAGCAGAGGTATATTCTTTGCGTTGAGAAGACTGGGCCCAACTTGTTTTGCCAACCTCGTCCCCAGGGCCTTCTCAAAATGGCGACTGATCGGACAAACCTCGTTCGAAGTTGCTGATCAGAGTGTTTTGCCAATCGATAGCAATCGATGAGCGGTTTTTTGTGTGGTTATCGATTGATCATCGATTGACCGATACCAATCGATACCAATTAACTAATTTTATCGATTGATATCGATTGATCGATTGGTTTTCCGATCATCGATTTCCATCGATTGGATACCCCGGGACGTATTGTAATGCAACTATAAGAAATATATATTTGTGAAAAGGGTGTTTCTAGAAGCCCCTATAGAGTGTACGCTCTCCAGAGAATCTTCTGTACAGAGACTATTTGACTTGCACTTTACTTCTATTCTAGTCTAAGTGTCAGCCGTCTCCTCCCCGCCCCCTCCCCCCCCCCCCCCAACAGACTACTTCCATTGTGAAAGTAGTAGTTTGAGCTTCTACTTGCAAAACATTCTCATTATTTCAGTAGTTATTTGTTTATCTTTTCATCGAATATTAATTAAAATTTTGCAAATACAGCTTTAGATATAATTGCATTATTCAAATAAGTAACGTGTTATACAAAGCTGAAGAAATAAACAGCTGCCACGTGACGTGTTTAGACCAATCACGCGCGTGGTGTATCAGTTATTTATAATTCTTGTTGGTAAGCTTTGTTGGTATATACCACACAAGTGAATACAGTCAACTCTCTCAAAGCGGACACCACTGTAAGGCGGACACCTCTCTAAGGCGGACATGGTTGGCTGGTCCCGACGGAATCAAGTTTCTCTTATCCTTTTAGAGCGAAACTCTCTATAAGACGGATGCCTCTTAAGGCGGACAGCTAGAGCTGGCCCCGAGGGTGTCCGCCTTAGAGAGAGTTCACTGTAGTCAGCTTTTCGCGCACTCTGATTGGCTACTCAAACTCCGGATACCTTTGCTATTCACCTCCGAGCAAAAACAAAATGGCTTTGGTTTTTACCAAATTTGTCACAAAATAAAATAACTGTTTGGGGCCGGCTATTCTCTTGTGTGGTATATACTAAATCAAGTATTCACCTCAGTGTCGGTGAAAAGTGGTAGATATTTACCTCGCTGTTACCCTGGCCATAGAGCTTTTCTTTCTTCTTTCTTCTACTAAAAGTAGCATCGGTGTCGACGGTGTGGTAGAGGCGCCATGCAGGATGACGCGTGCAAGGCTCAAATTCGACTGAGAAAGACAAGAAAGAAAACCTCTGGGCCCAAGGTACCTCGCTGCTTCTCAGCAGGCTCGGTAAATATCCGCCATTATAATCCATCAAATATTTTTCTCGCGCGCGATTGGTTTAAACACGTCACGTGACGCAGCCAAAACTGGGGAATATCCGGGTGATATTCCCCAAGTGATATTCCCCCGTTTTCAAAATTTGCGTTTTACGTCCGCACGTTCAGTTTTCTTCCAAATAAATTGTTAAATTGAATAGAACAGAATGTTTTGAACAGACTAGCAATATTTTTTAACGCCAACATAACCATTTTTATGTTTAACAGCTTGGCCGAGATCTTCCACGGCAAACAGAGCTAGCGGCCTTGTGAACAAAATATTTCAAGGATAATAACTACAATAGCCTCCATTTGGCTTCAAAAATATGCACGGATATTTGTCCGCGGACATTATCTGTTCCTCGAAGCTCACAGTTTTCCTCGAGCTTCGCTCTCGGAAAACTGTTCGCTTCTCGGAACAGATAATGTCCGCGGACAAATATCCGTGCATATTTTCGCGCCAAATGGCGGCTATTGTTTATCTATTCACCTCCACTTCGGTGGATAATTGTTAAATATGAAATGATTCTCTTTTTCCACAGGAAGGCAAGCTGTTGAGCGTACTGCATCGTAACCCAACTTTACTGCACCTGATGTGGACTGATGACACCAAGCTAATCACAGCCTCGCCGGATACACCAGGGACGATAACAATCATTAACTACTGGTAGGCAAAGTGTGAATGTAGGACTGAAAAAAAACATGTGAAGACTCACATTCTTGCACGCGTCGAAACTGGGACTGATGCCAGAAGTGAGAACAATCATCGGACATAAACACCCTGCAATGATTGTATCCTTCGTAGAAGACGCAGAAAGTACAGGGAAGAAATGGGAAACTTGCGGTGTATTATACAACAGACTGTATATTTTGTGTGTGAACAAAAACAAGCGTGCATGAAAGATGGCGGGACATGTTATTTTTTTAAACGACGACGAGAACGACCCAAAACGAGCAGCACAATGGCTCTGCACGTGCGTTATACGTCTTGGTACATTTCTCAGCCGTCCTGTGACTTACAGTGTCAGACGAAGCTCTAAATGGCTTGGATACAGAGTTTTGTAGCTTTAATGGTAAAGAATCTCCAGTGTCTATTGTTACAAAACGATCGCTTGTAAGAACGTGACGGGGTTTAACCCTGGATTGGACCCAGGCGAGTAGTACCTCACCAGAGATACCAGACACAACCGCCATTAGAGTAAAGAAGCACTAACATGGGACAAAAACAGCCGACATTTGACCATCTTAAGAGGACGTGTATTCAGTAATAATGTTTCATTCAAAGTCAGGCTACACTTCCGCGAGGAAAAACTGAAAATTTTCGTATCACATTTTTATTACCAAAATATGTTGTGAAAAAAAAGTAGATGGTGGTCGTTTGCTGAACAAAAAAAAAGATTATGCACTAAATCATATGCGTACGCGAGATGAGTTTGTTGGAGCATGAGTTTTTGCATGAGTGAAAACTCATGCAAGTGAGAAGAGAAACCATTTGTGCGTCTACTGCACATGCGCTACAAGACCTATTATGAGTATCGTGGAAATCGTGTGGATGTAACGGAGATTTGTGAACTAACTCGTCCCCAGTTATCTTATATGAGAAATGTTTAATTTACAATTTTATCATAAGAGACGACTGGGAATGAGTCAGGTAAAAACACGTCGGAAAATGGGCGGAAGTTTCGGGACCAATCGCATAATTAACGAATTGTCACAGAATGGACCCAAGCCATAAATTATTTGTCCACCAGAAATGGAAGACAACAGGGTTGTGTTTCATAAGAGTTATTTATTTTTATTTGGAGAGTGGAATCGAGAGCACGTTTTCTCGATGGGTTTTGTATTTTACGAATTTCACCAAACGAATTTTCACAAGCGTGGTTTATGGCGTGAATGAGGGATTTTAACACGATATGTGAATAGTTTGTTGTTTCTCGAGTGGAAACTACGTAGATCGCGTTTTTTGGATTCACAGCGAACCATTTCTTTCACAGGAATATCCTTCGTATGACTATCTTTTTTCAATGTTTTATTATTGGTGGAATTGAATACTTTGTATTTGAATAATGAAAGGATGTCGTTAGCTATTGTGCAATCTTGGGATGGACGTACACAATTTTAAGGGGGCGCTATAGGTGAATTTTTATGAAATGGGATGAAAGTTTAAGTGTGTATAAACAAATAGACTGCCCTCACACAAGCGCACTTCTGATTGATAACAGTTCACTGTACTATTTCTGCATTAAACCTCGAAGAGATGACGAGAAACTAGTGTTCAAACGTATGAAAAACATTGCGATACGTGATCTTTGTGTAGCTGTTTTTATTTAATCTTGCCCTTTATTACAAGCGGCAACACTAGCCTTCCTTTATTTCAATCGAACTTGAACAACAGTCAACTCTCGCCTTGCGGACACCCCGTTATAATAGACACCCGCTATTATGGACACCCCGTTATTATGGACACCCGCTATTATGGACACCCCGTTATTATGGACACCCGCTATTATGGACACCCCGTTATTATGGACACCCGCTATTATGGACACCCCGCTATTATGGACACCCCGTTATTATGGACACCCCGTTATTATGGACACCCGCTATTATGGACACCCCGTTATTATAGACACCCGCTATTATGGACACCCCGTTATTATGGACACCCCGTTATTATGGACACCCCGTTATTATGGACACCCCGTTATTATGGACACCCCGTTATTATGGACAAAATCTAGACTCGATTACCAGCCGCTGGTAGGAACGAAGACCGGACTCGAGAGCGCGGCGGAAATCGAGCCTAGACAAAATCCAGCCCCCGGCGAAACCTATAGAGGTTTGACCAGGGCGGGATATATATATATACGGACTTGCGGACACTAACGTAACAATTTTATTGTTTTGACTCTCGATAAAGTGGACACGTTGGACGTCTCATACTGAACATATTTATGTATAAACTGTAGTCTGTTGTTCGTCCTGTGTTAACTTGTATAAACAAACTTCCAAAGACTTCCGGAATGGTTATTTTCGCATCAATCTTTGGTACAGGACTTTGCTTTTCACTTTGCTTGCGCCTTTTCCTTCCAGACTCTTATTATTTAACGGCCTTATTGTGGACTCCATACCACTCCGAGGGTGCCCGCTATAACGAGAGTTGACTGTACCAGGTTTGGTTAGAATTTGGGCAACCTCGATATAGTAATTCTCCAACTCTTGTAATATGGTAGTACTGACATCGAGACTATATGCCCTAACTGATGTATTTTTTCTTCTCAAAACATGTCTGCTTGCTCGATGATGCATTCGTACTGTATTAAAGGAGAAATCAGATTTTGATCACTGTTGAGGCCGATTTCGAAATTACGAGCACGATTACCCCTGAATTGTACGACACGAGGTTCAATTACCAATTAATCGTATCAATAACAAAAGTCTGAGAGAACCTCTTTTTAGTGAAAATGTCAGCGATTTATTCAATCAGTTTACAAACAGTACGGAGACAGCAAGAAAGAACCCATTTAAATGCCCGTAATTGACGCGCGGGTGGCGACATCCACGTGATCGCGCTCCAATAGCCCTTTTCACGGTTAACTTGCGATATTTGCATAACAATACACTTGAACATAGAAGCGAGGCAATTTCGGGCACAAGCTGCAAAACATCGTGTTTTTCTTGAACTCCTTCAACTCTTTTAGTATAAAAAACAGTTTTAAAATGTAGAAGAACTACAATTCTTTTAGTTTACGTTGTTTTTAGAAAAAATTGTAAAACGACTTTTCTCTATTAATAAAGAGTAGATTCGCATAAGCAACAGGGAGATCGGATTACGATCTTTACGGCAAACTTTAACTAAAATAGTTGCATATTTAGTTATTCTCCGTTTTAAAACTATTTTTATGCTAACATAGTTTAAGGAGCTCAAGAAAATCACGATGTTTTGCAGCTTGTGCCCGAAATTGCCTCGCTTCTATGTTTAGCTGTATTGTTATGCAAATATTTCAGGTTAACCGTGAAAAGGGCTATTACGTAACAAATTGGCGCGCGGGGAACCAATCAGAAACGAGAATTTTGTTATTGATACGATTAAACGTAAAACTACTGCTGTATATATCAGACTTATTAAACCCTATGTACACATCACGATATTTTAAGTCATTTTTCGGATGTACAAAACTACTATCAATTTCAAGGAAGCTTCAAAATAACATTTTTTTTAGGTAGGAAAACACCACAGATGTAATAATAAACCGAAAAGGAGCAGATTGAGACGCATTACGGACGACGAACTTGAAAACTGAAATTGGCTAAATTAAGTTTTCCAAGGTGCGCCATCCATGGCGTTAAAAACCTTTGAACGACTGAACCTGATAACTTTCAAGTCGATAAACCTCAGTAAGCAACGTTAATGCGCCAAACAATGTTAAAACATTTATTAAAGGAATCCTCCACTGTTGGAACAAGTTTCCATTAAATTGATGGGAAAATGATCTAAACTGAAAATTTGTTTCAGTGTCAACGAAAAAATTGGCTACAAATCTCTACCATTTTGGGTTTTAAATTAATCGCGCGCCAACTATCTTGGATTTTATGACATTTCATGGTTGCTACTTTTGATATGCAACAAAAGAGCTCAGGTATTATTTCTGACTAGTGGCAACCACAGTACGTCATGTAATGCAATATGGCGGCGCGCGGGAAATTTAACACCTATAATGACTGATATGTGTATCAAATTTTTCCGTACCCTTGAACGTTTTCCAATTTATTTCAACAAATTTTCGGTTTAGACACTGTTTCCATCAATTTAACGACAATTTGTTCCAATAGTGGAGGTGTCCTTTAAACTAAACTAGCTTTTAAACACGGTGTGAACAGGGGTATTTGATGGATCATTGGCAACTAAGCATGCACAAAATCAGTGCATGGCTATAAATCAAATAGTTTACTCCAGAGAGGGCTCAAACAGTGTGCGAGACAAGCGGTTTTTGCGGAGAGTAAGGCGCGATTTATAGGTGTTTTGTGAGAAAATGATAACGCCGGGTGTACTTTGGGGTTATATATGAGTCGCTCCATTCCAAGGAAATGATAAAATCATAACAAAGGAAAGCTCATTTCAATCTTTCTGTTTCTAAAGTAAACTGCCATCGAAATCTATCAGCACGTATCCGTCAGCGGCATTCACTTCATTACTTGGTTTCATCTCGCCCGTGTAATAAGATCCACCCCCTCCTCCCTTCGGAGTATACGAAGAGGCGTACACACCTCCTCCAGAATACCCACCTCCACCCCCTGGGAATTTTTTGTCTGCCGCCCCACCCCCGCCGAATCCACCGATTCCATTCCCACTGCCTCCCAGACCACCATTTAAATAGGACAACCCTCCCTGGTTGCATTTGCGAGGAAAGGTGCACATTATTGAGGTACTGCATTTTCCGTCCCCTTTAAACCCTCCCCCTCCCCCTGCGTTGCTTACCTCGTCAGCGCACACCGATCCCCCCAGACCATTCACACCGCCATACACGCTCCCATTTCTGCTTGTTTGACCGTTATCCCCATTTTTTGCCGTAATCTGACCGCCTGGTCCACCCCCACCTCCAGCTGCTGCCAGAAGCGTGTTATTACTGAAAACTACAAAAGTGCCCCCACCCCCTCCTGCACCGACATTTTGACCGGTTCCTTTAAGGCCTTTCTGACCAATCAGAAGGTGGAGCTCAGTTCCCTTGGTAAGATGCACTGATCCATTCACAATTGCACCCTTTCCCCCTGAAAAAGATGTGTCGCCCCCTGAAGCTCCTGCCACTGTGAGCTCATACAACGCCGTGAATGGTACTGTCCAGATTTGTATTCCATTGTGGAGTGTTACTGCTCCCTTTAGAGTTGTGTTGACGTAGCCGGCGGTTGATGTTGGTCCAGAGTTACCTTGCATGCCAAGAGTGGTGAACCGGAACTGTATCGCTAAAAGGAAAAGAAAACAGGCCAAAATTAAATTCCCTTTTCGTGATGAACTCGTGGTGAAACTACAGTACGATTTCCGACAAAAAAGGTATTCGGTTATACTTTTCGCTGTACTTATCAAACTTTCCCCATTCAACATTTACAATGTTGTGTTCCATGGAAAACGTATTCTGGTATTGTGCCAAATTATTTTGGGAGATGCTGGATCTCAGAAACCATTCAAGACCATCTTTCATGTCATATATCAAACACGAGAGGCGGTGTTTCATCCGATTTACAAACACCGAGAAGAGAGTTGAAAAATTAAACTTCCGATCAGAATCCCTGGCCTTTTCGTGGGGAGGGCTTGTTTTCGGGGGGGGGGGGGGGGGGCTTATTATCGCAAATAACTTTGCGTTTCACGAATGTTCTGGGTTATATTTAGAAGAGATTTTGCATCCGATCGCGAAACATAACGATATGAAACATAAAACAAGTTTTGCAATCGCCAAATGAACACCACAAGTCTTTAAGCAAGCTGTAACGACATAAAATACAAAGCAAGCTCTATAATCGGAAAAAATTGTATCTTTCTTAGCTGCCCATGGGCTTATATTCGGAGAGGGGAGGAGTGTTTGCGTTTGAGATTTGGAAGGCTTATTTTCGGGACTGGGCTTATTTTCGGAGGTTCCCAGTATTCTCGGAATTTTACGGTGTGTAACATATCACCTTATACGTACATATACATACATTTTATTGGACACTGTAAAGTCTGCTCGCAATACATACCAGTGCAAGGCGGCTCACAGCGGCAGGCGTATCGTCTATTATCGTAGTCATAGGAACACCTGTTTCCATTATGGCATTGTCTTGAACATGAAGCCTCCTGGAAGAATTACTCAGTGTTATCTGTACATTATTGTTTCCAATTGGATTGAAAAGGATCACCAAGAGAACGTAAGGGTCCCCTTATTTTATCTTGCGACCACTGATTATATATATAATATATATATAATAATAATAATAATAATAAAACCTTTATTTAACCACGGGTTTCATTTCACAATTGTGCTCTTCCACGGAGCCGTGCAGATTACAATTAATTACAATGAATTACAATGAAATTAATAGCAAATAAATAATAGCTAGCTAAGTAATTATTACAATTAATTGCAATAGAATCATGTAATAAATATTAAAATTAATTACAATAAAATCATCTAATAAATAGTATAGGTACTTTATAAACTAGGAGCCTGCTTAGCTTGATGTGATAGACGGTTCTACAAAACAACTCCCCTATAGGCGAAACTCTAGAGTAAAAGAGTAAAAGTTACCAAGCAGGGATGGGCGGGGTGGCAGGTTTTTTCTATCGGTCTTAAAGCGATTTAATAGTCACCAAAGAAACTGTTGTGCTGCGTCGCCGGGCAAATAAAACACTTTTGAAAGTTGACGTTTCGAGCGTTAGCCCTTCGTCAGCATCGGAACAAAAACTTGTTGATGCAGAATTGACTTCCAAGTTTCTCTGAGATTTGTTTCATGTAATATATCAAACACTGGAAACGTGTTTCATCCGATTTCCAAACATCGAGAAGAAAGTTCAAAATACGAAACTTTCTCTCCACTTATGTCCAGGATTGAACGCAGGTATTGTTTTTTAAATACTTCATATATGACTGGGTTATTTGTCATTTTCATATTACTTCATTGTGTGTTTTGGTGAACTTTTATCAATGAGGACACTTTGTGATTCCTATCATGAGGAGCGTGCATCTCATTTGCGGTCAATCCTGGACATATGAAACTTAGCGGAGTATTTGTGACGAAATCTGAGGGCACTCAACGGATCGTTTCAGTAGAATGTCGGTTTGTAAGGCCTGTAATCGCCTCAGTCTTTCTCGAACTTTCATAAAATGGGGAAAATAATGCCTATTGTTTCCGGAGAGATAAAAATATCGCTTTGGGTACGAAAAAAGGCCAGCGGCTCGTAAATTCGGCTACACTCTTTTTTTTTGTAAGAGTCTGCTGAGAATATACCCATGGCTGAAATTTAGTTAAGAAAATGTTTTTGTATGTTGATAGAAAATAAAATACTTAACAATGAAATCACATAATGTTTTAAATGAACGTTATTATACCATTGAAAAGCATGGTATACAGCTGTACATGTACCATGTATACTTCTTTCCTTTTTCTTAAATCAAAATGAGTTCCTGGTCACATCCGTATTATTTTACTGAAATACCACACTCTGTAATCTAAAAATGTATATAAGAATATTTTCGGCCTAAAATCGGCAGAAAAATAAGAATATTCAGCTTGGGCATAAAAATATACATTCTTACAAACACAAGATTTCGTTCCCTAAAATGTTTTGCCTCACATTTTAAATATTGAGTTAAAAATCCGAACAGCTCAAACTATCCGGCGTTTAAACGGCCCTAAATAATCTGGTTTTCTTCTAGATTTATATAGTTTTCAACAGTTTGGAGCGTGAAAAAGTTACTAATGTCAAGAACTTTCAACCTCTCAGGGTTCTCATCAGGACATGATAATGAATATTATGGAATAATCTGGAAAACAGATAAACGTCGGCATTCCAATTTATTTGCTTAAATTTCTTCGTTGAGTGCCCCAGTTTCTTTCCTGGAAGTTAAACTTGGCAGCGTCTTTCTTCATCCGGCCCTCCTCCCTGACTGGGGGCGGCATGAAGAAAGATAACGGGTGATTAATCCAGCATTTAAAATTATTTCCGCCCGTTCCTCCAAGTATAATAATAAGTTACATTCATGAACTGAGAAACCGTTTTGGCTCCTAAAACACCGTAATTTAACTTGAATACTTAATACGTACTTTGTGGCAGTTGATGGCGCATTACAATATTGTTTGTTTAAGAGCGGTCGTCTGTAAATATCGATTAAGGCTTACTGTTTGAAAAAATTGAAAATCCTCAAACTTAATTGGCTAGAATGTAGGTCTAGTAAAATTATTGCAAGAAGAAATATTCTAAGGTCAATCAAAATTTTATTTTAGGCGAACGGCTACGATGACGGTTTGACAGCTCTCGCATCTGTTTTCACGACAAAAAGATAGAAGTTTGCTTACATATATTAATTGTAATTTTTTATTCGCTGGTTATCGCAGAAGATTATGCTTTTGAATTCACTTTTTTGCTCGTCAGTTAGGAGATAAACTACTTTGAATCGAAAGTAAGCATTTGGACATAATTTTGTCTTAACTTTAATGCTCTAATTCTTCCTCGATTTGCGCGGTTAGTCTGACACATGCAAACAAACGAAACCACATCAAACTTTGAACAATTAAAATGGCATGTATATTTGACAGATGCAAATTTGGTTTTCAACAAAAAAATAAGCTCTGACGCGTTTAAGTTATAGATTTTTCGGCAAAAAGATCAGAATTCAGTTTTGCTATGACAATATTATGAGTTAATTCTGAACCCACTGACGATTTTTTTCCGAACGACAATCACTAAAGTATTAACTAGCAAAATAGAAGAAAATCCATCCGGTTTAGTTATTTAAGATTTCCTATTCATTTATACTGAGTTATAATACTCACAAAAAATTTTTTCTAGTGACAGAACTTACGTAAAAATTGATGTATTGTTGATAAGTACATTCCTCCCTTCTCACGAGAACGCCAGTAGTCTGTTCGTCTTTAATTCCGTTTTTATGAAGGTAGCACGTCCCCTTGGTTTTGGCCCACGACTCGGCGCAGTACGTTTGTGCAATGCAGTCTTTTTCAGATAAACAGGCAAGGCCACAATGTACTTCCCCCGAAGTTTTCACTTTCCTTAAAATATCCGTTTCGAGTGCAAAGTTACGGTGTAAAAAAACTGCTCCATCAAAGAATATACTGTTCTCCTCGCGTTTCCAACACAACGATTGCGGTAAGTGTCCTAAAACAGCGAGAGAAAGAAGGAAGACGACCGTAGCTTTGTTAACCATCTTCCCGTCTAAAGAAGGCTTTGTTTACGCAATGCCTTGATCTTGAATAATTCGTGAAATTCCCCTTTCAATTTAACACTTTATTTTTTAAACTAATATGTTTACTTAGTTTTATGTTATAGTTTCATTTTAGCAGCATCTAATAGAAGGCGCAGGACATTTTGTCGGAACGTTTGATTTTGTTGATTTTTCTTCGCTGACAACCGACAGTAAGTTGATCATTATGGTTTATATATAAATGTGCTATACTAAATAAAGTGTACAGTGGTACCCGGTTAATACGGACACCAAAGGGATATGAAAAAGTGTCCGTATTAAGCGGGCTGGTATAAGGGAAAATATGTGTCTTCGGGACAAACAAAACTGTCCGTAATAAGCGGGTGTCCGTATTAACGAATGTCCGTAAAGCGGGCTTCCACTGTATTTAATTTTGAGATCATATTCGTTTGTGATAGGATTGTAACTTTGCATTAAGGTGTTAACACATGGTTAAGTGTTTATCTTGGTTGTATGTCTGCCAGATAAGTACATTGTCCATCACAGGTATTTTGCGCATTAAACCACGTGATAAACTTGATACATTGGATCCAAGCGCAGATCAATTCTGTTCGGAGCTTCGGGCTCCTCTCAAATTTGTGTACTGGCTAAAAAAAAAAAATGCCCTCCATTGATAAATACTAACATTTGAGCATTGAACAAGATATTTGTGTGTTAAACATACCTTTGCATTCATCTTTGCATTTACCTTTGCATTTACGGTGTCCACAATTAGCTGTAAAAGCTAAATAACCCAGACACTTAAATAAAGGCATTATTATTATTATTATTATTATTATTATTATTACAAGTGGAACCGGAATAAAAGCAATATATAATTTAATTGTCATAATGGAAAAATGGTAAATATGATACCACCTACTGCCCTTAATTTTAGTTTTAGTGGGGTTTAGAAATTGCGAAAATTGTGCAAATTTATTAGTAAAATATCGGCCCTCAGTCTTTTCTGTATGGACCTCGTTGCACTCTATCTGTACTGTCAAGCTTGGTTAATAATAAGACATATGTATTATCAGATACGAAACCAATTGACAGTGTTCTTTGTATAGCACAAACCAACAAAAAGAAATGCACCCTCAGACAACAACCCTGAGTTTAAATTGTGTATATCAAAAACCCCAGTAATGCAATTTGTAAAATTCATAGTCAGAGCAATATGTAAATAGCTCAGAATAGTGGATTCAAAAGCCTCATATGAAGGTAAATGAGAGCTTACATGTAGTTTATATCAATGAACCAATGGTTTACATGAAGCGACTCGGCAACTTACATGTGTCTATCAGTATCAGTGAATATGAATTATGGTGATGTCAAAAATTCCTGCAACAAAAAATATACTAAAGAACACCAGTGAAAGTCACTCAAATGTTAAACTCTGAAAATATGGTAGCAGTATTAGAAGGAACAGAAACCCAACACTGTTTTAAAAATTATCATGTTGTGACTATAATTTATTTTTTACATTACAAATTTTTTGTTTTCCTTTCTCTTGAATTTAATGTCATTAGTTAGTACTGTCATTAAGTACCATGCTCTAAAACAAAATAAAGACAAAAGGAAATAAATATCAAACAAAAATAAATTTAAACCAAAATTGTACATGATTTGAAACATAAATTTGGAATGGTCTGAATTTTAACAGGCCATGAATTGACATAAGAGTGACAGACTGGTGTGAATCAGACCAAAAGTATATGCATTTTCCAACAAAGGCTTGACTTTTCATACCATGCTCGATTACACATGCAAGATGTACATGTATATTTATTAAAGGGGCAAAATACACTAACAGCATGTGCTAACATTTAACATTTTAAACATTCAATATTAAAATCACACTGTTTAGGATCAGATTCAATGAAATCTAAATACATGTACAGCAGACAACCACCACATTTCAAAATCTTTCTTCAAATATTTATTTGGTCCTTTTTTTTCTGGCCACAATTTTTTTAGTGTCATGATTAACTGCAACACCATCAATCAAGTGTCACCCTCTGAATTAGTAAAAGAAACAATTTTATATATTATATAGATTATAAATTATTTCAAACCAATATCAATTTAATTTATTCTCCTGACATCACAAGTGCTGCCTGATATTACAATGGTTTTGAAGTACAAATCTGAAGAGAAAACAAAGCAGAGAATGTAATTAACCATCAGGTCAGCTGGATCGAGGAGAGAGGGCTTAAGTGGTAGACCAGTATACTGGTACCCAGTATTAACCCACCTCAGAAGAGAACATATAATTAATTATTATGCTCTAGATCAAGGATAATTAATGAAAGGGATTTTCAACTTTTAAATAGATATCTATTTACATACACCTAAAAAGGTTTGAGATGCAACTCCCTTCCCCCATTTCCCCAAAAGAAGCCCACCAAAAAAAACCTTTTGAACAAATAACAGATATTTAGCCCACGTACAGCTTATATAATATATAATAACTTTACAGTACACTCCCCTAAATGATGAATATAGTTCTGAAGACTGCAAAGTGAATTTTATGGGTGTATGTAAAACCAAAAAGACTCCCGAAACACCCCAGAACACTCCGAAAACACCCAAAAATTACAAATACGAAGAAAATTAAAAATATGTAAAAAGGAAATGAAAATAAATAAGATATTATATGGCTGAAGTGGTCCAAAAGGGGAAATGGAACATGGTCAGTGGTCTGAAATTTGCATTTAGTATATTTTTGGTGGCCGAAGATGCGGTGGCCTAATGGAGTAATGGTTAGCATGCTGGACTCAGGACTGAGTGGTCTGGGTTTAAGCCCTGGCTGGGGTCAATGTGTTGTGTTCTTGGGAAAGATACTTTACTCTCAGTGCCTCTCTCCACCCAGGAGTGTAAATGAGTACCGGCGACAAAATGCTCCAGGGTGGACTAACTTGCGATGGACTATCATCCCAACCAAGGGGGTTATAGTTGCTTCATGCTACAGAAACTGGGATTAAGGCTCCGGCTCCGGCAGTTGTGGGCCACTACGCTCATGAAGACTTTACCTTTTTATATGTTTGGTGTTCCTGAGTGTTCCGGGGGTGTTGACCAGGGTCACTGTTCTTGGTTTAACATACACCCAAATTTTAATCAATACTGTTAATGAGATAATAAAATTGCATGCGTTTAAACACGGAGCGAGCCTATCAGTCGAGGCTGTGGAGTTCAGCCTGCCAATCACAATGGTCTCATTTGATTGGTTAATTCACCCAGGTATAATTATGTGCAATTATTCAGTATTGTCCAAGTTGTTTGCACAATCACAAAGCTTGTAATTCTGAATAATTTTGCAAATCCCGTCAAAGTCATCTTCACGAGACTCGTTCAAGTTCTCGACAAACTCAGATAAATGGAAACAGGTGGCTCTTTGATCGCAGGTTTGAGCTTTGCAGCATTTTAGCTAGCCGCAAAATTTGGACTGTACTGTACATGTCGAAATGGGCGAAGAGAATTCATTGTTTGCATTCAGTTCCTCCAAACAGTGAATAGATATATTTGTTTTGCGCTCAATATTTATTATTATAGCTTGTTGTGTTTGACATAAATCAATTAGTTGTTTGGATAAACCAACCCCAACTTTTCTCGACCGTTGTTGTGCGACGTTTCAGCTTTCCCCACATGCCATTAATGATAAAAATAGCCAACAAAGTGCTTCAGACGGGGCGTGTCCTTTCCTTTTATAGGGTCGCTCCGTGTTTAAAAGATATACGGTATCCCTTCAATTGATGCTCTTCACTCTCACCTGTAAAATCCACTGTCTACTGACTACAATCAATATGTTTATTATAAGACCATGACCTCCATCTGTGAAAAAGATGAAACAGAAAACAAATCATAAATACTACATTGTGCATGGGAAATTCCTTAGTACTCCTATCATCCTGAGTCTCCTACGCAGCCGTTATTTGTGTCGTCACGCAGCGCTTCTCCCCACTAACGGCTGCTCAAACCTGGACCACATTCCTTTCCTTTTGTTTTGACCGCAGCAACTTTGACACCTATCGGCAAAAACGTGACTGTTACCGTTTGCCGAAAATCTTTTTCAACATTATTTTTTAGTATCATTCATTTGTCTTCAGTTAAACAATGTTTTATTTTGATGTTTGGTGTGCGTCAAATTTAAAAGGCGGCATACTGGCATCCGCTTGACGTTTCCGACGCTAAGGTCACGATAGGACACAATCTATTATTGGTGTATTGGCGCGAGCAAGTTCCGAAAAATGGCACTGCAAGACAGCAACTGTGATTGGCTTAAATCGGGAAAGGAATGTGATTCGGATTTGAGCAGACGTTAGTGGGGAGAAGAGTTGCACGATGACACAAATAACGGGGCTGCATAGGAGACTACTATCATCCCAGTTCATCTAAATATACCTGATTAAATAGATCAGCTACATTTTGACTTCCAACTTTCATTTTACTGAAAACAATTTTCAGTTGATAACAAAATAAATTTAAGTTAAACTTAATTATTGCTAATTCTTTTTTATAATATTATACACTGCACCAAAGCGTCTGTATTTTATATCGTTTGTGATCAGAAAACTGAAGTTGTGTGATGCGTGACAAAAAGTGAAAAGTACAATGTTTACAAACGCTTCACTCTTCTGATTGGCGTTAAAACCTCGAATTGTAATATATATTATAGTCTATTTTAATACACAACAGCTCTTCTGTCCAAAAGTTAAATTAAAACAAACCGCAAAATATTTTTCATAACAATTGAAGGCCCACAATTTTTTGTGATGATTTATAGCAAGCAAACATTATATTTAAATGTTGTTCAGCACCCAGATTTGACAGCATAGAAACATAAAATCGCCGGCCTTCATTCAAACGCAGCAATTCCACTTTCCCTCGGAAAGTTTATTTTAATTTCCCAGGACAAGAAACAATATGGCAAGCAAAACATCGTATCGAAAAAAGAGAAAACAATTCACTAGACACCTTTCCAGTATTTCAGTGAAAGCTGGAAGATTTCGTACTATTTTAGCCTAAAGAAGCTTGTGAAAATCGTTTGTTTTGCACAATTTGCAGTGACGATTTAATATTACTATAATTCGCAAGCAATACTGACACTATAAGCATAGAAACATAAAATCGCCTACATTCAAATGGAGAAATTCAACTTCCCTTGGTACGTGTAAACTTATTTTAATTTCCTAGGACGAGAAACATGCCAAGCGAAATATCGTATTGAAAAGTGAAGAGAAAAACAAATAATAATTCACTAGACACCTTTCCAGTACATTTCAGCGCAGTCGGAAAGCCGTTAGATTTCGTACTATTTTAGCCTAAAAAAGCTTTTGAAAATCGTTTGTTTGCTTACCGAGCTCAGCTTAGGGACTGAGAATTTCAATTCAAAGAGGCAGAGCTATGCCTTCTAGTTTCGTTTCAACACATAGCTGATTGCATCGGATGTAAACAACAGATGATCAGTGTTAATTTACCAACGAAGGTGTTAAAAGCTTGGTCTATTCTAGCAGAAAAAAACTAACCAAAGGTATCTCTTGTCATAGAACATGTAAAGGTAATATAAAGTAAAGGTACGTTTTATTAATAAGCTTATAATTAAGCTCATAATATTTAGCAAAGCGCTCACATGCACTGCCAGCTGCTTCACGAGCGGAACGGTGATAACAACTTAGCTTACTTACTTGATGGTGCTGTTTTGGCGTCATGTGATGTTATGACCACTTGAATCCACACTTTTTCTCCTGTCCGAAGGACTTTACTCTCTCTCTTTAACAATAAAACGAAGTTTAAATATTTTTTAAGTCCACAAGACAGACGTCCACAAAAACGTTTTGTAGACGAACCTCGCGAGTAGTTGACGTGAGTCACATGACGACGGCGTAAGCCGCAGAAAATGGCGCGAGAGCACAGTCTCGCCCCAATCCTCTCTCCTCCCCAGGCCCCAAGGAACTGCTAAATTACATCCCTGAGCCCTAAGACGGAGATTTAATTTTGCAAAACAGACAAGCGAACTGGAAAGAGGATGCTCTAAAACCTCTCATAAATTTCTCTTTTTGGTTTTAAATTAATAAGTGGCTGATTTAGCGCCAATAACCAACTTTTCATGCGCTACTCATGCGCTGCTCTTCCCTGATATTTAAAAGAAAAAATAATAATCGCCCTTCTGATAAACCTTACATCAATATCTACAACTGACAGGAATAAGGCGCTGTTTTATTGAGCATAATGTACTTTTAAAGCAATTTAAAATATTCAAAGCAATCTGGTCACGTGACTGATGACGTCACGTACGAAACGAGTTCAAAAATGTGTTTTTCGCATAAACATCTATCCACATGTAGATTTTGGTTGCTATACATCTTATGCTTTATGAGATATCGCAGAACAAAATTTCCACATATTTTTGCACCCGTGTATAGCCCCCTTAAATTTAAAATGCCAGATGTCACCTGGCCATTTCAAAATGCCCCATTTCAATATCTTGCTATCTAGATTGATTGCTTTTCAATTGATAGCGGCCTGTTCTCACAGTAAACAAAAACGCATTTTCGGGCGTGGTCACGTGACTAATGACGTCATCACACAAAGTTTGATATGAGAGTTATTTTATGGTAAGTGTTATTACCTTGTGGTGTTTCACCCTTCTGGGCCGCAAATTGACAAAGTTATTTGTCATTGAAAAATTTCCAGTTGCAAAGGACTCTGGGAAGGTTCTTATCATTATTATATATTACTTTTATAACAAGTGGAACCGGAATAAAAGCAATATATAATTTAATTGTCATAATGGAAAAATGGTAAATATGATACCACCTACTGCCCTTAATTTTAGTTTTAGTGGGGTTTAGAAATTGCGAAAATCGTGCAAATTTGTTAGTAAAATATCAGCCCTCAGTCGGCCCTCAGTCTTTTCTGTATGGACCTCGTTGCACTCTATCTGTACTGTCAAGCTTGGTTAATAATAAGACATATGTATTATCAGATACGAAACCAATTGACAGTGTTCTTTGTATAGCACAAACCAACAAAAAGAAATGCACCCTCAGACAACAACCCTGAGTTTAAATTGTGTATATCAAAAACCCCAGTAATGCAATTTGTAAAATTCATAGTCAGAGCAATATGTAAATAGCTCAGAATAGTGGATTCAAAAGCCTCATATGAAGGTAAATGAGAGCTTACATGTAGTTTATATCAATGAACCAATGGTTTACATGAAGCGACTCGGCAACTTACATGTGTCTATCAGTATCAGTGAATATGAATTATGGTGATGTCAAAAATTCCTGCAACAAAAAATATACTAAAGAACACCAGTGAAAGTCACTCAAATGTTAAACTCTGAAAATATGGTAGCAGTATTAGAAGGAACAGAAACCCAACACTGTTTTAAAAATTATCATGTTGTGACTATAATTTATTTTTTACATTACAAATTTTTTGTTTTCCTTTCTCTTGAATTTAATGTCATTAGTTAGTACTGTCATTAAGTACCATGCTCTAAAACAAAATAAAGACAAAAGGAAATAAATATCAAACAAAAATAAATTTAAACCAAAATTGTACATGATTTGAAACATAAATTTGGAATGGTCTGAATTTTAACAGGCCATGAATTGACATAAGAGTGACAGACTGGTGTGAATCAGACCAAAAGTATATGCATTTTCCAACAAAGGCTTGACTTTTCATACCATGCTCGATTACACATGCAAGATGTACATGTATATTTATTAAAGGGGCAAAATACACTAACAGCATGTGCTAACATTTAACATTTTAAACATTCAATATTAAAATCACACTGTTTAGGATCAGATTCAATGAAATCTAAATACAGCAGACAACCACCACATTTCAAAATCTTTCTTCAAATATTTATTTGGTCCTTTTTTTTCTGGCCACAATTTTTTTAGTGTCATGATTAACTGCAACACCATCAATCAAGTGTCACCCTCTGAATTAGTAAAAGAAACAATTTTATATATTATATAGATTATAAATTATTTCAAACCAATATCAATTTAATTTATTCTCCTGACATCACAAGTGCTGCCTGATATTACAATGGTTTTGAAGTACAAATCTGAAGAGAAAACAAAGCAGAGAATGTAATTAACCATCAGGTCAGCTGGATCGAGGAGAGAGGGCTTAAGTGGTAGACCAGTATACTGGTACCCAGTATTAACCCACCTCAGAAGAGAACATATAATTAATTATTATGCTCTAGATCAAGGATAATTAATGAAAGGGATTTTCAACTTTTAAATAGATATCTATTTACATACACCTAAAAAGGTTTGAGATGCAACTCCCTTCCCCCATTTCCCCCAAAAGAAGCCCACCAAAAAAAAACCTTTTGAACAAATAACAGATATTTAGCCCACGTACAGCTTATATAATTTATATAATAACTTTACAGTACACTCCCCTAAATGATGAATATAGTTCTGAAGACTGCAAAGTGAATTTTATGGGTGTATGTAAAACCAAAGAGACTCCCGAAACACCCCAGAACACTCCGAAAACACCCAAAAATTACAAATACGAAGAAAATTAAAAATATGTAAAAAGGAAATGAAAATAAATAAGATATTATATGGCTGAAGTGGTCCAAAAGGGGAAATGGAACATGGTCAGTGGTCTGAAATTTGCATTTAGTATATTTTTGGTGGCCGAAGATGCGGTGGCCTAATGGAGTAATGGTTAGCATGCTGGACTCAGGACTGAGTGGTCTGGGTTTGAGCCCTGGCTGGGGTCAATGTGTTGTGTTCTTGGGAAAGATACTTTACTCTCAGTGCCTCTCTCCACCCAGGAGTGTAAATGAGTACCGGCGACAAAATGCTCCAGGGTGGACTAACTTGCGATGGACTATCATCCCAACCAAGGGGTTATAGTTGCTTCATGCTACAGAAACTGGGATTAAGGCTCCGGCTCCGGCAGTTGTGGGCCACTACGCTCATGAAGACTTTACCTTTTTATATGTTTGGTGTTCCTGGGTGTTCCGGGGGTGTTGACCAGGGTCACTGTTCTTGGTTTAACATACACCCAAATTTTAATCAATACTGTTAATGAGATAATAAAATTGCATGCATTTAAACACGGAGCGAGCCTATCAGTCGAGGCTGTGGAGTTCAGCCTGCCAATCACAATGGTCTCATTTGATTGGTTAATTCACCCAGGTATAATTATGTGCAATTATTCAGTATTGTCCAAGTTGTTTGCACAATCACAAAGCTTGTAATTCTGAATAATTTTGCAAATCCCGTCAAAGTCATCTTCACGAGACTCGTTCAAGTTCTCGACAAACTCAGATAAATGGAAACAGGTGGCTCTTTGATCGCAGGTTTGAGCTTTGCAGCATTTTAGCTAGCCGCAAAATTTGGACTGTACTGTACATGTCGAAATGGGCGAAGGGAATTCATTGTTTGCATTCAGTTCCTCCAAACAGTGAATAGATATATTTGTTTTGCGCTCAATATTTATTATTATAGCTTGTTGTGTTTGACATAAATCAATTAGTTGTTTGGATAAACCAACCCCAACTTTTCTCGACCGTTGTTGTGCGACGTTTCAGCTTTCCCCACATGCCATTAATGATAAAAATAGCCAACAAAGTGCTTCAGACGGGGCGTGTCCTTTCCTTTTATAGGGTCGCTCCGTGTTTAAAAGATATACGGTATCCCTTCAATTGATGCTCTTCACTCTCACCTGTAAAATCCACTGTCTACTGACTACAATCAATATGTTTATTATAAGACCATGACCTCCATTTATGAAAAAGATGAAACAGAAAACAAATGATAAATACTACATTGTGCATGGGAAATTCCTTAGTACTCCTATCATCCTGAGTCTCCTACGCAGCCGTTATTTGTGTCGTCACGCAGCGCTTCTCCCCACTAACGGCTGCTCAAACCTGGACCACATTCCTTTCCTTTTGTTTTGACCGCAGCAACTTTGACACCTATCGGCAAAAACGTGACTGTTACCGTTTGCCGAAAATCTTTTTCAACATTATTTTTTAGTATCATTCATTTGTCTTCAGTTAAACAATGTTTTATTTTGATGTTTGGTGTACGTCAAATTTAAAAGGCGGCATACTGGCATCCGCTTGACGTTTCCGACGCTAAGGTCACGATAGGACACAATCTATTATTGGTGTATTGGCGCGAGCAAGTTCCGAAAAATGGCACTGCAAGACAGCAACTGTGATTGGCTTAAATCGGGAAAGGAATGTGATTCGGATTTGAGCAGACGTTAGTGGGGAGAAGAGTTGCACGATGACACAAATAACGGGGCTGCATAGGAGACTACTATCATCCCAGTTCATCTAAATATACCTGATTAAATAGATCAGCTACATTTTGACTTCCAACTTTCATTTTACTGAAAACAATTTTCAGTTGATAACAAAATAAATTTAAGTTAAACTTAATTATTGCTAATTCTTTTTTATAATATTATACACTGCACCAAAGCGTCTGTATTTTATATCGTTTGTGATCAGAAAACTGAAGTTGTGTGACGCGTGACAAAAAGTGAAAAGTACAATGTTTACAAACGCTTCACTCTTCTGATTGGCGTTAAAACCTCGAATTGTAATATATATTATAGTCTATTTTAATACACAACAGCTCTTCTGTCCAAAAGTTAAATTAAAACAAACCGCAAAATATTTTTCATAACAATTGAAGGGCCACAATTTTTTGTGATGATTTATAGCAAGCAAACATTATATTTAAATGTTGTTCAGCACCCAGATTTGACAGCATAGAAACATAAAATCGCCGGCCTTCATTCAAACGCAGCAATTCCACTTTCCCTCGGAAAGTTTATTTTAATTTCCCAGGACAAGAAACAATATGGCAAGCAAAACATCGTATCGAAAAAAGAGAAAACAATTCACTAGACACCTTTCCAGTATTTCAGTGAAAGCTGGAAGATTTCGTACTATTTTAGCCTAAAGAAGCTTGTGAAAATCGTTTGTTTTGCACAATTTGCAGTGACGATTTAATATTACTATAATTCGCAAGCAATACTGACACTATAAGCATAGAAACATAAAATCGCCTACATTCAAATGGAGAAATTCAATTTCCCTTGGTACGTGTAAACTTATTTTAATTTCCTAGGACGAGAAACATGCCAAGCGAAATATCGTATTGAAAAGTGAAGAGAAAAACAAATAATAATTCACTAGACACCTTTCCAGTACATTTCAGCGCAGTCGGAAAGCCGTTGGATTTCGTACTATTTTAGCCTAAAAAAGCTTTTGAAAATCGTTTGTTTGCTTACCGAGCTCAGCTTAGGGACTGAGAATTTCAATTCAAAGAGGCAGAGCTATGCCTTCTAGTTTCGTTTCAACACATAGCTGATTGCATCGGATGTAAACAACAGATGATCAGTGTTAATTTACCAACGAAGGTGTTAAAAGCTTGGTCTATTCTAGCAGAAAAAAACTAACCAAAGGTATCTCTTGTCATAGAACATGTAAAGGTAATATAAAGTAAAGGTACGTTTTATTAATAAGCTTATAATTAAGCTCATAATATTTAGCAAAGCGCTCACATGCACTGCCAGCTGCTTCACGAGCGGAACGGTGATAACAACTTAGCTTACTTACTTGATGGTGCTGTTTTGGCGTCATGTGATGTTATGACCACTTGAATCCACACTTTTTCTCCTGTCCGAAGGACTTTACTCTCTCTCTTTAACAGTAAAACGAAGTTTAAATATTTTTTAAGTCCACAAGACAGACGTCCACAAAAACGTTTTGTAGACGAACCTCGCGAGTAGTTGACGTGAGTCACATGACGACGGCGTAAGCCGCAGAAAATGGCGCGAGAGCACAGTCTCGCCCCAATCCTCTCTCCTTCCCAGGCCCCAAGGAACTGCTAAATTACATCCCTGAGCCCTAAGACGGAGATTTAATTTTGCAAAACAGACAAGCGAACTGGAAAGAGGATGCTCTAAAACCTCTCATAAATTTCTCTTTTTGGTTTTAAATTAATAAGTGGCTGATTTAGCGCCAATAACCAACTTTTCATGCGCTACTCATGCGCTGCTCTTCCCTGATATTTAAAAGAAAAAATAATAATCGCCCTTCTGATAAACCTTACATCAATATCTACAACTGACAGGAATAAGGCGCTGTTTTATTGAGCATAATGTACTTTTAAAGCAATTTAAAATATTCAAAGCAATCTGGTCACGTGACTGATGACGTCACGTACGAAACGAGTTCAAAAATGTGTTCTTCACATAAACATCTATCCACATGTAGATTTTGGTTGCTATACACCTTATGCTTCATGAGATATCGCAGAACAAAATTTCCACATATTTTTGCACCCGTGTATAGCCCCCTTAAATTTAAAATGCCAGATGTCACCTGGCCATTTCAAAATGCCCCATTTCAATATCTTGCTATCTAGATTGATTGCTTTTCAATTGATAGCGGCCTGTTCTCACAGTAAACAAAAACGCATTTTCGGGCGTGGTCACGTGACTAATGACGTCATCACACAAAGTTTGATATGAGAGTTATTTTATGGTAAGTGTTATTACCTTGTGGTGTTTCACCCTTCTGGGCCGCAAATTGACAAAGTTATTTGTCATTGAAAAATTTCCAGTTGCAAAGGACTCTGGGAAGGTTCTTATCATTATTATATATTACTTTTATAATTATATGCCCTCCCACGCGCTTGTTAGGCCTGCTTATATTACCAACAGTTTACTTAGGGTCAGGTATCCGTAAAAAAAAAACGTATTTTTTTACTGACGAAAATGACCAGGTTTAAGTATAAAGCTGCAAAAGCTGCATGCATTTCTTTGCTCAGGGCAAAACTAACCTCTAAAGCATCTCCTTCTCGCTGACTTGAAACGTCGCGATTGATCAACTGCCTTCTAATGTTATTGGTTATATCAGGAGCATATCACCCCGGAGCCTCTATCTGTGCTGATTAATGACAACAGCGTAGTTACACCTTGGGTTATTTTTAGAACCGTTCTCCCGCGAAAAGATTTCCATGTAAGTCCATTCTTGTTTTTTTTTTTTTTTGAAACATGAATGACAGCCTCGTTCTCGTGCTCGCAACAAGTGATTTTCGCGGCAAAAGTAATTCTAAAAATAGCTCAAGGTGTAACTACGCTGTGTCATAGGGCCAATAAGGGAGATGGAGGCTCCAGGGTGATATGCTCCTGGTTATATAAACTAAAATGAATTACTAGGATTTCTCCCACTGAGACTAAAAATCGTATCTTTACACTATAAAATATATCTTTCACATGTGTACATATCGATGACGTTACGTTTGCTGACGAGTTTGCCGAAATGTGTTGATATTAAGTCGAAACGTCTTCGTCAATCTTCGGAAAAGTCAGGAAAATGTTGGGAAACGTTCGCATGATCTTCGGAAAACCTTTAGGAAAATCGTCGAGAAATCTGTGCTTGTTTTATTCGTTGTAATGATAACTTTTCCACTTTTATTAAGCAACATTACAGTATTAGTATATTTTAACATCCTATTATTGTTTTGAACTAATTTTGCATCGATTTTTGCTTTTTTCAGAACTGTTGAGAAAATAGTGAAATCCAAGATGGCGGATCCCAGATGGCGGATTTAATGACGTCATAGACCCTAATTTTAAGCATGGTAATGATTGAGGAAATCCTTTAGATTTAAAATTGAGATGCTGGTTTTTATATATCTTTTAAAATAAATAACATAATTTATTTTTGCAAAATAATGTCATTTTCGGCTAACTTTTTTTGTCATTTGACATGAAAAGATTTTGCAGACACGAAAACAACTGAACAAAAGTTAAGAAGATGTAATTAGCACGTACGGTGGCTTTCTCGCTGAATTTCATGGTTCGTGATTCGTTGGATAAAACAGCGTGCATGCAAAAATCGTGCGAAATGTTTTCCGTATCTGTCAGCGGTTGGCTTCAGTCTCTAATCCATATTCATGAAACATTGTAGAATATTCCACAAACGACGCTGTTCGTGGATGTGTGAAGACGTGTCATCCCGCTGAAGCCGAGACTGTAACCTTGAAGGAAGAAGATGATTGAAGGACTTAAGCCAGGAAATATATCTATGCTATTACAACCGAAGGTAAGCACTGTATTTGAAACTCCACAAAGTAAAGAATTGTCAAAATGTTACAGCAGTTGGTTAACACGTGCGCTTGCTGTTCGCATCGCGCGTCGCTAAAACTCGATATCCTGCAGCAGAGCAGTATATTTTCTTTCGTTTGCCAATATAGCAAGGGCTATAAAACACAGTAAAACTTCAACTTGGCCTTCAAAATATATTGTCGCGGCGCGTCAAACACCGCCCCGTTATGAAAGGCTACAGCTTTTTAACCTTACTCCATAGTTTTAAACATTTGAGCCTTTATTGATCATTGCATTGATGATTTCTATTTTCAGGAAAACTGACATCTTGAGAAGGAAAGAAGAGCAAAGAATCTGGCCAAGAGGACAAACTGGAATCATTGTAGGATTGTTTTAACCTCCCCCTCCCTCCCACCTTACCAACTTTCTTTTAGCCCCCTCTCCAATTTACCACCCCACTAGAACTTCAACGTTTTAAAGGAAACATCTCCTGTTGGAACACTGAACAGTGAATTAAAATTGTTGTAAATAAACTAAAAATATGTTGAAATAAATTGGAAAATCACTCATTGAGACAAGTGTACTGAAAAATGGGAAACAAATATCAGCCATTTTGAGCCTTACATTTCATGCGCGTCGCCAGTTTGGACGATATGACATCACATGGTTGCCTTAACTGAGTAAACGATTTTATTTCGTTTCCAAAACATTTTGTTTATACTATTTTCCCACCAATTTAATGCCATCTTGTTCCAATAATGGATAATTCCTTTAATACCCCCTGTCATATTATTCCATTAAGCCGCGTTCTCTCGTTCACCAGAAAGTAAGCCAAGACGAATTTTGAACAGCAAGACAAATATTTACAAAAAGAACATTCTTAGAGCCGGATAGGGGGAATATTCGTAACACACAAACAAACACTAACCCCCAAAACACCCCCAATTGGAAGGGAGCACCCCCCAACAGGCACCACTCCCTCCCATGCCACCCTGAGTAGCCGTGTAAAAGGCGGAATAGTACTGCCGTCTACTTTTAAAAATGTTCCTTCTACTTCACATTTTCGGGAAAACCCTGGGACCCCCTTATAAAAAATTCCTGGATCCGCCCCTGATTGCAATCATTCCGATAATTTTCTCTGACAGTTCCTCAGAAAGTATAGGGTAAAGTAACACACCCGTAAAATAACTAAAGGGCAACTAAAAGTAAAATAACTCTGCATCTCCGCCATTCGAAAATATTCTCTGAAGAGGCTTGTAAACAGTTATTTCCAGTTTCAAATTTGTGTCGGTTTGGTACGAAGTGAAAGTTCGTTCGTCTGTTTTTGTTGAGGTCATGAATTTAAGTCAATTGTAAGGTGCAGGCAGTTACTGGTATTGGAAAGTTCTTCTAAGTTCTTCTTTTTACTGTGCCAGATTTCTGAAGTCAGTCGTTGAATGTAGCTAGCACTGTAGGTACTGCATTCCACAGAGGTCCAGTAAATACATATATATATAAACATATACCAGGCCTTTAGACTTTATTATTATTTATTTGATTTCCTATTTTTTTTTTTTTTTAGGTGATCTGTATATAGGGCTAACCTCAAGATCTACCTGTTCAAATATTTTTATCTTTTAATTATATTTGAATAAAGTATTATTATTATACTGTGGTTTGTCGATGGTATTCAGCAAATGTGATTCGGTTGACATCGCCATTTCTTGCCGCTCGTTTGTGTTAAGTCAGTCTCGTGTTCAGATTTCTACCGATGTAGGTTACTTTCTATCCCGATGTAGGTACATGTAGCCTGGCAGTCGAGTATTTTGTCTTGTAAACTGCTCCCTGTGTCTGTTGCTAAGTTCGTCTCGATCCTTAACGGTGGTCACTTGACTCTGAACGGATGACTTACGCTCAGGTTGTCGAAACGTCAGTCACCAAAAACAGTCCTTTTCAGGGCTACCCTCACCAGGATGATTACACGAGTCAAACTACTGAATGATACTCCTAAGGTTGAAACCATGGACTAAATAATATATACAGGTATGATAACTTAATTCACATACCTTGACCACAAGCGGAGTCTTCCAATGGTCCGTAAATCCGCGACATTATGGCTTCCCGTAGATAATTTGAACCATTCCCAGCGATGTTGCCACCAATGATCAATGACGCTCAATGCCTTTCACTGATATCTGTTGGTAATAATCATACATGCTAATGATTACATGATCATGGATGAGCGTATTTCCTATATATAGCCCCCTTCTGGAGCTGCAGGGACAAATGTATAAGTATATGTTTTGAAAACTTGTAACTGAAAAATTATTTATAAACAATTTGGCTCAGAATAAATGCAAGAGCTAACGATTCAAGATTAAAGTTTGTATTCGTCAAGTTATAAGAGCAGTTTTCCGATGACTGTGTTAAAAACAAACTGATCAAACTGAGTATTGATAAAAAGTGAACCACTACCGTCAAGAACAACAGACAGTTGAACAACAGACAGTTGATACCCACGCGGGGGCTCTTGCGTGGGTATCAACTGTCTGTTGGTGTCCCTCTACTAATTTTTAACCTCAAATTCTAATTTTGAAACTACATTAAATCTTCAATATTTCTTATTTCCCTAAATTTTACGGTTCCTTTGAGAAAAACTATTTCCTCCCAAACGTACCCCAAAATCACCCACAAATTTACAAAACACCCCATAACATAGATTCGTGTAATGAGCGTAGAGTTTTTTTATTGCTTGAAACGTGAACGAAATATTTCCATTAAACCCATGTTATGTGGCGGAAAAATGGCATTCAGGTATACCCCCGCCTTAAAATCACCACCGAAAACTGTCCCCCTTTCAACATCGCTAAAATCACCACCGAAAACTGTCCCCCTTTCAACATCGTTAAAATCACAACCGAAAACTGTCCCCCTTTCAACATTGTTAAAATCACCACCGAAAACGTCCCCCTTTCAACATCGTATCACTGACTGAATAGTTTAACTATAGTTTAAAACTTTTTTCTTCCTATTGAGAATAAAATATCGTTTTCATTTCATTTTATTTATATTTATTTTTATTTGCGAAAGTTTTTGCACCAGACCTCAGAGGCGAAAGGCGCTGACCTTAGGAATCGCATATTCAAAATTTTGAATTTCCCGCATCTTATTATAATGGCAAAAAAACCAGTCAAATAATCGCATTGAAACAACAGCTTATTGTTTGATAACCAAGCCTTGGAAATTTAAATTGTAAATTATACATGTGATGAACTGTCATGTAACCTTCGCTTTGCCATCCACGTTAGACATTACAAGCAGAAAAGTATGTTTCTCTCGGCCCATTGCTTCAGAAAAGCTTCAAGCAAGCTTCAATTTAGGAGTTTCAACGCTTGGAGCTGGAACGGAACACAAATAGTTGGACAAGAACTTTACTTGAGTTCTAGCAAAACTTGCAAGCACATAAGCTGCATGCTTCGCGACTGAACAAAGATGCCGCAATGTACTCTTAGCAAATGCATGGTCTTTGAGTCCTGTTCAAGGTAAGAAACCACAATCATGAAGCTATTGTATTTCGTAGAGGTATCTTTAGTTAACTTTTTTTCTTGTAAAGCGTCGAAGAAAGACTAGTATGTCTTCATTTGTTAGTTTTTACATGTAAACCGAATTATATATTACACTACTGTATATTTATAAGCAATTTATTTGTGTACCTTGCAAATAAGTGCGTCATTTTATTCTTTACTCATATATTTGTTTTTATCTTATTATACAGCTGGAGAGAAACCAAGCTGTCAAGATTACATGCACGGAAGCCATCCATATCCATAAACAAATATTGACAAATTCTTCAGGTAACGATTCGTTTAATTATTCGTCTTTTTACTAACTTAATTTGTATCAAATAATTCCATCGATTAAAAAATAAAGGCCAAACTAAGTGACAAATTAATGTTTACACCATGGGAGAGGCGCATAATTTCCTGTACGTTTAATTTCGGGCTTATTTTGATAAGGAGGCCAGAAACCGCTGTGTAGAGTTTATAACGGGTAAAATCCTTCTAATGCAGAATCTAGTCTTGAATCACTGTGTGACTGTATCCTGCCCGATTTGTGTGCATAAAATTCAGCTCGACCAGTAACAACTAGAAATGTTTAGTACACACGAGTACTTGTATCCCAAAATCATTTTCAGGAACTTGGAGGTCCCGGGTGGGGTGGGGTGGGGGGGGGGGGGGGTTTAGTGTTTAATCAAAATTACACTTATCACCTCCCCTTTAAAACATTATTTTTGGTTTTTGGAATAATAGATTTTTTAGCTCCGTACTCTAAGAACGTAATCATTTACGTTGTCTTATTATTTTTTTACAGATTAACAAATGCCGTGTTCGAGCTGAAAAGGAAATCAGTCACAGACAGAACAGATCGTCTCAGTTTAAAGGAAGAAAGTGAGTTGATTGTTTCCTGTTACAGTTGGTTACGTTTAAATCTCGTTCGTACTCGAAATGGTGTCTTATCTAGCCCATTCACACCAGATCTCAAACATGCAATACAGTGTAAAGATGTTTAATTACGGAAACATCGTTGAAAAATCTTTAGTGTATAAACATTGCTTACAGAGGTTGTGTCTTGACATGATCACATGATTTAACGGGAAGCATAAAATGATTGTAACTCTGTATAAAATTATGGCTTCAATGGATGAATTCTGGAAACGATTTTCAATCTTTTAATTGATTGACTAACATGTTTAATTGGTGTGAATGGGGTACAATATATCGGGACTTCACTGCAAAAGGAATTTATTTTGTTTCACCATTCTGGACTTGTTTTGACTCGAACGCCTCGTTTGCATGATTTTTAATCCAAAAGAATATTTCACTGCAGGCTCAATTACAGCTATGCGGTAACACAACAAAAAGCACATGGAATAAATTTACAAACACTTTATTGATGCTCAGTTTGGGGCTTTCTTAGTTATTTTCTCCTTATCATTTATAATTAGAGAGTTGTTTTCCTAAATTTGCGTGGATTCTTGAAAGTTAAAATATTTTTGGAATAATTCGATGACTTACACATCCAGTATCGTTTTGATTTACCTTGAATGAACTTCACGATCGCCGCCATGATGTTTTCATACAAATGCAAATTAATCAAGTCAGGGTGTAAACAAATTCATGTTCCACTGTTGGGGCTCACTTAAATGATTTTTTCCCTTATCACTTGGATTAGAGAGCTGTTTTCCTCAATTTATCTGGATTTGTCAAAGCTAAAAGTTTTTTGGGAAAATTTCGATGACTTTCACATCCTCCTACCAGTTTGGTTGACCTTGAATGAACTTCACGATCGCCGCCATGATGTTTTCATACAAATGTGAATTTTCCAGGCTAGGGTGTAAACAATGAAAAGAAATATCGTAAAATTGATTCGCTTTAAAAGTCAAGTTCATGTGCCAAAAATCGCGTCAAAATCATATTTGAGAGCGAAAATATTTCTAATTTCAGGAATATGAAATACGTGTAAAAAAGTTAAGCGGCATACGAAGAAATTTATTTTAAATCTTTAAATTTTTAAGTTGTATACTTCTTCTGAAATCAGGTGATTGATTTGTATAGGTAATCGCATGGGCCCGAGTGCAATTAGGGATTAATTTCACGAGTATTTTCAAAGTTTTTACAAAATTGCCCGAGTCGCGCAGCGACGAGGGCAATTTGTAAAAACTTTGAAAATACAAGTGAAATTAATCCCTAATTGCACGAGGGAACAATGCGATTACTTGTTTATCACATAAAGGGCAAAATGTTCGGAAAACCTTCAGCGTGCGGCTAATATTCAGCCTGCGGAACGAAAATATGCTTTTCTAAAATCACACAGAATCACAGCAAGATCTAGCAAAACCTTTATACGTTCAGAACAGGATAAATTTGACTGTTATGTAAATCTTAAGTAAGTCGTGAAAACAAAATAACAAGCTTACACTCAATCCAAGACAAGCCTGAAACGTAAGCTTAATTTTAGTCACCTGTTTGAATGTTTTGAAGCTTTCCGCTGCATGCGAGCTGCTTGACATGTACAATCCTACATCGATAAAACAGCAAACGACGAGTACAAATAAACTTGTAGAGCCAACTTGTCCTGTTTAATTTGACCTTCTTCTTTCTTTGAACAAACTCTGTGCTATTTACTCTGTCGGGTTGCATGTGATAAAGCCGTATTTAACAGAAGTGAAGCGAAGAAGTCAGTTGGCCGCCATGAATGAATTTCCCGACGTCGCAAACTCGCCAAGTTCTCGCTGATGTTTTCTAGTTTTCAACTGAAATAATCTTTGTTCTGATTTCGAGTGAAACCCTGAGATTCAGCTTTCGGAATTTCGTTTCAAGCTATCACCCGGTTTCCATTCCTTTTTCGTCAAATAACTCAGGAAACTGAAGTCAAAATCCGAAGCGACGTACAAGCGAGTGCTGTGTTTGAAAATTCTGCTCAAAATCCCGCCGTCAAGAAGCCAACTAAATGCAGCGCGCTCAGCCAATTAGGAGCGAGGGATTTTGCCGTTCGACCAATCAGGATCAAGTAATCATGCCCTTGATTACCAAAAAGTGCCCTTGATTAAGAAAAAATGCCCTCTGTCTTAGCCAATCAGAATTCAGTAATTATGCCCGTTATGTGATAAGCATTATAATATGAAAACCATCGCGCCGGCTATCGTGAATACAATAAAATGTAAATTATTTTGTCACGCACACCAATCAGTAGTCTCCTACGCAGCCGTTATTTGTGTCGTCACGCAACGCTGGGGAGAAGCGTTGCGTGACGACACAAATAACAATTAATTTTCGGTATTTTTCAAAGGTATAAAAGTTTTAAAATTGTTTCTTCTCCCTCCGCGAATGATTTCGTCGCACTCGTTTATGAAATATTATTTCAAGCTCTAAAGATAAATACATACTATCAATTGTTGACATGAATTTGCTTTATTTTTCTTCAGGCCGTCGCTAGTCCAGTTCTGGCCCTCTCTGTCACGCAACGCTAACGCTCCCCCAGAGGGTCCAGCGACAATTGTCTGCGCATGCTCAACGGTTAGTCAGCTTCTTAGCTAATCGCTACTGCGCATGTATTTTTATACTGACAAGATGACGGATGTGTCGATCTCTTCGGGCGCCTCGGTCAGTGAAAAGTATAGAGAAATGTTTCCTAAATACGATCCTGTATTTGTAGATGCTGTAAGTTCGGCTGTTTCTTCTTGTGTAAAGATGTAGCAGGTACCAGTAACGGACAAAACTACTCCAACTACAATCTAGAAGGTTTATTTCACTCGGTGGGATAGCTCCACCGAAAAGTGCTTGCTTTTGTTACAACAGAACTCACACACTAAAATAACAGCATTCGTGACTTAAGTAAATTTGAAACATCATATCCGACGAAACAACTAGGCTACAATTAATCACGCGAGAACATTTATTATAAACATGCAATTATAAACGCGCTGACATATAAGCGATTAATTAATACGTGAACGATAATATACCAACTGATCAAGATAACACTGAAATATGTTCTCCTACACATTCCCTTTATGCCTGTGATAATTTGCGAGGTGTTAAGTCAAAGGAAGAGCGGAGTATTTTAGTTTTAAAATCTCCACTGAAGGCACTGATGGCGACCAAATATATTTTATCTTTCTCGAGTCGGTTTGTCGAGTTTAAAAGTCACATGTGAGCTAAGATGCGCTGTGATTGGTTTATCGTGAGCATGCGCAGACAATTGTCGCTGGACCCTCTGGGGGAGCGTAGCGTTGCGTGACAGAGAGGGCCAGAACTGGACTAGGCCGTCGCTTGCTCCGGATTGCAGTGGACGTCAGATGCCAGCTGACATGAAGTAGATGCTGAATCATATTTGCACAAGTTTTCGTTCTCTGGGCTTCATTAGGTAAACAACAGTAGTTTTGCGCGTAAAACCGATTAACAACTAGTTTCTCTTCAACACATCAGTACAATACTAGGCGTCAAAGTTAGGAGAATTATCTTATTGATCCGCAAGGAAAATTGTCTCAATATGCTATCAAATTCTCCCAACTTGCATTATGAAGTTTGGGAAAACCGGCAAGGAGATTTTGTTAGTTGATACATTAGTTTAATGTTTGAACCCGTGCAATATTTAACTAGTCTCCTACGCAGCCGTTATTTGTGTCGTCACGCAACGCTTCTCAGAAGCGTTGCGTGACGACACAAATAACGGCTGCGTAGGAGACTAATATTTATTAGGAGACTTGAATTTAGATATTGAGAAGAAATTACGATCAGAATTGTATCTAACAAATACCAATATTGTTTTCAAATTCTACACAAATTGTGCACCAAGAATCTAATTTGTTGAATGTATACCAAAAGAAATGGTGCACAAATTTTGCCTTTAAAACGTTTATTCTGCGTAATCATTCCTTCAATTATTGCACGGGTCCGCGTTTAGGGCGTATTTTACCTATGAAATCAATGTTTTCGACACTTGGTATTTGATTATTTATTTTGTTTGCCCAAAAAAACTCATTAACAAATTACAGAAAATTATTTCCAAACCTGAAGTATTTTGCCTGAGCAATTTATCGCGAAAAGACTTAGTTTATTTTTCAAAATTTTGCCAGTAGTTTCTCGTTTGTAAAATAAGTAGAAAATACTTTATTTTGAATCGGTACATATTTACTAGTGAATTTTTGCCTTGTACTTATTTCATTGCTATTTAACTTTGTAATTAGAAATTTGTCTTATACTTAGAAATATAATTAACGCTTGCAGCTTGTACAATAGTTAATAATATTCTTGTAATTAAAAACTTGAAATAAACAAACAATCGTAATCAATAAATGAGTCTTGCTTTATTGTAATCAATCAATAAGTTTTGCTTTATTTACAAAGTAAAACAAAAAAAATATTGCGCTTTTGAAAGGGGCCTGGAAACTAGTAAGAATGTAGGCTATCTCTTTTTATATAAATTGCCTATGTAGGGTTGCCAGCGCGCGGGAAAATTTCTGCCTTTTAAACAGGGTCCAGTAAAATAATCAGAATAAACGACATCTTTTGATGGGTAAAATCCGCTGCTACTGCACAGATTTTTCCCGCCAAAAGACTTAGTTTATTTTTGACTCAATACTGAAGACTCCCACTCATTCTCGTCCCCAGAGGCCACGATCCTTTTGGTCAGCACCAAGAATCGAGACCTCTGGCCGGAACCAATTTGTTGAGCATGCGCAGAGTAACCGGAAGTCCGCGAATCGCGGACTACCGTCAAATCTGACAAATCTGATTGGCTGAGAATACAGAACGAGTACTCTGAGCATGCTCAACAAATTGGGACCGGCCAGAGGTCTCGATTCTTGGTGCTGACCAAAAGGATCGTGGCCTCTGGGGACGAGAATGACTCCCACTCAAAAGCACATAACTTTTTCCCGCCAAAAGACTTAGTTTATTTTTTGAGTTTTTTTATTTTCCCGCCAAAAGACTTAGTTTTTTTTTTGAAAAATTATCAGGCTCCTTTCAAAAGCGCAGTTATTTTTCCCGCCAAAAGACTTAATTTTTTTCGAGCTAATTTTCGCCACGAAATGAACTGTATACACTTTAACTTTATTTGAATTGTTCAATATCTTGTGCGGATGAAACTTGAACTGAGGTACATGTAGTTTGCTTCATTGTACATCTTCTTTGTCCCTTTATTACACGAGAAATGTCCTTCATCCTGCAAAACAAAAAAGAACAACGTCAGAATCGACATTTACCGCAAATTAGGCAGTAGAAAATACATTTTGAAACGCACACATTAAGGCATAAATACGTTGCATTTAAGTCGCCGTCGAATGTAATCCGAGCCGCAGAAATCTTGCTAGTATTACTTGATTCAACTGCAGTTGTACCTTGCAATATAAACACCATGGAAGCAACGTGTTCTACTTTGCTATTTTATACGGCATTTCAAGCGAGTTCAGTTACTTTCAAATACAGGGAACAGAATGCGGCGTATAAATCAATCCTAACTCCCTAGATTTAATAACACAATTAACCTTTTACTACATCGGATTTTCCCAAGTATAAATTAATTTTTGGTGCAAAAGCTTATTCATATTCATTGTTGACTATAGCGATGTTTCTCGTTACGTCACCTATTGTTATTAATGTGCCAACCAGAGAACTATTGGCTGTTGAAACAAAGAGTTCTTTTGTTTAATGGTTGGCAAATTTGAATAACAAAACAAATTTGACGTAATGTTGATCAACAGTGAACACTCCTATATGAGTACAATTTTAAGATTGCAATCGCTGCTTTGGAAGCGAGCATAAATTTCAATGCAACAAGCTGTGCTAGAAAATTCAAATTTGTTATTTTCCAAGAAAAACACAATGGCTATTATTGTCAGGTATTGTTATCCTGGGTCAGTCGATGTGTTGGAATTCCTTTGATCATAAATTAAATTCACAAATTCGACCGAAAACATCTTGTTTTCATCAGTATTGTGGAAGTATTAAAAATGCGCAATTTTGTGTCAATAATTCAGCAAGGATTCGACAAGGACATAGAAGTCCAGGAAGTGATAATAAAAAGACATTTTAAGGGAAATTTTTTCGAAACCTTTACTGTGCAAATCAGAAAAGCTTGAACACTTTGATTTAAGCTTGGATTTTCCTTTGCCAAAAATTGGTCTACTTTTTCCCCTGTATTTATTTTATTGCTATTTTCACAAAGCTTTTCTGCAATAACAAAGTGTAAATTTGAGTTTCCTGAAGTGTTCACGCTTTTGTTTATTCGCACAGTAATAATATGAACAATGATGACAACGACGAGTGACGGATACGGGGGGAGGGGAGGGGGAGTCTGGGTCCCCCCATTAGACCTGAGGGATTTTTGTTTTCTCCATTATCCATAGAAAAACCATCTCCATCTCTTTCGGGGAAAACCCTGGGACCCCCCCTGTCAAAAATTCCTGGATCCGCCCCTGAGTCGACGAGCCAGATAGAAAAAGAACAAAATTAAAGACACTTACCATTTCTTTGACTTGCTTTCTGTCAGATACTTCTGTGGTTATGATGACTCTCTCTTCTGAAAATTAAAAGATAAATGTTGGTAACAATTCTACTTACATCCTAGCATACAACAGATTTGCCACCGCTAGGGGCTCACAGTGACGGAGAGGGGGAGGGGGAGGGAACTATAGCTTTGAGAAAATGAAAATGAATCACATTCTCACATATAAGTTATTTTGTTAAAAAAATTATCAAATTTTATATATTGTACTCTTTCATAAGCTCATATCTTGCACAAAATATTGCCGGAATTAAAAAAAATTATTGAAACAAACTAAAAACATAATTGCCAACTGGGTAATAAACTCTAAACAATATCGGCCAAAAATTAACACTCGGGATATGTTTTTCAATCCTATGCCAATATTCCTGTGGCATGTGAACAAAATCTTCATCCAAAATTCAGTGAATTAACGCTTTTAGAATGTGACACCTCCATCAACATTTTTGTTCATAAATTTAGTTCTCCTTTACAGTGAAGATGACGCTACCGTTGTCACTCGACAAAGTTTTTGATTAATTTTTGACATCTTTTTGACAACTTTGATGGGTTCCGTTTCAGTGGCGCCACATTTGAACTAGACCAGAAACTAAAACCATTCAAATTTCATGACTCCGCCTCCAACACTCCTTGGATTTTGATTGGTCAAGTCAAACGGAACCCATCCGAAAGTCGTCTAAAAGTTGTCAAAAATTAATCAAAAACTTTGTCGAGTGGCAACGGTAGCATCATCTTCACTGTGACTTTTTGATTTTTGTTTTACAAAGTACAGTGGTGTAACACTTCAGGGTATGATTTTTGTGATTGTAGAACATAACATTGATTATACTCAAGACCACAGTTGTATTTTTCACCGTTTTCCAAACAACAGAAGTTATTTTTGTATTTCATTGATTTTAAACGAAGATGATTTTTTTTCAACATAATAGTCTCAGTGTCAAAAGCTGGAAATGAAGTTTTTTTTAAATATTGTGGCTTAACTACCTGTAGACGAGGTTTGACAAAACTCCATAACACAGTTTTCAAAACAAGAATAATCTTTGAGAGGTGATTTTGTGCATTTCAAGCATTTTTTAAAATTCACTGTATATACACTAGTCAGTCGAACCTTATTAAGTGGCCAACCCTATTAAGGTCATTCCTTAGTATTGCACTGCGCATCCTTTCTGCGCATAATTTCGCGCGTAATTAGCGCGCGCACATTAAAAACATGGCGGCTTTTTCATTATGGCTATGCTCGCCAGAGAGGTAAATGATTGTTTCCTCGTAAACGAGCGTGGTGACCTATCATTTTTTTTCGCATATTTAAGTCTAGTAATCATCTTCTTTCTATACAAAGAGTATAGACCAATTCTCAGTGCAGGAAAATTAATAATCACTGGAAACGTGAAAAAATACGTGTTTTTGGTTGATTTTGTAAGGAATTAGGAGGTATTTTAGTCGATTATATCTCTTTCGCGGGCTGGTGACCTATTCTTTTTATTCTATATTTTGAAACATTACATCACAATTTTCAACTAGGGAAAGTTTCAGAAACTTCCCAGTGTAACTTCTATTTCGATGGAATAACCTTAAACGGCCAGCTATCAAAGTCCCAATATCAGTATAATACTGTATATAAAACCCCTATTAAGCGGCCAACCCCTATTAGCAGCCCTTGCCATTTCCCCGCTTAAGGCGGGATTCTACCTGGATGTCATTTTTCCGCCACTTAACATGGGTTTAATGGAAATATCTCGTTCGCGTTTCAAGCAATCCAAAAACTCTCCACTCATCCCATGAATCTATGTTATGGGGTGTTTTGTAAATTTTTGAGTGATTTTTGGGTATTTTGGGGAGGAAATAGTTTTTCTCAAAGGAGTTGTAAAATTTAGGGAAATAAGAAATATTGAAGATTTAATGTAGTTTTAAAATTAGAATTTGAAGTTAAAAATTAGTAGATTGACAATTGACGACAGTTGATAACCACGCAAGAGCACCCGCGTGGGTATCAACTGTCTGTTGGTGTTCCAAATTTTTTTTTTCCTTCTATCCCTTCTTTAAACCTCTTAAAATTTCATTGAAATTCAGGTAGAATCCCCCCTTAATCGAGGTTCGACTGTAACTGCTTCTTTTTGATAACCTGGCCCCCTAAACAGCCCATTTCACCCTGCATGCATAACAGACGGCCATGCGATCAAAACATGTGCTTACACATGCTTTGATCGATTGCGCTATTTTATGGCGGCAGTAATTGGCTCTGTAATAACGTTGAAAACAAAAAGGTTCAAATTTCTTTAGACAGTCGTTGGAAAACTGATTCTCTTAGCAAATCTATCGAATTATTCTTGACTGATCTCCTTTCCAAAATATTATAATGTTATGGATTTCCCATGGGCATACGCGTCATTGCTATGCTTGGCATTCGCAGCTTTCGCCTATTTATACCACTCCTTGATTGGCGTAATTCAGCCAGTATAGAACTTTTTGTTATTAAAATTGCTTTGGAAAAAATCAACATGTACAAGTTGAGAGACACTGGTTTGTTTTAAATTTTTGATCAACCTTGACAACCAACTTCTTCTTCGGTAATATCATAATTACCATACATCATACACATAACATTCTCAATACATTGCCATGGTAATGATCGAAGAAAGTTTTTGGAATTTCTTTGAAAATATAAATCAGTAGACTAAGTACAACTTGAATCTGTCTGCTTTTTTGACTTCCCAAAATTGATCAACATTTGTTTTTTGTTGTTGTTGTTGTTGTTGTTGTTTTTTTTGCTGACATCAATACCTTGCCATATAGGAACAGTAGCCACATGTACATGTTGTGGTTCAACTTTTTTTTTTAATTAAAATTTTTCAAACCAGTTTGATTTTTATTTTCCATTGTCTAATATTCATTACCAAAATCTGAAACAAAGGAAAATAAAAATCAAACTGGTTTGAACATTTTTAAACCAAATATCAATTTAAACCACAACATACACATTATAAGACATAATCAAGTGGCTTACCTTCATGTAATTCTTTGCACTTGTGTTCTGTTAGCCTCTTCTATGTCTGATGTATAATTCGATTTCTTTCATGGAACATCACCTGAAAGCGAGAAGAGCAATGTTGAAATGAGAAAATATGAAATTCTGAAAATATCACCCTTCTCCCCTGCAATTACAACATACGCATGCCAAATCTCAAACGCAAAATCATTTCGATGATAAGCCCCTCACCTCCCACTTCCCACCAAATACAAGCCCATGGGACAATTATATTTAGCAATTAATTTTGTATGCAGCTTAACAAATTTCAGATGCAAAATAACTTCCAAATATATATATATATAAGCCCAAACATTTCGAAACGCAAAATTCCTTCCTAGCAGAAGCCTCCCGTTGATAACCCTCCCTCCCCACCCGCCACCCCCCACCCCCCCAAAAAAGCCTGCCATATAGGAGCAGCAGCCACATGTACACATTACAATACATAATCAAGCGAGGTTTCCATGGCTTACCTTCACGTAAATGTCTTTGCAGTTGTCTTCTATGCCTTATAACATATTTCGTTCGCTTCGGTCTGAAAGCAAAAAGAGCAAAACAATAATGAATAGATGCCAGCCATTATCAGAACAGCTAGTATCCTTTAGTTTAGCGAGTTTCAGTCGCCGATGGTTTGCTCAATATAATACGCTACCCTCGATCACAGTCCCACAGAAAAAAAATTTCTGGAGTTTGGTACCTTCTAACTTTTTTAAGACTGACGCCTGAATATATGGAAAACATATATGAGCTGCGGATTAAAGATGAAATGAATAAAATGATCCTCAGGTGGACAACCTATATTTTATCTACATGCTCGATGTGAATTTTAATACCGCAGAATGTTTTCATGTCCGCCAAATCCCTAACGTCGGTACAAGCATGTAACAGTTTGCAAAGAAAACCATTCCTTGATAAATTTCAACTACAACACTCTTTAACGAATAAATTAATGTCGCATTGCTTGATAGAACTACAATACATTAAGTTCAATCTCACAATGTCGCATAAGGCCCAGTTCAGACGCCGTACTTCACATGAGCCGAATCGAATTCGAATTTAGGCCGACCTAAATTTATATTAATTTAGACTGGGTGAATTGATTCAGACGCCAAGGTTTAATAATTAAGGCCCAGTTCAGACGCCGTACTTCACATGAGCCGAATCGAATTCGACGAATTAAGTTCATGTGAGGTACGGCGTCTGAATCAATTCGGAACGGCTGGATCAATTCGGATCGGCTCAGACGTTCTTCCCGCCTGGCTCAGCCGAGAATAACGGCTGTGGACCGGCTTTGAATTAGACGCCGTACTTCACATGAGCCGAAACAAATTCATGAATTATTATAATGTATTTTTCAATATAACAGCAATCTTCGCCTATTAATTTAAGTTCGGCTGAATTAAGCTCGGCGTCTGAATCAATTCAGCCGGTCTAAATTAATTTGGGTCGGCCTAAATTCGAATTCGATTCGGCTCATGTGAAGTACGGAGTCTGAACTGGGCCTTAGCCGAACGTAATTCAGTAGGGAGAAATTGCTGTTATATTGAAAATACATTATAATAATTCATGCATTTGTTTCGGCTCATGTGAAGTTCGGCGTCTGAATCAAAGCCGTTCCACAGCCGTTCCACAGCCGTTATTCCCGACTGAGTCAGGCGGGAAGAACGGCTGAGCCGATCCGAATTCAATCAGCCGTTCCGAATTGATTTAGACGCCGTACTTCGGCTCATGTGAAGTACGGCGTCTGAACTGGGCCTAAGAGTGCAACGCTACTGACTAATATGCGGGACACGAGTTTCAAGTCTTACCTTGTTTTCTGGGCTTCGAGTGCAATGACTACTTGACAATTTTTCCGGCAATAACCTCCACTAGTTGCCGGCAAGTTTTCTAGCTCTTTGTCTTCTTTCGTTGAAGAATTCAAAACAGCTCCGACCACGAGGAACTCAAGATTAAAATGCAAATGAGTTGCCTGACAGAGAAAAAAAAATATCACGCCTCAGGTTGTGCACGTGCAAATTGCACGTCGAAGGTTCCTGGGTCCGATTGATGGGTTGAATTAATTATTTTGACAACAGATGTCAGGAAATCAATAACTGCTGCCGTAAACATGGATCTATTTTCATAGCAGTTATTGTTACAGAATTCATTTTCTATTCTCTTGCATTTTGCCATTTTACTAAGAGCGACAGTTTACACGTCAATTAGGGTCGCCCTCTTAAAGCAAACTTTTGATTTGATTTGACCTAGATTATAGAACGCTTCACCTCTGGGGAACCAGGCAGAAATCCGGGAACAAAAGGGGAGGGAACTGGGAGGAAAAGGTTTAGAGATATAGGATTAGCGATGCATATTACACATGTATGTCATTGCAAAGGAAAAGTGCCGGAAATGGAAAAGACATATATTTTAAGGCTAGCACGGCTTGATTGTACAGGGAAGAGCGGGGTTGATATTCTTCTCTAATTAGGTAAGTATTATAATTATAATATGGCACGCAATTCCGGCGTCATTGAAGCTACAACCCGTCATTAACGCCCCTACGCGTCATTGACGCCCCTCCACGTCATTGACGCCCCTACGCGTCATTGACGCCCCTAAGCGTCATTGACGCCCCTACGCGTCATTGACGCCCCTACGCGTCATTGACGCCCCTACGCGTCATTGACGCCACTACGCGTCATTGACGCTCCTACGCGTCACTGACGACACTGCGCGTCACTGACGCCCCTACGCGTCATTGACGCCCCTACGCGCCATTGACGCCCCTACGCGCCATTGACGCCCCTACGCGCCATTGACGCCCCTACGCGTCATTGACGCCCCTACGCGTCATTGACACCCCTACGCGCCATTGACGCCCCTACGCGTCATTGACGCCCCTACGCGTCATTGACGCCCCTACGCGTCATTGACGCCCCTACGCGCCATTGCCACCCCTACGCGTCATTGACGCCCCTACGCGTCATTGACGCCCCTACGCGTCATTGACGCCCCTACGCGTCATTGACGCCCCTACGCGTCATTGACGCCCCTACGCGTCATTGACGCCCCTACGCGTCATTGACGCCCCTACGCGCCATTGACGCCCCTACGCGCCATTGCCACCCCTACGCGTCATTGACGCCCCTACGCGTCATTGACGCCCCTACGCGTCATTGACGCCCCTACGCGTCATTGACGCCCCTACGCGTCATTGACGCCACTACGCGTCATTGACGCTCCTACGCGTCACTGACGACACTGCGCGTCACTGACGCCCCTACGCGTCATTGACGCCCCTACGCGTCATTGACGCCCCTACGCGCCATTGACGCCCCTACGCGTCATTGACGCCCCTACGCGTCATTGACGCCCCTACGCGTCATTGACACCCCTACGCGCCATTGACGCCCCTACGCGTCATTGACGCCCCTACGCGTCATTGACGCCCCTACGCGTCATTGACGCCCCTACGCGCCATTGCCACCCCTACGCGTCATTGACGCCCCTACGCGTCATTGACGCCCCTACGCGTCATTGACGCCCCTACGCGTCATTGACCCCCCTACGCGTCATTGACGCCCCTACGCGTCATTGACGCCCCTACGCGTCATTGACGCCCCTACGCGCCATTGCCACCCCTACGCGCCATTGACGCCCCTACGCGTCATTGACGCCCCTACGCGTCATTGACGCCCCTACGCGTCATTGACGCCCCTACGCGTCATTGACGCCCCTACGCGTCATTGACCCCCCTACGCGTCATTGACGCCCCTACGCGTCATTGACGCCCCTACGCGTCATTGACGCCCCTACGCGTCATTGACCCCCCTACGCGTCATTGACGCCCCTACGCGTCATTGACGCCCCTACGCGTCATTGACGCCCCTACGCGTCGCTGACGCCCCTACGCGTCATTGACGCCCCTACGCGTCATTGACGCCCCTACGCGTCATTGACGCCCCTACGCGTCATTGACGCCCCTACGCGTCATTGACGCCCCTACGCGCCATTGCCCCCTACGCGTCATTGACGCCCCTACGCGTCATTGACCCCCCTACGCGTCATTGACGCCCCTACGCGTCATTGACGCCCCTACGCGTCATTGACGCCCCTACGCGTCATTGACGCCCCTACGCGCCATTGCCACCCCTACGCGTCATTGACGCCCCTACGCGTCATTGACGCCCCTACGCGTCATTGATTCCCCTACGCGTCATTGACGCCCCTACGCGTCATTGACGCCCCTACGCGTCACTGACGCCCCTACGCGTCATTGACGCCCCTACGCGTCATTGACGCCCCTACGACGCCCCTACGCGCCATTGACGCCCCTACGCGTCATTGACGCCCCTACGCGTCATTGACGCCCCTACGCGTCATTGACGCCCCTACGCGTCATTGACGCCCCTACGCGTCATTGCCACCCCTACGCGTCATTGACGCCCCTACGCGTCATTGACGCCCCTACGCGTCATTGACGCCCCTACGCGTCATTGACGCCCCTACGCGTCATTGACGCCCCTACGCGTCATTGACGCCCCTACGCGCCATTGCCACCCCTACGCGTCATTGACGCCCCTACGCGTCATTGACGCCCCTACGCGTCATTGACGCCCCTACGCGTCATTGACGCCCCTACGCGTCATTGACCCCCCTACGCGTCATTGACGCCCCTACGCGTCATTGACGCCCCTACGCGTCATTGACGCCCCTACGCGTCATTGACGCCCCTACGCGTCATTGACGCCCCTACGCGTCATTGACGCCCCTACGCGTCATTGACGCCCCTACGCGTCGCTGACGCCCCTACGCGTCATTGACGCCCCTACGCGTCATTGACGCCCCTACGCGTCATTGACGCCCCTACGCGTCATTGACGCCCCTACGCGTCATTGACGCCCCTACGCGTCATTGACGCCCCTACGCGTCATTGACGCCCCTACGCGTCATTGACGCCCCTACGCGTCATTGACGCCCCTACGCGTCATTGACGCCCCTACGCGTCATTGACGCCCCTACGCGTCATTGACGCCACTACGCGTCACAGACGCCCCTACGCGTCATTGACGCCCCTACGCGTCATTGACGCCCCTACGCGTCATTGACGCCCCTACGCGTCATTGACGCCCCTACGCGTCATTGACGCCCCTACGCGCCATTGACGCCCCTACGCGTCATTGACGCCCCTACGCGTCATTGACGCCCCTACGCGTCATTGACGCCCCTACGCGTCATTGACGCCCCTACGCGTCATTGACGCCCCTACGCGTCATTGACGCCCCTACGCGTCATTGACGCCCCTACGCGTCATTGACGCCTCTACGCGTCATTGACGCCCCTACGCGTCATTGACGCCCCTACGCGCCATTGCCACCCCTACGCGCCATTGCCACCCCTACGCGTCATTGACGCCCCTACGCGTCATTGACGCCCCTACGCGTCATTGACGCCCCTACGCGTCATTGACGCCCCTACGCGTCATTGACGCCCCTACGCGTCATTGACGCCCCTACGCGTCATTGACGCCCCTACGCGTCATTGACGCCCCTACGCGTCATTGACGCCCCTACGCGTCATTGACGCCCCTACGCGTCATTGACGCCCCTACGCGTCATTGACGCCCCTACGCGTCGCTGACGCCCCTACGCGTCATTGACGCCCCTACGCGTCATTGACGCCCCTACGCGTCATTGACGCCCCTACGCGTCATTGACGCCCCTACGCGTCATTGACGCCCCTACGCGTCATTGACGCCCCTACGCGTCATTGACGCCCCTACGCGTCATTGACGCCCCTACGCGTCATTGACGCCACTACGCGTCACAGACGCCCCTACGCGTCATTGAAGCCCCTACGCGTCATTGACGCCCCTACGCGCCATTGCCACCCCTACGCGTCATTGACGCCCCTACGCGTCATTGACGCTCCTACGCGTCATTGACGCCCCTACGCGTCGCTGACGCCCCTAAGCGTCATTGACGCCCCTACGCGTCATTGACGCCCCTACGCGTCATTGACGCCCCTACGCGTCATTGACGCCCCTACGCGTCATTGACGCCCCTACGCGTCATTGACGCCACTACGCGTCACAGACGCCCCTACGCGTCATTGACGCCCCTACGCGTCATTGACGCCCCTACGCGTCATTGACGCCCCTACGCGTCATTGACGCCCCTACGCGTCATTGACGCCCCTACGCGTCATTGACGCCCCTACGCGTCATTGACGCCCCTACGCCTCATTGACGCCCCTACGCGTCATTGACGCCCCTACGCGTCATTGACGCCCCTACGCGTCATTGACGCCCCTACGCGTCATTGACGCCCCTACGCGTCATTGACGCCCCTACGCGTCATTGACGCGCCTACGCGTCATTGACGCCCCTACGCGTCATTGACGCCCCTACGCGTCATTGACGCCCCTACGCGTCATTGACGCCCCTACGCGTCATTGACGCCCCTACGCGCCATTGCCACCCCTACGCGTCATTGACGCCCCTACGCGTCATTGACGCCCCTACGCGTCATTGACGCCCCTACGCGTCATTGACGCTCCTACGCGTCATTGACGCCCCTACGCGTCACTGACGCCCCTACGCGTCATTGACGCCCCTACGCGTCATTGACGCCAATACGCGTCATTGACGCCCCTACGCGTCATTGACGCCCCTACGCGTCATTGACGCCCCTACGCGTCATTGACGCCCCTACGCGTCATTGACGCTCCTACGCGTCATTGACGCCCCTACGCGTCACTGACGCCCCTACGCGTCATTGACGCCCCTACGCGTCATTGACGCCAATACGCGTCATTGACACCCTACGCGTCATTGACGCCCCTACGCGTCATTGACGCCCCTACGCGTCATTGACGCCCCTACGCGTCATTGACGCCCCTACGCGTCATTGACGCCCCTACGCGTCATTGACGCCCCTACGCGTCATTGACGCCCCTACGCGTCATTGACGCCCCTACGCGTCATTGACGCCCCTACGCGTCATTGACGCCCCTACGCGTCATTGACGCCCCTACGCGTCATTGACGCCCCTACGCGTCATTGACGCCCCTACGCGTCATTGACGCCCCTACGCGTCACTGACGCCCCTACGCGTCACTGACGCCCCTACGCGTCATTGACGCCCGTACGCGTCATTGACGCCCCTACGCGTCATTGACGCCCCTACGCGTCATTCACGCCCCTACGCGTCATTGACGCCCCTACGCGTCATTGACGCCCCTACGCGTCACTGACGCCCCTACGCGTCATTGACCCCCCTACGCGTCATTGACGCCAATACGCGTCATTGACACCCCTACGCGTCATTGACGCCCCTACGCGTCATTGACGACCCTACGCGTCATTGACGCCCCTACGCGTCATTGACGTCTTTACGCGTCATTGACGCCCCTACGCGTCATTGACGCCCCTACGCGTCATTGACGCCCCTACGCGTCATTGACGCCCCTACGCGTCATTGACGCCCCTACGCGTCATTCACGCCCCTACGCGTCATTGACGCCCCTACGCGTCATTGACGCCCCTACGCGCCATTGCCACCCCTACGCGCCATTGCCACCCCTACGCGTCATTGACGCCCCTACGCGTCATTGACGCCCCTACGCGTCATTGACGCCCCTACGCGTCATTGACGCCCCTACGCGTCATTGACCCCCCTACGCGTCATTGACGCCCCTACGCGTCATTGACGCCCCTACGCGTCATTGACGCCCCTACGCGTCATTGACCCCCCTACGCGTCATTGACGCCCCTACGCGTCATTGACGCCCCTACGCGTCATTGACGCCCCTACGCGTCATTGACGCCCCTACGCCTCATTGACGCCCCTACGCGTCATTGACGCCCCTACGCGTCATTGACGCCCCTACGCGTCATTGACGCCCCTACGCGTCATTGCCACCCCTACGCGTCATTGACGCCCCTACGCGTCATTGACGCCCCTACGCGTCATTGACGCCCCTACGCGTCATTGACGCCACTCCGCGTCACAGACGCCCCTACGCGTCATTGAAGCCCCTACGCGTCATTGACGCCCCTACGCGCCATTGCCACCCCTACGCGTCATTGACGCCCCTACGCGTCATTGACGCTCCTACGGGTCATTGACGCCCCTACGCGTCGCTGACGCCCCTACGCCTCATTGACGCCCCTACGCGTCATTGACACCCCTACGCGTCATTGACGCCCCTACGCGTCATTGACGCCCCTACGCGTCATTGACGCCCCTACGCGTCATTGACGCCACTACGCGTCACAGACGCCCCTACGCGTCATTGACGCCCCTACGCGTCATTGACGCCCCTACGCGCCATTGCCACCCCTACGCGTCATTGACGCCCCTACGCGTCATTGACGCTCCTACGCGTCATTGACGCCCCTACGCGTCGCTGACGCCCCTACGACTCATTGACGCCCCTACGCGTCATTGACGCCCCTACGCGTCATTGACGCCCCTACGCGTCATTGACGCCCCTACGCGTCATTGCCACCCCTACGCGTCATTGACGCCCCTACGCGTCATTGACGCCCCTACGCGTCATTGACGCCCCTACGCGTCATTGACGCCCCTACGCGCCATTGCCACCCCTACGCGTCATTGACGCCCCTACGCGTCATTGACGCTCCTACGGGTCATTGACGCCCCTACGCGTCGCTGACGCCCCTAAGCCTCATTGACGCCCCTACGCGTCATTGACACCCCTACGCGTAATTGACGCCCCTACGCGTCATTGACGCCCCTACGCGTCATTGACGCCCCTACGCGTCATTGACGCCACTACGCGTCACAGACGCCCCTACGCGTCATTGACGCCCCTACGCGTCATTGACGCCCCTACGCGTCATTGACGCCCCTACGCGTCATTGACGCCCCTACGCGTCATTGACGCCCCTACGCGTCATTGACGCCCCTACGCGTCATTAACGCCCCTACGCGTCACTGACGCCCCTACACGTCATTGACCCCCCTACGCGTCATTGACGCCAATACGCGTCATTGACACCCCTACGCGTCATTGACGCCCCTACGCGTCATTGACGACCCTACGCGTCATTGACGCCCCTACGCGTCATTGACGTCTTTACGCGTCATTGACGCCCCTACGCGTCATTCACGCCCCTACGCGTCATTGACGCCCCTACGCGTCATTGACGCTCCTACGCGTCATTGACGCCCCTACGCGTCATTCACGCCCCTACGCGTCATTGACGCCCCTACGCGCCATTGACGCCCCTACGCGCCATTGCCACCCCTACGCGCCATTGCCACCCCTACGCGTCATTGACGCCCCTACGCGTCATTGACGCCCCTACGCGTCATTGACGCCCCTACGCGTCATTGACGCCCCTACGCGTCATTGACCCCCCTACGCGTCATTGACGCCCCTACGCGTCATTGACGCCCCTACGCGTCATTGACGCCCCTACGCGTCATTGACCCCCCTACGCGTCATTGACGCCCCTACGCGTCATTGACGCCCCTACGCGTCATTGACGCCCCTACGCGTCGCTGACGCCCCTACGCGTCATTGACGCCCCTACGCGTCATTGACGCCCCTACGCGTCATTGACGCCCCTACGCGTCATTGACGCCCCTACGCGCCATTGCCACCCCTACGCGTCATTGACGCCCCTACGCGTCATTGACGCCCCTACGCGTCATTGACGCCCCTACGCGTCATTGACGCCACTCCGCGTCACAGACGCCCCTACGCGTCATTGAAGCCCCTACGCGTCATTGACGCCCCTACGCGCCATTGCCACCCCTACGCGTCATTGACGCCCCTACGCGTCATTGACGCTCCTACGGGTCATTGACGCCCCTACGCGTCGCTGACGCCCCTAAGCCTCATTGACGCCCCTACGCGTCATTGACACCCCTACGCGTCATTGACGCCCCTACGCGTCATTGACGCCCCTACGCGTCATTGACGCCCCTACGCGTCATTGACGCCACTACGCGTCACAGACGCCCCTACGCGTCATTGACGCCCCTACGCGTCATTGACGCCCCTACGCGCCATTGCCACCCCTACGCGTCATTGACGCCCCTACGCGTCATTGACGCTCCTACGGATCATTGACGCCCCTACGCGTCGCTGACGCCCCTACGACTCATTGACGCCCCTACGCGTCATTGACGCCCCTACGCGTCATTGACGCCCCTACGCGTCATTGACGCCCCTACGCGCCATTGCCACCCCTACGCGTCATTGACGCCCCCACGCGTCATTGACGCTCCTACGGGTCATTGACGCCCCTACGCGTCATTGACGCCCCTACGCGCCATTGCCACCCCTACGCGTCATTGACGCCCCTACGCGTCATTGACGCTCCTACGGGTCATTGACGCCCCTACGCGTCGCTGACGCCCCTAAGCCTCATTGACGCCCCTACGCGTCATTGACACCCCTACGCGTAATTGACGCCCCTACGCGTCATTGACGCCCCTACGCGTCATTGACGTCCCTACGCGTCATTGACGCCACTACGCGTCACAGACGCCCCTACGCGTCATTGACGCCCCTACGCGTCATTGACGCCCCTACGCGTCATTGACGCCCCTACGCGTCATTGACGCCCCTACGCGTCATTGACGCCCCTACGCGTCATTGACGCCCCTACGCGTCATTGACGCCCCTACGGGTCATTGACGCCCCTACGCGTCGCTGACGCCCCTACGCCTCATTGACGCCCCTACGCGTCATTGACCCCCCTACGCGTCATTGACGCCCCTACGCGTCATTGACGCCCCTACGCGCCATTGCCACCCCTACGCGTCATTGACGTCGCTGACGCCCCTACGCCTCATTGACGCCCCTACGCGTCGCTGACGCCCCTACGCCTCATTGACGCCCCTACGCGTCATTCACGCCCCTACGCGTCATTGACGCCCCTACGCGTCATTGACGCTCCTACGCGTCATTGACGCCCCTACGCGTCATTCACGCCCCTACGCGTCATTGACGCCCCTACGCGCCATTGACGCCCCTACGCGCCATTGCCACCCCTACGCGCCATTGCACCCCTACGCGTCATTGACGCCCCTACGCGTCATTGACGCCCCTACGCGTCATTGACGCCCCTACGCGTCATTGATGCCCCTACGCGTCATTGACCCCCCTACGCGTCATTGACGCCCCTACGCGTCATTGACGCCCCTACGCGTCATTGACGCCCCTACGCGTCATTGACCCCCCTACGCGTCATTGACGCCCCTACGCGTCATTGACGCCCCTACGCGTCATTGACGCCCCTACGCGTCGCTGACGCCCCTACGCCTCATTGACGCCCCTACGCGTCATTGACGCCCCTACGCGTCATTGACGCCCCTACGCGTCATTGACGCCCCTACGCGCCATTGCCACCCCTACGCGTCATTGACGCCCCTACGCGTCATTGACGCCCCTACGCGTCATTGACGCCCCTACGCGTCATTGACGCCACTCCGCGTCACAGACGCCCCTACGCGTCATTGAAGCCCCTACGCGTCATTGACGCCCCTACGCGCCATTGCCACCCCTACGCGTCATTGACGCCCCTACGCGTCATTGACGCTCCTACGGGTCATTGACGCCCCTACGCGTCGCTGACGCCCCTAAGCCTCATTGACGCCCCTACGCGTCATTGACACCCCTACGCGTCATTGACGCCCCTACGCGTCATTGACGCCCCTACGCGTCATTGACGCCCCTACGCGTCATTGACGCCACTACGCGTCACAGACGCCCCTACGCGTCATTGACGCCCCTACGCGTCATTGACGCCCCTACGCGCCATTGCCACCCCTACGCGTCATTGACGCCCCTACGCGTCATTGACGCTCCTACGGGTCATTGACGCCCCTACGCGTCGCTGACGCCCCTACGACTCATTGACGCCCCTACGCGTCATTGACGCCCCTACGCGTCATTGACGCCCCTACGCGTCATTGACGCCCCTACGCGCCATTGCCACCCCTACGCGTCATTGACGCCCCCACGCGTCATTGACGCCCCTACGGGTCATTGACGCCCCTACGCGTCATTGACGCCCCTACGCGCCATTGCCACCCCTACGCGTCATTGACGCCCCTACGCGTCATTGACGCTCCTACGGGTCATTGACGCCCCTACGCGTCGCTGACGCCCCTAAGCCTCATTGACGCCCCTACGCGTCATTGACACCCCTACGCGTAATTGACGCCCCTACGCGTCATTGACGCCCCTACGCGTCATTGACGCCCCTACGCGTCATTGACGCCACTACGCGTCACAGACGCCCCTACGCGTCATTGACGCCCCTACGCGTCATTGACGCCCCTACGCGTCATTGACGCCCCTACGCGTCATTGACGCCCCTACGCGTCATTGACGCCCCTACGCGTCATTGACGCCCCTACGGGTCATTGACGCCCCTACGCGTCGCTGACGCCCCTACGCCTCATTGACGCCCCTACGCGTCATTGACCCCCCTACGCGTCATTGACGCCCCTACGCGTCATTGACGCCCCTACGCGCCATTGCCACCCCTACGCGTCATTGACGTCGCTGACGCCCCTACGCCTCATTGACGCCCCTACGCGTCGCTGACGCCCCTACGCCTCATTGACGCCCCTACGCGTCATTCACGCCCCTACGCGTCATTGACGCCCCTACGCGTCATTGACGCTCCTACGCGTCATTGACGCCCCTACGCGTCATTCACGCCCCTACGCGTCATTGACGCCCCTACGCGCCATTGACGCCCCTACGCGCCATTGCCACCCCTACGCGCCATTGCCACCCCTACGCGTCATTGACGCCCCTACGCGTCATTGACGCCCCTACGCGTCATTGACGCCCCTACGCGTCATTGACGCCCCTACGCGTCATTGACCCCCCTACGCGTCATTGACGCCCCTACGCGTCATTGACGCCCCTACGCGTCATTGACGCCCCTACGCGTCATTGACCCCCTACGCGTCATTGACGCCCCTACGCGTCATTGACGCCCCTACGCGTCATTGACGCCCCTACGCGTCGCTGACGCCCCTACGCCTCATTGACGCCCCTACGCGTCATTGACGCCCCTACGCGTCATTGACGCCCCTACGCGTCATTGACGCCCCTACGCGCCATTGCCACCCCTACGCGTCATTGACGCCCCTACGCGTCATTGACGCCCCTACGCGTCATTGACGCCCCTACGCGTCATTGACGCCACTCCGCGTCACAGACGCCCCTACGCGTCATTGAAGCCCCTACGCGTCATTGACGCCCCTACGCGCCATTGCCACCCCTACGCGTCATTGACGCCCCTACGCGTCATTGACGCTCCTACGGGTCATTGACGCCCCTACGCGTCGCTGACGCCCCTAAGCCTCATTGACGCCCCTACGCGTCATTGACACCCCTACGCGTCATTGACGCCCCTACGCGTCATTGACGCCCCTACGAGTCATTGACGCCCCTACGGGTCATTGACGCCACTACGCGTCACAGACGCCCCTACCCGTCATTGACGCCCCTACGCGTCATTGACGCCCCTACGCGCCATTGCCACCCCTACGCGTCATTGACGCCCCTACGCGTCATTGACGCTCCTACGGGTCATTGACGCCCCTACGCGTCGCTGACGCCCCTACGCCTCATTGACGCCCCTACGCGTCATTGACGCCCCTACGCGTCATTGACGCCCCTACGCGTCATTGACGCCCCTACGCGCCATTGCACCCCTACGCGTCATTGACGCCCCCACGCGTCATTGACGCTCCTACGGGTCATTGACGCCCCTACGCGTCATTGACGCCCCTACGCGCCATTGCCACCCCTACGCGTCATTGACGCCCCTACGCGTCATTGACGCTCCTACGGGTCATTGACGCCCCTACGCGTCGCTGACGCCCCTAAGCCTCATTGACGCCCCTACGCGTCGTTGACTCCCCTACGCGTCATTGACGCCCGTACGCGTCATTGACGCCCCTACGCGTCATTCACGCCCCTACGCGTCATTCACGCCCCTACGCGTCATTAACGCCCCTACGCGTCGTTGACGCCCCTACGCGTCATTCACGCCCCTACGCGTCATTGACGCCCCTGCGCGTCATTGACGCCCCCACGCGTCATTGATGCCCCTATGCGTCATTGACGCCCCTACGCGTCATTGACGCCGCTACGCGTCATTGACGCCCCTACGCGTCCCTGGCTGGTAGGGGCGTCAATGACGCGTACGGGCTCGTAGCGGCGTCAATGACGCGTACGGGCGTCAATGGCCGATGTAAAGGCCGATGTAAAGGCTGATGTAAAGGCCGAATGGAGGCCGATGTAAAGGCCTATGTACAGGCCGATTTGAGGCCGATTTGAGGCCGTTGTAAAGGCCGATGTAAAGGCTGATTTTTGGCCGGTTTGAGTAGTAAGTAAGTAATTTTTTTAACCACATGTCACGGATTAGGCCGATGTAAAAGCCGATTTTTGAGACCTTTTTGAGACCTCTTTGAGACCGTTTTGAGACATTTTTGAGACCTTTTTGAGATCTTTTGAGATTTTTTTGAGACCTTTTTGAGACCTTTTGAGACCTTTTGACACCTTTTTGAGACCTTTTTGAGACCGTTTTGAGACCTTTTTGAGACCTTTTTGAGATCTTTTGAGACCTTTTTGAAACCTTTTTGAGACCTTTTGAGACCTTTTGAGACCTTTTGAGACCTTTTTGAGACCTTTTTGAGACCATTTTAAGACCTTTTGGGACCTTTTTGAGACCTTTTGGAGACCTTTTTGAGACCTTTTTAAGACCTTTTAAGACCTTTTGAGACCTTTTTGAGACCTTTTTGAGACCTTTTTGAGACCTTTTGGAGATCTTTTTGAGACCTTTTTGAGACCTTTTGAGACCTTTTTGAGACCTTTTTGAGACCTTTTTGAGACCTTTTGGAGACCTTTTGGAGATCTTTTGGAGACCTTTTTGAGACCATTTTAAGACCTTTTGGGACCTTTTTGAGACTTTTTGAGACCTTTTTGAGACCTTTTGAGACCTTTTTGAGACCTTTTTGAGACCTTTTGAGACCTTTTTGAGAACTTTTTGAGACCTTTTGAGACCTTTTGGAGACCTTTTGGAGATCTTTTGGAGACCTTTTGAGACCTTTTGGAGACCTTTTTGAGACCTTTTTAAGAGCGGCCCTCTGTAATTATCGCCCGGAGGCGTGCAAAATGAAAAAATCGAAATTCCTCAAACTTTACCAGAATATAGGTCTAGTTAAACTATTGCTAGAAAAATAACTTTCAGTTCCATCAGATTTTTATTTTGGGCGAACGGCGCCCATAACGGTTTTCGGCTCTCGCATCAGTTTTCACGGGGTGAATACAACACATTACTAAACGTCTCCTAAAAAAATAGGCAAAGGAAATATCCAAACACTGTATAGTTTATTGAAAAGAAGACACATTGGTTAATTGGTTAAATGGTTATTTATACAATTTGATAGCAAACTTAATATTTGAGCAAATTTTAAAGTTTTAGCTTATTTTGAAGATTTTGGCAAGGCAAATTAAGCCTAAATTGAGAGGTAAAAAAAACCTAATTGGTACATGGCGTGGGGTTATAAAACTATAACCCAATGAAAGAGCAATGTTTCTTCTACAAATATATGTAATAACATTTTTGGGCTACTGAAACTACGAAATTTGAGAGCGCCAAACGAAAGTGCTCCCGAGGTCAAAAATTACCTTTCCGTGTCACGAAATGCATATAGCTAAAATACACAAGTCACACTGGAAAAATTCTAAGATAGATTTCACTAAATAGTTTGTGCTACTGTGGAAGGCTAGCTATTCTTAGATAGATAACGTCTTGATTTCTGGTAAATTTGTGTAAAATCTTAGCTTTTAGAGGTTAATTTGCAGCCACTAAAATGTAATTATTTTCGGTCCGAAATTCACGAAATGAAAGGAATTCACGGCACAAGACTATTTCCATCACTCTTCTATATATTAACAAAACCTATAATAAGTGAGACATAATATCGAACTATTTACAGTTAATAATGGCATCAGTACCTGTGAAGTCTTGGAATTGAAATGTAAGCGCCAACGGTGCTCAATGTTTGTGCTCCATGTTTGCCGGAATCAACAGAGATTGCGTTACACAATTCACAGATCCAACTTTATCGTGGGGGGGGGGGGGGGGGGAAGAGTAATCATTACATCACAGTCGTGTTTTTTCGCAATATTTGTGAGAACAGATGTATCATAATATTTTTTATAGACTTTATACCTTATTCTCACTTATTTTCGTGAGTATTTATTTTCACGATGTAGCAAAAAACGCGAAAACTGAAAGACGATATTTTCGCAAAATATTTTAAAAATAAAGCCTCGCGAAATACGGATCAGTCGATTTAGCCAAATAAGTACGCGCCGAAATCAGTGAGAATATTAAACAATAGACATTCATGGAGGGGTGAGCGGGTGTGACCAACGGCCCGTGGTTGCGAGGAAGCTCGTAGGTGAGTGGCCGGTTTGGGACTGTTCAGAAACCGCCACTGTGAACAGTTCATTTCCGGTTTCGATTCATTCAACCATCAACCATGGCATCGTGTGGCTACTCTGCGTTTGTCGGAGGGTTTTGTGGTTGCAGTAGGTCTAACCCCGCGAATGCAATGTGCGTGACAATCCAGAGTTGCGGCAAGTGACGGAGTAATCATCGTACCTTTTAGGTGTCAATTCCAATGTAAGACCAATGTAAGAGTTTAACTACGACAGCAACTAGTTTTGCTTTAGAATTGGGGCTTCATAGGGCCTATGAAGCACCAATTTATGGACGCTCCTCCCCCCCCCCCCCCCCTTTTCGGAGCGAAAAATGTTCCGCCGGTCTTCGGCAATCGGCTGCTACAATAATTTCTATGCACTTTAATACGCACTTACACGAAACATTGCTTAAGGTAGAGCCTAGGAAGCTCTATAATGCTTTGATTTCTCTAGTAATATTAATAACCAAACAGACATAATATAAACATATGCATGTTGTCCATGTTGTTACCTGCTCTGGCGAGAAGAAGATATGTGACAGGTGAAATACTTCAAATGACTTTTTACATCCTTGCCGCAACTCTGGATTGTCACGCACATTGCATTCGCGGGGTTAGACCTACTGCAACCACAAAACTCTCCGACAAACGCAGAGTAGCCACACGATGCCATGGTTGATGGTTGAATGAATCGAAACCGGAAATGAACTGTTTACAGTGGCAGTTTCTGAAAAGTTCCAAACCGGTCACTCACCTTCGAGCTTCCTCGCAACCACGGGCCGTTGGTCACACCCGCTCACCCCTCCATGAATGTCTATCGTTTAATATTCTCACTGATTTCGGCGCGTACTTATTTGGCTAAATCGACTGATCCGTATTTCGCGAGGCTTTATTTTTAAAATATTTTGCGAAAATATCGTCTTTCAGTTTTCGCGTTTTTTGCTACATCGCGAAAATAAATACTCACGAAAATAAGTGAGAATAAGGTATATGATACATCTGTTCTCACAAATATTACGAAAAAACACGACTGTAATGTAATGATTACTCCCCCCCCCCCCCCCACCCACGATAAAGTTGGATCCGTGAATTGTGTAAAGCAATCTCTGTTGATTCTGGCAAACATGGAGCACAAACATTGAGCACCGTTGGCGCTTACATTTCAATTCCAAGACTTCACAGGTACTGATGCCATTATTAACTGTAAATAGTTCGATATTATGTCTCACTTATTATAGGTTTTGTTAATATATAGAAGAGTGATGGAAATAGTCTTGTGCCGTGAATTCCTTTCATTCGTGAATTTCGGACCGAAAATAATTACATTTTAGTGGCTGCAAATTAACCTCTAAAAGCTAAGATTTTACACAAATTTACCAGAAATCAGACGTTATCTATCTAAGAATAGCTAGCCTTCCACAGTAGCACAAACTATTTAGTGAAATCTATCTTAGAATTTTTCCAGTGTGACTTGTGTATTTTAGCTATATGCATTTCGTGACACGGAAAGGTAATTTTTGACCTCGGGAGCACTTTCGTTTGGCGCTCTCAAATTTCGTAGTTTCAGTAGCCCAAAAATGTTATTACATATATTTGTAGAAGAAACATTGCTCTTTCATTGGGTTATAGTTTTATAACCCCACGCCATGTACCAATTAGGTTTTTTTACCTCTCAATTTAGGCTTAATTTGCCTTGCCAAAATCGTCAAAATAAGCTAAAACTTTAAAATTTGATCAAATATTAAGTTTGCTATCAACAAATTGTTTAAATAACCATTTAACCAATTAACCAATGTGTCTTCTTTTCAATAAACTATACAGTGTTTGGATATTTCCTTTGCCTATTTTTTTAGGAGACGTTTAGTAATGTGTTGTATTCACCACGTGAAAACTGATGCGAGAGCCGAAAACCGTTATGGGCGCCGTTCGCCCAAAATAAAAATCTGATGGAACTGAAAGTTATTTTTCTAGCAATAGTTTAACTAGACCTATATTCTGGTAAAGTTTGAGGAATTTCGATTTTTTCATTTTGCACGCCTCCGGGCGATAATTACAGAGGGCCGCTCTTAAGACCTTTTTAAGACCTTTTGAGACCTTTTTGAGACCTTTTTGAGACCTTTTTGAGACCTTTTTGAGACCTTTTTGAGATCTTTTTGAGACCTTTTTGAGACCTTTTGAGACCATTTTAAGACCTTTTGGGACCTTTTTGAGACCTTTTGGAGACCTTTTTGAGACCTTTTTAAGACCTTTTTAAGACCTTTTGAGACCTTTTTGAGACCTTTTTTGAGTCCTTTTGGAGACCTTTTGGAGATCTTTTTGAGACCTTTTTGAGACCTTTTGAGACCTTTTTAAGACCTTTTGGGACCTTTTGAGACCTTTTGGAGACCTTTTTGAGACCTTTTTAAGACCTTTTTGAGACCTTTTGAGACCTTTTTGAGACCTTTTTGAGACCTTTTTGAGACCTTTTGGAGATCTTTTTGAGACCTTTTTGAGACCTTTTGAGACCTTTTTGAGACCTTTTGGAGACCTTTCTGAGACCTTTTTTAGACCTTTTTGAGATCTTTTTGAGACCTTTTTGAGACCTTTTGAGACCATTTTAAGACCTTTTGAGACCTTTTTGAGACCTTTTGGAGACCTTTTTGAGACCTTTTTAAGACCTTTTTAAGACCTTTTGAGACCTTTTTGAGACCTTTTTGAGACCTTTTGAGACCTTTTGGAGATCTTTTTGAGACCGTTTTGAGACCTTTTTGAGACCTTTTTGAGAACTTTTGGAGACCTTTTGAGACCTTTTTGAGACCTTTTTAAGACCTTTTTGAGACCTTTTTGAGACCTTTTTGAGACCTTTTTGAGACCTTTGAGACCTTTTGGAGATCTTTTTGAGACCTTTTTGAGACCTTTTGAGACCTTTTTGAGACCTTTTTGAGACCTTTTTGAGACCTTTTTGAGACCTTTTTGAGATCTTTTGAGACCTTTTTGAGACCTTTGAGACTTTTGAGACCTTTTGAGACCTTTTGAGACCTTTTTGAGACCTTTTGAGACCTTTTGAGACCTTTTTGAGACCTTTTTGAGACCTTTTTGAGACCTTTTGAGACCTTTTTGAGACCTTTTGAGACCTTTTGAGACCTTTTTGAGACCTTTTTGAGACCTTTTGAGACCTTTTGAGACCTTTTGAGACCTTTTTGAGACCTTTTTGAGACCTTTTGAGACCTTTTGAGACCTTTTTGAGACCTTTTGAGACCTTTTTGAGACCTTTTGAGACCTTTTGAGACCTTTTTGAGACCTTTTTGAGACCTTTTGAGACCTTTTTGAGACCTTTTTGAGACCTTTTTGAGACCTTTTTGAGACCTTTTTGAGACCTTTTTGAGACCTTTTTGAGACCTTTTGAGACCTTTTGAGACCTTTTGAGACCTTTTTGAGACCTTTTTAAGACCTTTTGAGACCTTTTGAGACCTTTTGAGACCTTTTTGAGACCTTTTTGAGACCTTTTTGAGACCTTTTTGAGACCTTTTTGAGACCTTTTGAGACCTTTTTGAGACCTTTTTGAGACCTTTTTGAGACCTTTTTGAGACCTTTTGAGACCTTTTTGAGACCTTTTGGTGAGACCTTTTTGAGACCTTTTTGAGACCTTTTTGAGACCTTTTTGAGACCTTTTTGAGACCTTTTGAGACCTTTTTGAGACCTTTTGAGACCTTTTTGAGACCTTTTTGAGACCTTTTTGAGACCTTTTTGAGACCTTTTGAGACCTTTTTGAGACCTTTTGAGACCTTTTTGAGACCTTTTTGAGACCTTTGAGACCTTTTTGAGACCTTTTGAGACCTTTTTGAGACCTTTTTTTTTGAGACCTTTTTGAGACCTTTTGAGACCTTTTTGAGACCTTTTTGAGACCTTTTGAGACCTTTTTGAGACCTTTTGAGACCTTTTTGAGACCTTTTTGAGACCTTTTGAGACCTTTTTGAGACCTTTTTGAGACCTTTTTGAGACCTTTTTGAGACCTTTTTGAGACCTTTTTGAGACCTTTTTGAGACCTTTTGAGACCTTTTGAGACCTTTTTGAGACCTTTTGAGACCTTTTTGAGACCTTTTTGAGACCTTTTGAGACCTTTTTGAGACCTTTTTGAGACCTTTTTGAGACCTTTTTGAGACCTTTTTGAGACCTTTTGAGACCTTTTTGAGACCTTTTTGAGACCTTTTTGAGACCTTTTGAGACCTTTTTGAGACCTTTTTGAGACCTTTTTGAGACCTTTTGAGACCTTTTTGAGACCTTTTGAGACCTTTTTGAGACCTTTTTGAGACCTTTTTGAGACCTTTTGAGACCTTTTTGAGACCTTTTTGAGAACTTTTGAGACCTTTTTGAGACCTTTTGAGACCTTTTTGAGACCTTTTTGAGACCTTTTGAGACCTTTTTGAGACCTTTTTGAGACCTTTTTGAGACCTTTTTGAGACCTTTTGAGACCTTTTTGAGACCTTTTGAGACCTTTTTGAGACCTTTTTGAGACCTTTTGAGACCTTTTGAGACCTTTTTGAGACCTTTTTGAGACCTTTTTGAGACCTTTTTGAGACCTTTTTGAGACCTTTTGAGACCTTTTGAGACCTTTTTGAGACCTTTTTGAGACCTTTTGAGACCTTTTTGAGACCTTTTGAGACCTTTTTGAGACCTTTTTGTTTGAGACCTTTTTGAGACCTTTTTGAGACCTTTTTGAGACCTTTTTGAGACCTTTTTGAAATCGTTTGAGACCTTTTTGAGACCTTTTTGAGACCTTTTTGAGACCTTTTGAGACCTTTTTGAGACCTTTTTGAGACCTTTTGAGACCTTTTTGAGACCTTTTGAGACCTTTTGAGACCTTTTTGAGACCTTTTGAGACCTTTTTGAGACCTTTTGAGACCTTTTTGAGACCTTTTTGAGACCTTTTGAGACCTTTTTGAGACCTTTTTGAGACCTTTTGAGACCTTTTTGAGACCTTTTGAGACCTTTTGAGACCTTTTGACCTTTGAGACCTTTTTGAGACCTTTTGAGACCTTTTTGAGACCTTTTTGAGACCTTTTTGAGACCTTTTTGAGACCTTTTTGAGACCTTTTTGAGACCTTTTGAGACCTTTTTGAGACCTTTTGAGACCTTTTTGAGACCTTTTTGAGACCTTTTTGAGACCTTTGAGACCTTTTTGAGACCTTTTGAGACCTTTTGAGACCTTTTTGAGACCTTTTTGAGACCTTTTTGAGACCTTTTTGAAATCGTTTGAGACCTTTTTGAGACCTTTTTGAGACCTTTTTGAGACCTTTTGAGACCTTTTTGAGACCTTTTTGAAATCGTTTGAGACCTTTTTGAGACCTTTTTGAGACCTTTTGAGACCTTTTGAGACCTTTTTGAGACCTTTTTGAGACCTTTTTGAGACCTTTTGAGACCTTTTTGAGACTTTTTGAGACCTTTTTGAGACCTTTTGAGACTTTTTGAACCTTTTGAGACCTTTTTGAGACCTTTTTGAGACCTTTTGAGACCTTTTTGAGACCTTTTTGAGACTTTTGAGACCTTTTTGAGACCTTTTGAGACCTTTTTGAGACCTTTTTGAGACCTTTTGAGACCTTTTTGAGACCTTTTTGAGACCTTTTGAGACCTTTTTGAGACCTTTTGAGACCTTTTTGAGACCTTTTTGAGACCTTTTGAGACCTTTTTGAGACCTTTTTGAGACCTTTTTGAGACCTTTTTGAGACCTTTTTGAGACCTTTTGAGACCTTTTTGAGACCTTTTTGAGACCTTTTTGAGACCTTTTTGAGACCTTTTTGAGACCTTTTTGAGACCTTTTTGAGACCTTTTGAGACCTTTTTGAGACCTTTTGAGACCTTTTTGAGACCTTTTTGAGACCTTTTGAGACCTTTTTGAGACCTTTTTGAGACCTTTTTGAGACCTTTTGAGACCTTTTGAGACCTTTTTGAGACCTTTTTGAGACCTTTTTGAGACCTTTTTGAGACCTTTTGAGACCTTTTTGAGACCTTTTTGAGACCTTTTGAGACCTTTTTGAGACCTTTTTGAGACCTTTTGAGACCTTTTTGAGACCTTTTTGAAATCGTTTGAGACCTTTTTGAGACCTTTTTGAGACCTTTTTGAGACTTTTTGAGACCTTTTTGAGACCTTTTTGAGACCTTTTTGAAACTTTTGAGACCTTTTTGAGACCTTTTGAGACCTTTTTGAGACCTTTTTGAGACTTTTGAGACCTTTTGAGACCTTTTGAGACCTTTTTGAGACCTTTTTGAGACTTTTGAGACCTTTTTGAGACCTTTTGAGACCTTTTTGAGACTTTTTTGAGACCTTTTTGAGACCTTTTTGAGACCTTTTTGAGACCTTTTTGAGACCTTTTTGAGACCTTTTTGAGACCTTTTGAGACCGTTTTGAGACCTTTTTGAGACTTTTGAGAACTTTTTGAGACCTTTTTGAGACCTTTTGAGACCTTTTGAGACCTTTTTGAGACCTTTTTGAGACCTTTTTGAGACCTTTTTGAGACCTTTTGAGACCTTTTTGAGACCTTTTGAGACCTTTTTGAGACCTTTTTGAGACCTTTTTGAGACCTTTTGAGACCTTTTTGAGACATTTTTGAGACCTTTTGAGACCTTTTTGAGACCTTTTGAGACCTTTTGAGACCTTTTTGAGACCATTGAGACCTTTTTGAGACCTTTTTGAGACCTTTTTGAGACCTTTTTGAGACCTTTTGAGACCTTTTTGAGACCTTTTGAGACCTTTTGAGACCTTTTTGAAATCATTTGAGACCTTTTGAGACCTTTTTGAGACTTTTTGAGACCTTTTGAGACCTTTTTGAGACCTTTTTGAGACCTTTTGAGACCTTTTTGAGACCTTTTGAGACCTTTTTGAGACCTTTTGAGACCTTTTGAGACCTTTTTGAAATCGTTTGAGACCTTTTTGAGACCTTTTTGAGACCTTTTTGAGACTTTTGAGACCTTTTGAGACCTTTTGAGACCTTTTTGAGACCTTTTTGAGACCTTTTTGAGACCTTTTGAGACCTTTTTGAGACCTTTTTGAGACCTTTTGAGACCTTTTTGAGACATTTTGAGACCTTTTGAGACCTTTTTGAGACCTTTTGAGACCTTTTTGAGACCTTTTTGAGACCTTTTTGAGACCTTTTGAGACCTTTTTGAGACCTTTTTGAGACCTTTTTGAGACCTTTTTGAGACCTTTTGAGACCTTTTTGAGACCTTTTGAGACCTTTTTGAGACCTTTTTGAGACCTTTTGAGACCTTTTTGAGACCTTTTTGAGACCTTTTGAGACCTTTTTGAGACCTTTTTGAAATCGTTTGAGACCTTTTTGAGACCTTTTTGAGACCTTTTTGAGACCTTTTGAGACCTTTTTGAGACCTTTTTGAGACCTTTTGAGACCTTTTTGAGACCTTTTTGAGACCGTTTGAGACCTTTTTGAGACCTTTTGAGACCTTTTTGAGACCTTTTGAGACCTTTTTGAGACCTTTTTGAGACCTTTTGAGACCTTTTTGAGACCTTTTGAGACCTTTTTGAGACCTTTTTGAGACCTTTTTGAGACCTTTTTGAGACCTTTTGAGACCTTTTTGAGACCTTTTGAACTTTTGAGACCTTTTTGAGACCTTTTGAGACCTTTTTGAGACCTTTTTGAGACCTTTGAGACTTTTGAGACCTTTTGAGACCTTTTTGAGACCTTTTTGAGACCTTTTGAGACCTTTTTGAGACCTTTTTGAGACCTTTTTGAGACCTTTTGAGACCTTTTGAGACCTTTTTGAAATCTTTTGAGACCTTTTTGAGACCTTTTTGAGACCTTTTTGAGACCTTTTGAGACCTTTTTGAGACCTTTTTGAGACCTTTTGAGACCTTTTGAGACCTTTTGAGACCTTTTTGAGACCTTTTGAGACCTTTTTGAGACCTTTTTGAGACCTTTTGAGACCTTTTGAGACCTTTTTGAGACCTTTTTGAGACTTTTGAGACCTTTTTGAGACCTTTTGAGACCTTTTTGAACTTTGAGACCTTTTTGAGACCTTTTTGAGACCTTTTTGAGACCTTTTTGAGACCTTTTTGAGACCTTTTGAGACCTTTTTGAGACCTTTTGAGACCTTTTTGAGACCTTTTTGAGACCTTTTGAGACCTTTTTGAGACCTTTTTGAGACCTTTTTGAGAACTTTTGAGACCTTTTTGAGACCTTTTTGAGACCTTTTGAGACCTTTTGAGACCTTTTGAGACCTTTTTGAGACCTTTTGAGACCTTTTTGAGACCTTTTTGAAATCGTTTGAGACCTTTTTGAGACCTTTTTGAGACCTTTTTGAGACCTTTTGAGACCTTTTTGAGACCTTTTGAGACCTTTTTTGAGACCTTTTTGAGACCTTTTTGAGACCTTTTGAGACCTTTTTGAGACCTTTTTGAGAACTTTTGAGACCTTTTTGAGACCTTTTGAGACCTTTTTGAGACCTTTTTGAAATCATTTGAGACCTTTTTGAGACCTTTTTGAGACTTTTTGAGACCTTTTGAGACCTTTTGAGACCTTTTTGAGACCTTTTGAGACCTTTTTGAGACCTTTTGAGACCTTTTTGAGACCTTTTGAGACCTTTTTGAGACCTTTTTGAGACCTTTTGAGACCTTTTTGAGACCTTTTTGAGACCTTTTTGAGACCTTTTTGAGACCTTTTTGAAATCGTTTGAGACCTTTTTGAGACTTTTTGAGACCTTTTTGAGACCTTTTTGAGACCTTTTTGAGACCTTTTTGAGACCTTTTGAGACCTTTTTGAGACCTTTTTGAAACCGTTTTGAGACCTTTTTGAGACCTTTTGAGACCTTTTTGAGACCTTTTGAGACCTTTTTGAGACCTTTTTGAAATCGTTTGAGACCTTTTTGAGACTTTTTGAGACCTTTTTGAGACTTTTTTGAGACCTTTTTGAGACCTTTTTGAGACCTTTTGAGACCTTTTTGAGACCTTTTTGAAATCGTTTGAGACCTTTTTGAGACCTTTTGAGACTTTTTTGAAACCTTTTTGAGACCTTTGAGATCTTTTTGACACCGTTTGAGACCTTTTTGAGACCTTTTTGAGAACTTTTGAGACCTTTTTGAGACCTTTTTGAGAACTTTTGAGACCTTTTTGAGACATTTTTGAGAACTTTTGAGATCTTTTTGAGACCTTTTGAGACCTTTTTGAGAACTTTTTGAAACCGTTTGAGACCTTTTTGAGACCTTTTTGAGAACTTTTGAGACCTTTTTGAGACCTTTTTGAGAACTTTTGAGAACTTTTTGAGACCTTTTTGAGACCTTTTGAAACCTTTTGAGACCTTTTTGAGACCTTTTTGAAATCGTTTTTGAGACCTTTTTGAGACCTTTTTGAGAACTTTTGAGACCTTTTTGAGACCTTTTTGAGACCTTTTTGAAATCGTTTGAGACCTTTTTGAGACCTTTTTGAGACCTTTTTGAGACCTTTTGAGACCTTTTTGAGACCTTTTTGAAATCGTTTGAGACCTTTTTGAAACCTTTTTGAGACTTTTTTGAGAACTTTTGAGACCTTTTTGAGACCTTTTTGAAACCGTTTTAGACCTTTTTGAGACCTTTTTGAGACTTTTTGAAACCTTTTTGGGACCTTTGAGATCTTTTTGAAACCGTTTGAGACCTTTTTGAGACCTTTTTTAGAACTTTTGAGACCTTTTTGAGACCTTTTGAGAACTTTTGAGACCTTTTTGAGACCTTTTGAGACCTTTTTGAGAACTTTTTGAGACCTTTTTGAGACCTTTTTGAGACCTTTTGAGACCTTTTTGAGACCTTTTGAGACCTTTTTGAGACCTTTTTGAAACCTTTTGAGACCTTTTTGAGACCTTTTTGAGACCTTTTGAGAAGTTTTGAGACCTTTTGAAACCGTTTGAGACCTTTTTGAGACCTTTTCGAGACCTTTTTGAGACTTTTTGAGACCTTTTTGAGACCTTTTTGAGACCTTTTAGAGACCTTTTGAGATCTTTTTGAAACCGTTTGAGACCTTTTTGAAACCTTTTGAGACCTTTTGAGACCTTTTTGAGACCTTTTTAAAACCTTTTGAGACTTTTTTGAGAACTTTTGAGACCTTTTTGAGACCTTTTTGAGACCTTTTTGAGACCTTTTTGCGACCTTTTGAGACCTTTTTGAGACCTTTTTAAAACCTTTTCGAGACCTTTGTGAGACCTTTTTGAGACCTTTTGAGACCTTTTTGAGACCTTTTTGAAATGTTTGAGACCTTTATGAGACCTTTTTGAGACCTTTTTGAGACTTTTTGAAACCTTTTACTAGAGACCTTTTGAGATCTTTTTGAAACAGTTTGAGACCTTTTTGAGACCTTTTTGAGACCTTTTTGAGACCTTTTGAGACCTTTTTGAGACCTTTTTAGAACTTTTGAGACCTTTTTGAGACATTTTTTGAACTTTTGAGATCTTTTTGAGACCTTTTGAGACCTTTTTGAGAACTTACTGAAACGATTTAAGACCTTTTTGAGACCTTTTTGATACCTTTTTGAGACCTTTTGAGAACTTTTGAGACCTTTTTGAGACATTTTGAGACCGTTTTGAGACCTTTTTGAAATCATTTGAGACTTTTTGAGACCTTTTTGAGACTTTTTTGTGAACTTTTGAGACCTTTTTGAGTCCTTTTTGAGACCTTTTCGAGACCTTTTCGAGACCTTTGTGAGACCTTTTTGAGACCTTTTGAGACCTTTTTGAGACCTTTTTGAAATCGTTTGAGAGCATTTTGAGACCTTTTTGAGACATTTTTCGAACTTTTGAGATCTTTTTGAGACCTTTTGAGACCTTTTTTAAGAACTTACTGAAACCATTGATTTTAATAAGACCTTTTTGAGACCTTTTTGATACCTTTTTGAGACCTTTTTGAGAACTTTTGAGACCTTTTTGAGACATTTTGAGACCGTTTTGAGACCTTTTTGAAATCATTTGAGACCTTTTTGAGACCTTTTTGAGACTTTTCTGTGAACTTTTGAGACCTTTTTGAGTCCTTTTTGAGACCTTTTTGAGACCTTTTTGAAACGGTTTGAGACCTTTTTGAGACCTTTTCGAGACCTTTTTGAGACCTTTTTGAGACCTTTTGAGACCTTTTTGAGACCTTTTTGAGACCTTTTTGAGAACTTTTAGAGACCTTTTTGAGAACTTTTGAGACCTTTTTGAGACCTTTTTGAAACCGTTTGAGACCTTTTTGAGACCTTTTTGAGACCTTTTTGAAATCGTTTGAGACCTTTTGAGACTTTTTTGAGACCTTTTTGAGACCTTTTTGAGACCTTTTGAGACCTTTTTGAGACTTTTTGAGACCTTTTTGAGACCTTTTTGAGACCTTTTTGAAACCTTTTGAGACCTTTTTGAGACCTTTTTGAGACCTTTTTGAGACCTTTTGAGACCTTTTTGAGACCTTTTTGAGACCTTTTGAGACCTTTTTGAGACCTTTTTGAAATCGTTTGAGACCTTTTGAGACCTTTTTGAGACCTTTTGAGACCTTTTTGAGACCTTTTTGAAATCGTTTGAGACCTTTTTGAGACCTTTTGAGACCTTTTTGAGACTTTTTTGAGACCTTTTTGAGACCTTTTTGAGACCTTTTGAGACCTTTTTGAGACCTTTTTGAAATCGTTTGAGACCTTTTTGAGACCTTTTTGAGACTTTTTGAGAACTTTTGAGACCTTTTTGAGACCTTTTGAGACCTTTTTGAGACCTTTTGAGACCTTTTTGAGACCTTTTGAGACCTTTTTGAGACCTTTTTGAAATTTGAGACCTTTTTGAGACCTTTTTGAGACTTTTTGAGACCTTTTTGAGACCTTTTGAGACCTTTTTGAGACCTTTTTGAGACCTTTTTGAGACCTTTTTGAGACCTTTTGAGACCTTTTTGAGACCTTTTTGAGAACTTTTGAGACCTTTTTGAGACCTTTTTGAACTTTTGAGATCTTTTGAGACCTTTTGAGACCTTTTTGAGACCTTTTGAAACCGTTTGAGACCTTTTTGAGACCTTTTTGAGAACTTTTGAGACCTTTTTGAGACCTTTTGAGACCTTTTTGAGACCTTTTTGAAACCGTTTGAGACCTTTTTGAGACCTTTTTGAGACCTTTTGAGAAGTTTTTGAGACCTTTTGGAAACCGTTTGAGACCTTTTTGAGACCTTTTTGAGACCTTTTTGAGACCTTTTGAGACCTTTTTGAGACCTTTTTGAAACCTTTTTGAGACCTTTTGAGACCTTTTTGAGACCGTTTGAGACCTTTTTGAGACCTTTTTGAGACCTTTGAGACCTTTTTGAGACCTTTTTAAAACCTTTTTGAGACTTTTTTGAGACCTTTTTGAGACCTTTTTGAGACCTTTTGAGACCTTTTTGAGACCTTTTTGAGACCTTTTTGAGACCTTTTTGAGACCTTTTTGAGACCTTTTGAGACCTTTTTGAGACCTTTTTGAAACCTTTTGAGACCTTTTTGAGACCTTTTTGAGACCTTTTGAGACCTTTTTGAGACCTTTTTGGAGACCTTTTGAGACCTTTTTGAGACCTTTTGAGACCTTTTTGAGACCTTTTTGAGACCTTTTTGAGACCTTTTGAGACCTTTTTGAGACATTTTTGAGAACTTTTGAGACCTTTTTGAGACCTTTTGAGACCTTTTTGAGAACTTACTGAAACGATTTGAGACCTTTTTGAGACCTTTTTGAGACCTTTTTGAGACCTTTTTGAGACCTTTTGAGACCTTTTTGAGACCTTTTTGAAATCGTTTGAGACCTTTTTGAGACCTTTTTGAGACTTTTTGAGAACTTTTGAGACCTTTTTGAGACCTTTTTGAGACCTTTTGAGACCTTTTTGAGACCTTTTTGAGACCTTTTGAGACCTTTTTGAGACCTTTTTGAAATCGTTTGAGACCTTTTTGAGACCTTTTTGAGACTTTTTGAGACCTTTTTGAGACCTTTGAGACCTTTTTGAAACCTTTTGAGACCTTTTTGAGACCTTTTTGAGACCTTTTGAGACCTTTTTGAGACCTTTTTGAGAACTTTTGAGACCTTTTTGAGACCTTTTTGAACTTTTGAGACCTTTTTGAGACCTTTTGAGACCTTTTTGAGAACTTTTTTGAGACCTTTTTGAGACCTTTTTGAGAACTTTTGAGACCTTTTTGAGACCTTTTGAGACCTTTTTGAGACCTTTTTGAAACCGTTTGAGACCTTTTTGAGACCTTTTTGAGACCTTTTGAGAAGTTTTGAGACCTTTTTGAAACCGTTTGAGACCTTTTTGAGACCTTTTGAGACCTTTTTGAGATCTTTTTGAGACCTTTTTGAGACCTTTTTGAGACCTTTTTGAGACCTTTTGAGATCTTTTTGAAACCGTTTGAGACCTTTTTGAAACCTTTTGAGACCTTTTGAGACCTTTTTGAGACCTTTTTGAGACCTTTTTGAGACTTTTTTGAGACCTTTTTGAGACCTTTTTGAGACCTTTTTGCGACCTTTTGAGACCTTTTTGAGACCTTTTTAAAACTTTTGAGACCTTTGTGAGACCTTTTTGAGACCTTTTGAGACCTTTTTGAGACCTTTTTGAAATTTTTGAGACCTTTTTGAGACCTTTTTGAGACCTTTTTGAGACCTTTTTGAGACCTTTTTGAGACCTTTTGAGACCTTTTTGAAACAGTTTGAGACCTTTTTGAGACCTTTTTGAGACCTTTTTGAGACCTTTTGAGACCTTTTTGAGACATTTTTGAACTTTTGAGACCTTTTGAGACCTTTTGAGACCTTTTTGAGAACTTTGAAACGATTTAAGACCTTTTTGAGACCTTTTTGATACCTTTTTGAGACCTTTTTGAGAACTTTTGAGACCTTTTTGAGACATTTTGAGACCGTTTTGAGACCTTTTTGAAATCATTTGAGACCTTTTTGAGACCTTTTTGAGACTTTTTTGTGAACTTTTGAGACCTTTTTGAGTCCTTTTTGAGACCTTTTCGAGACCTTTTTGAGACCTTTTGAGACCTTTTTGAGACCTTTTGAGACCTTTTTGAGACCTTTTTGAAATCGTTTGAGACCGTTGAGACCTTTTTGAGACATTTTTTTGAGATCTTTTTGAGACCTTTTGAGACCTTTTTGAGACCTTACTGAAACCATTGATTTTAATAAGACCTTTTTGAGACCTTTTTGATACCTTTTTGAGACCTTTTGAGACCTTTTTGAGACATTTTGAGACCGTTTTGAGACCTTTTTGAAATCATTTGAGACCTTTTTGAGACTTTTTTGAGAACTTTTGAGACCTTTTTGAGTCCTTTTTGAGACCTTTTTGAGACCTTTTTGAAACGGTTTGAGACCTTTTTGAGACCTTTTGAGACCTTTTTGAGACCTTTTTGAGACCTTTTGAGACCTTTTTGAGACCTTTTTGAGACCTTTTTGAGAACTTTTAGAGACCTTTTTGAGAACTTTTGAGACCTTTTTGAGACCTTTTTGAAACCGTTTGAGACCTTTTTGAGACCTTTTTGAGACCTTTTTGAAATCGTTTGAGACCTTTTTGAGACTTTTTTGAAACCGTTTTGAGACCTTTTTGAGACCTTTTTGAGACCTTTTGAGACCTTTTTGAGACCTTTGTGAGACCTTTTTGAGACCTTTTGAGACCTTTTTGAGACCTTTTTGAAATCGTTTGAGACCATTTTGAGACCTTTTTGAGACTTTTTGAAACCTTTTTGAGACCTTTGAGATCTTTTTGAAACCGTTTGAGACCTTTTTGAGATCTTTTTGAGAACTTTTGAGACCTTTTTGAGACCTTTTTGAGACTTTGAGACCTTTTTGAGACATTTTTGAACTTTTGAGACCTTTTTGAGACCTTTTGAGACCTTTTTTGAAACCGTTTGAGACCTTTTTGAGACCTTTTTGAGAACTTTTGAGACCTTTTTGAGACCTTTTTGAGACCTTTTTGAGACCTTTTTGAAATCGTTTGAGACCTTTTTGAGACCTTTTTGAGAATTATTGAGACCTTTTTGAGACCTTTTTGAGACCTTTTTGAGACCTTTTGAGAAGTTTTTGAGACCTTTTTGAAACCGTTTGAGACCTTTTTGAGACCTTTTTGAGACCTTTTCGAGACCTTTTTGAGATCTTTTTGAGACCTTTTTGAGACCTTTTTGAAACCTTTTAGAGACCTTTTGAGATCTTTTTGAAACCGTTTGAGACCTTTTTGAGACCTTTTTGAGACCTTTTGAGACCTTTTTGAGACCTTTTTGAGACCTTTTTGAGACTTTTTGAGAACTTTTGAGACCTTTTTGAGACCTATTTGAGACCTTTTTGAGACCTTTTTGAAACCGTTTGAGACCTTTTTGAGACCTTTTGAGACCTTTTTGAGACCTTTTGAGACCTTTTTGAGACCTTTTTGAGACCTTTTGAGACCTTTGTGAGACCTTTTTGAGACCTTTTTGAGACCTTTTTGAGACCTTTTTGAAATCGTTTGAGACCTTTATGAGACCTTTTTGAGACCTTTTTGAGACTTTTTGAGACCTTTTAGAGACCTTTTGAGATCTTTTTGAAACCGTTTGAGACCTTTTTGAGACCTTTTTGAGACCTTTTTGAGAACTTTTGAGACCTTTTTGAGACCTTTTGAGAACTTTTGAGACCTTCTTGAGACCTTTTTGAAACCGTTTGAGACCTTTTTGAGACCTTTTGAGAACTTTTGAGACCTTTTTGAGACCTTTTTCGAACTTTTGAGATCTTTTTGAGACCTTTTGAGACCTTTTTGAGACCTTTTTGAAACCGTTTGAGATCTTTTTGAGACCTTTTTGAGACCTTTTTGAGAATTTTTGAGACCTTTTTGAGACTTTTTGAGACCTTTTTGAGACCTTTTTGAAACCGTTTGAGACCTATTTGAGACCTTTTTGAAACCGTTTGAGACCTTTTTGAGACTTTTGAGACTTATTTGAGACCTTTTTGAGACATTTTGAGACATTTTGAGACCTTTTTGAGACCTTTTTTAGATCTTTTTGAGACCAATTTGAGAACTTTTGAGTCCTTTTTGAGACCTTAGCTTTAAAACCTTTAAACGCCGATGTAAAGGTCGATTTGAGACCGATGCAAAAGCCGATTTGAGGCCGATGTAAAGGCCGATTTGAGGCCGATGTAAAGGCCGATTTGAGGCCGATTCGAGGTCGATTTGAGGCCGATTTGAGGCCGATCTAAAGGCCGATTTAATGGCCGATTTAAAGGCCGATGTAAAGGCCGATTTGAGGCCGATTTGTGGCGGTGTAAAGGCCGATTTGAGGCCGATATAAAGGTCGACGTAAAGGTCGACGTAAAGGCCGACGTTAAGGCCGATTTGAGGCTAGACTACGAGCAGTCCCTCTTTCCCAGCTTAGTCCGTCGAGCGAGTGCAGTGGGCGATAAAAATTCGCGATCGGAAAATGGCCGCGCGAAAACCTGGGGGCGAGTCAAGCGCGCGGAAAAAGAGGAACTACGGACACAGTAGGGATGTTTGACCTTTCACGGTCGAGTGATTTTTCGATTGAATTAATTCCCCGAAAAGCCTACAGAGAGCCCTGCAGAGAATGGGAACGTCGGAGGGGTGAAAAAAAAAGCCAACAGTTCGACGTTCCATATCTTATGTTTCGAAAGAAAGTCGACAGGAAATTGGAAACCTGACGACCATCGAAAATGTAGAGAAACCACAAATGAAAGTTGTTTGGATATCGGGCCCTGTGTCCTAAGCAGCGCTCAGCACAACAAAATATAAATCTGAAATTGTCTTCAGAGATGGCTTTCATGCAATTCGCGTCGTTCTGCTTCAAATGGACGGCAGGAAGGCCAAGTTCAGTCAATTCGTTGACTTGTTCTACCACGATGCTGTTGAGCGGCGAAATCACAAGAACACTCGCTTTTGGGTTCGACGATAGTTTTCCTAGGCAAAACACTTGATAGATTAGGCTATAGCCAGGACATCACATCCCGCGATAAGAGCTTCAAGCGCTTCGATCTGCTCTGATTTCAACGATTGAATTCTCGGACATCGACATAAACATTCCTGGAGCTTGTCATCCATGACATTTATTGATCAGGGGATTATCTCGAGTGTTGACAACACGTTACAGCCTGTTGACAGATCTACAATCAATAGCCAATCAGATTTTTGCGTTGTGAGAGCAACGCATAATTCAAACGTCCCTACTGTGTCCGTAGTCCTCTTTTTCCGCGCGCTTGACTCGCCCCCAGTTTTTCGCGTGGCCATTTTCCGATCGCGAATTTTTATCGCTCTCGCTCGACGGACTAAGCTGGGAAAGAGGGACTGCTCGTAGTCTAATTTGAGGCCGATGTAAAGGCCGATTTGAGGCCGATGTAAAGGCCGATTTGAGGCCGAAGTAAAGGCCAATTTGAGGCCGACGTAAAGGCCGATTTTGGGAGGCTCCATGATGTCGTTTCGGGCGAGTTTCTACTTATTCGCACTCACTGACGCGGCCGCCAGAACTTTCCCTCCCCACCCCCTACGCCCAACTCCCCACCCTCCCCTCCCTCCACCATGGGTAAGGAAGGTGACCAGGTGAAGTTCATCAAACTTTGAGCCAGTACTATACAAAGTCCTCCAGAAAAAAGGTAATACAGTCCTTATAGAAGATGAAGTGGGACTGACGCTAAGATGCGCAATGCAAGCCATATGAAAAAGTTTGTCCAACCAGAATCCTGCACTGAAACCTCGGAGAGGGAGGAAAAAACTGGCTCATTCACCACCAAACCAGTAAAGGCACTGCTGAACTGAGCCCTCAGACAGATGTTGTTGAACATCCAGCCATGCCAACCCAATCAGTTTCACGTCCTCCTCCTACCTTGCCGCCTACCCGTGTGAGGCAGCCTCCAGCCTGGATGAAGGATTTTGTGTGCTCGTCTGCTCGTTTCGGAGATAAAGCGCATTGAAGACCGTAGTGTTTCTGGAAGCTTTTGGTCATGAAAAGCGATATCGGCTTCATTGCTTTCAGCAAAAATTAAAGTTAAATTAAATTAAATCTGTGAGTTCTCAAGAGACAAACAGACAGACAGACAGACAGACAGACAGGCAGACAGACAGACAGACAGACATAACACAGACAGAATGACATAAAAATATCCCGTTTCAGTGACAATTCAGAAACACGTTCATACGGGACTTCACAAACTTCAAAACGCTCTATTTCCAAAAAGAAGCACTGAACCAAACTTTGCATAGAGATTAATGATTTTCAGGTCTAGAATATATAGAAATAATAGCTTTGCAGGATTGACAGTTTAGATTTTAGAATTTTGATGACGTCAGATGAAAACAAAGAATATGATTATAGATGAGCTAGGCCAACTAAATAACATTACTTTTTCTGCATAGTCAGCCCGGCCCCTTAGATAGTAAAAAGATTTCAAAGAAAACGTAACTTACTTTCTACTGTCACAGTGAGCACTCACTACTCCCTGGCATTGAAGCTTTCAAAGACTAAAATAAAAGAAAAATAAATAATTACAATTCTGATAATAATTATTCAGAAACGGCGTTTTCTGAACTTTCGCTTTCACCGCCAAAATTTCCCCTTCTCCTATTTTTTTTGGCGTTGTAACATATCCCTAAAGCATTTTTTTACCTTTTTTTTGTTTTCAACAACTGTCGGTGTACACGAAAAACGGTTTCCTTCACAGACACAGAAGCGCTGCAGTTGAAGTCTGGCCGCCATGTTGGATTGTTGGAGTAACCAGGCCTTTGGAAAACTTGGACTCGACTCAGTGTTTTAGGACTCAGGGATCTGCAGGATAAAGGAATGAGAGAAGGAGGGAGGCGCAAAGGAGGTACATGTATCCAGTTCGGAATCCCTAGGATTGAAATAGACTTTCATGTCTACACATTACCTAACTCAAAGTCTGCATATCTACAGCATTCTTTCTAGTACATTGCCGCCAAGCTATGGAACAATCTTCCTAACACTATTAGACAATCCGAAAATCTTTCATCTCTTTAAAAACAACTGCAAAAATAACCATCTCGCTTACTACTGATTGTAATTGCCATATTTGCAATTCGTAACATTGTACAGTTTTCTATAAATCCTTTCTTTATTTACTTATATATTGTCATCTTCTTATACATTACTTCCTAATACTTAATTTCATCTATTTTTTAATATATATAAATACATAGTTCCTATTTTTAATACTTACTTGTAATGCACATTTACATTTAAACGAGCTCCCGTGCTCAATTTTGTGATATGTGGATAAATAAAGCTACTTACGACTTCTGTTCTAAATTTTACTTAAATGACTTCAAATATCACACCTGTGACTGGCAAACAGTACTTGGTTGAACAACATAAGCAATAAAAAGCCGGATATTCCGTAGTGGGTAGCTTCGGATGCGGATGGGAAAAACCGATGAAAACTATCAGCGTTTTCGATCGAACGATAGGCGAAAACACGTCGAAAAGTATACGTTTTCAAATAAAAACGCGTTAGTGTTGACGGCGCCTTAAGCCCCTTCCACACGAGGAAGTTTTCCTTCACAAGGGACATTGACAATTTTTATTTGCTCGTGTGGATAAACAACAAATTTAATTTGACAAGTTTTTCCTTGACAAATTTTATTTGCTCGTATGGACGATAAACAATTTTTCTTTGACATTTTTTCTTTGTAACAACAATAATATTGTACAGCGGATTATCATCTTTAATAGGACTCAGGTTGCGAGCAAAAAGATAAGGCCGCTGGGCACCAGGGATTCCTTGTCATATTTTCCTTGTTGCACGTCCACACGAACAAGTTTCGCAATTTGGTAATTTGTTCAAAAACTGGCACGCCAGTTTTTGAACAAGGAGACTTGTCAAGGAAAAAATTGCCAAATTTCCCTTTCCACACGAGCAAGGAAAAATTGTCAAAGGAAAACTTGCTCGTGTGAAAGGGGGAGTTTATGCTAGCTTCGGTACGTAGCTTTTTGAAAGACCAGTCATCTGGTTTCCTTGCTTTTTATTCATATCTTGCTTACTATCCTTATTCTTATTGGCTGAGTTACTTCAAGCTATCATCGAACTGTGATGTCATATATACGGACAATGCATGGAATTCGGCGTAATATCTTCAGACATTAAATGTATACACGCAGAAGTGACGTCATACACGTGTACCATGCGTCGCCCGCTTACAGCGTAAAATAATCAAATAAATATTTCTAAATAATAAAAGAAAGAAAGCAACAAAACGCTGCAAAGTTAAGGTGATTCCTTAGTAATTGCACTGGGCATCATTTAAGCGCATAATTTCGCGCGTTATTAGCGCGCGCACATTAAAAATCTATGCTCGCCAGAGAAGTAAATGATCGTTTTCTCGTAAATAAGCGTGACCATGACCTATCATTTTTCGCATATTTTAAGTCTAGTAATTATCTTCTTCCTATGCAAGGCCGGAGTATATATCGTAAATCCTCGAATAAGCGCCCGGGGCGCTTATTTCAAATTTCAGGTTTTCTCTTGTCAATTCCATAATTGAACAAGTTGTATTTTTTTTTAATTATTTTTGGCAAGAAATCTGTAGTAATTCTGCCTTCTCTTACTTCATACATTCGTTTTGACTGTATTTAAGGAGAGGGGTGGGTTTATATTATGATTCTATAGGGGCGCTTATTCGAGGGGAGGCGCTTATTCGAGGATTTACGGGGTACTCGTATGTTGTTTGCCCCCTCAGAAATCACGTTGTTAATTTGCATTATACCAATTATACATGCTATATGAAAGCCATCTTGGCAGCTATCGTGAATAAGGCCTATTAAAAAATAAATGGACAAAGTGATTAGTTTCTAATGAAACTGTGGTGTTGCGTCGGCGGGCAAGTGAAACACTATGTTGATTATCAACTCGGAGTTGATAAAGGTAAATTAACCACCGTAGCGAATTTCTAGAGGCTGACGTTTCGAGCGTTAGCTTTTCGTCGGATTGGCGTTTGAACGCTGTACCAGGCCCGATTCGACAAGGATCGGATGTGGCACTTTAAAGTGCTGGATAACTGCGAATTCACTCTTTTGACGTGATGGTGTCCATTTTGTTTATTCGCCAACCTTGTCGAATCGGGCCTCTAGCTGGTACAGCGGTCAAAAGCCAAAATCAAACGTCACTTCTGGTTTTCGTTGCCGGGGAGGTGGGGGGGGAGGGAAGATTTTACGAGATTAAAGCGTAATGTCCAAGAAGGTCGTAAGAAGGTCGTTATAAAACATGCAATGGCAAACCAAAATACCGGGGGGTCTCCCATATAAAAGTGACGGGAGTGATCGTCAGAAATTTTGAAAAGAACCCCTATAAGGTACCAGAATCTCGTTTTGCGGGTGTGGCTCAAATTAATTTTTACCCCTAAGAGGTAACAATTCTAAAACAAAACTAGTTGCTGTCATTTTGTCCGGCTTCAGTATCCTAAAAGGTACCAGGATAACTTGAACGGCGTCCATTTTAGATTTTAACCACCTAAGCGGTAGCAAACCCCACAATTTCACCCCTAAAAGGTACGACGATCACCCCCGTCACTCTTATATCGGAGTCTCTCCCCCCCACAGGGCAAATTAAAATACTAGGAGTTAAAGCTGGTGGATAAGAATTTATTATTAACATCTCTATGTATACAGTGGTGTACTCAGCGTACAAAGCTTAATTTTTCAGTACATTTCTCAAGTTTTAGCTTGATACATTTGGCAGCAGCAACTTTTATCGAGAACTGCGCGTGTGCAGTGAGTTTGACCGCTGTAGAAGTTGACACAAGGTCCTCAGCTACGGGTACCACAATCAGCGCACACAAGCTTGCAATCAATTCGGCCATCTCACAGTTTGACATCTAACGAGGAATGACTGGGATGCACTTCGACGTTCTCTTTAGCTGCGAGCAACTTGACAACTCTCTCCAACATTTCCGTTTGGTTTTCGATGCTTGTGCTTAACTTGTCAACCCTAAAATTAATGAAAAACAAAACAGAAAATTATCATGGGTGCGGGGAATCATTCTCTTGGATAATCCTCTGTGACAGAGCATCCGACCGGTGTGCGGAAGGTCATAGGTTCAACTCCTGTTGGGGAAACTCGAAAGTTTTTTCCGAGTAGCTTTCCCGCCTTGTGTCACTGAACAGAATAATATCTTTCTCACCATCCTCTCTTGTTTGAGTGTAATCTCGATTTTTTTTTATTTCATGACCATCTTCTGAACATTTTATCGCTGTCTCAGTCATCCATTAATAAATATTGGATTGACAAAACCTAAAGCACAATTCAAGCATGTACAGTCAACTCTCTCAAAGCGGACACCACTTTAAGGTGGACATGGTTGGCAAGCAGATCCTGGCCAATGTCACCCTGTTTGTCTATAACTGAACTCTCTTTAAGGCGGACACCTCTCTAAGGCGGATAACTAGAGCTGGTCCCGAGGGTTTCTGCCTCAGAGAGAGTTCACTGTAGTAGGAATCTTACTTTTGCTCCAAGGCACCCATTCTGTGTAAGACAGAGGAGGCTATTTGTTCAAAACAGTCAGGATCAGCCTCGTCCAGGGACACGTTATCCTTCATTCCTGACATCAACCGACGAACATTCTGATGGTAAACAAACAAACAAACAAACAAAAACATCAAGAATCAGTATACAGTAAACTCTCTGAAAGCGGACACCACTATAAGGCGGACAAGGTTGGCAATCCTGGCCGTTCTAGAGAGTTGACCGCTTTAGGGAGGTTTCAACAAGAGGAAAGTATAAGGAATGGCGCAAGGTCGCGATGGAAAAATCATGTTCGTTTTAGAGAGGTTTTAACAAAAGGAAAGTGTATGGATCAGCGCATGGTCGAGATTGAAAAATTCTAGGGAGGTTTCAACAGGAGTAAAAGTGTATGGGTTAACGCACCGTCGGCTGTATAACATACGAGGCTTAAAATTGGTTTATTGGATCTTCCTTACCATAATTCCTTTCTGTTTCCAGCCACATTTGTTGGGATATTTTGTGATGCTTGACTTGTGTATACGGCGAAGGAGAAACTTTGGTAGGCGTCGTTCAAATGTATACACGTCCTCAATCTAAAAATAAAAATAAAAAATAAAAATAAAAGTTACCGTAACATTGTTTTTTCGTTTGCCACGCGACCTTTAACAGACGTGTCTTGCTTGGGAAAATAATATATAAAATATAATATATAAAATTAGATAAAATTACACAAATGAGAGAAAGTAGCCATTTAAAAAAAATGCTACGAGAACGATATAATGTGTATGAAATTATTAACCCTGTTAGATTAAACTGATTATGCCTGGATGTACATACATATAAATTTAATTTTAGACTATCCACATAAAATGGATTAATACGAAAAAAGAAAACACATTTTTCTTGTACATACTTATTTGAACAATATAACTGTCTCTCAAGGAAAAGGTGCTGGCACAAAATGCTGCTATTGAACATTTAAACTCGAACATCTTAACTATGTAATTATATTCTAGTTTTGTAATGATACAACATCTGTTTCTGTCATCTGTTTTCATACCTCGATTGCGAGAAGCTTCAATTCTGCGTTTTTCTGAATTGATTCAATATCACCTACAGCCAAGCCAATCTGTTGGCAAAGAAATAAACATCTTAGTAAAATAACTTCACTGTTATCCCTGTACTGAATATCAAATTATACTGAGTTAATAAAAAATTATCCCGGGGCCGGACTCCCATATAAAAGTAACGGGAGCTATCGTCGTACCTTTTAGGGGTTAAAATCAGTGGTTTGGTAGCTATAGTTCTTTGCACGCTGTACGTGCCTATGACTAGATCTTTCATAACAGGCATGCAATGCGTGCAGAGATCTATGTAGCTGAAGCTCCAAATTCTCAAAACTAACATCAAAATAAATGTATGGTAATATGTAACGAGAAATTAAAAAAATATCGAAAGGTAAAGATTGATAACTAACCAATAAATTCATGAAGACTATGGGTATCAAAGCACAAAACACGGCAAAAATAAATCTTGTGAGGTGAGGAAGATACAGCGTCTTGTCGATGAAGAATGTATGGTATTCCAGCTCACCAACCATCATATCCAAGACCTTCAACAACGACAGGTCTAAACTGCCAAAGGGATCCTGAAACGAAGAGTATAAAATCATAGTTCAACACTGATCCAGTTCGTCAGTACTGAACGAAAGGAACGTTTCATCTACTGGGCGCAATGTAAGTCAATATCAGTAATTAGAGCTGAAAAGCTCGGAGGCTGCGTGGCACTTGATAATATACTTGAAAATGTAAGTCAGCATCTGAAAGGATACTTTGAGCCAGGGCCATTTCCATATAAAAGTGACGGGGTGATCGTCGTAAATTTTGAAAGGATCCCCTAAAATGTACCAGAATCTTGTTTTGTGGGTGTGGCTCGAATCCATTTTTACCTCTAAGAGCTACCAATTCTAAGAAAAAACTAGTTCTTGTCATATTTTTTCCGGCTGCAGAGCCCTAAAATTATTTTTTAATTGATTTTTTTGAGATTTTATCACCGAAAACGGTACGAATTACGATTTTGAACCCCTAAAAGGTACGACGATCACCCACGTCACTTTCATATGGGAGTCCCCCCCCCCCCCCCCCCCCACCCCGCCCCGGAATTTGAGATGGCATGATATCTAAACCTATTGGAACCAATTGGAACCTACATCATGAAGCAACAAACAAACCAAGTTAAAATGGTCTATTAAATTCGGAGATGTTACTGAGTCCTACAAAGAAGCATGTAATAAATGCCCAGTTGTTTTTAACCCACCTCATCATCCTGCTGAAGTTCGATACCTGTCCTTGAAGCCTGCAAATAAAAAGAGCACTTGAGACTAAAGAAATACATTGTGTTCAATAAAATACTGAGCGAGTGCATCTGAAAATATGGAACAGTTAAATAATAAATTATCCTGGTTTATGCCAGATCAAGAGGCTATTAAAGTAATAAGGCGTGTAATAAGTAATATGACGAGTCATATTACGGAGGCAAAACATTCTGGAAACGTGTGTGGAGTGTTTGTGATATGTCTCTTTGGAAAATAAGTATTGGCAATTCTACGGAAACGACGTCTATGATGATTTCTATTAAAGGAAGGAACAAAGGTGGAACAAAGATGGTAAAGACCGCGAAGTAATGTATAAAATACGAGATGCAGTGTTTCATTCGATTTCCAAACACCGAGAAGAAAGACGAAATTCGAGGTGTTTGGAAATCGGATGAAACATTATTTGGAGTGTTTGATATATCTTCAAAAACTAACGGTTATTATTTCCTTTGTTTATTAATGAGTTTGAGAAAGATTGTGACGAATTGCGATTGAAGAACTTGAACTACTTCATAGATATGCGGATCATATGCCATCTATGACGTAGATCCTTTAATGTGTAAGCACTTACGTTTGCTTCTCGTGACAGTAGCACATGGAAAACCAAGGCGAACCCAAACAATAGAAGTGAAAATACAGCGAAAACCTGAATAAAGTATGGTTACTAATTATTGTTTATAACTCCACTCAGGACATCCTCACACGTTAAATTTCGACGCACTTTATACAGTGGAATACCGATTTCGCGAGCCCCCGACTTCTCAAACCTCCCGCTAAATCAAACCATAAGTCTTTTTCTCTTGGATTTGCTTCACTCGAACACTGTAATTCCCACTGTATTTATGAAAATCAATTACTTTTCGAATTAAAGAAAAAGTTATACGTAAAAACAGCAATAAAATACATTTATCTGTGGCTTTTATTTTCTGTTTAATTTCCTTGCATATATAGAGGTTTACTTGTTTTATGTCCACTGGCCAATAGCCTGTTGAACCAGAAGTTTGGTTAGTGGAGAGCAGTGTAAATAATAGCGAGTAAAAAAAGGCGAGGGGCGTGGCTGACCTTTTGCCCTCGCAATTTTCCACGTCGCTTCCTACTCTCCGAACGCCAGGAACAGACCACTAAGTACAATTGTTTTCTTCTAATAAAAATATATTCCCGACGGTAAATCTGGTTACTACTACACGCACTACTTTATAAAGTTAACGAAGAATCTTTACCACTAGAAGAGTTCTAAGCACTTCAAACATCATTGTGACATAGATGCCAGCTTTAAACAAACTGTAAAGAAATATAAAATGTAATAATAATGATAATAATAACAGTAATTTCAAAAGTACTGAGTATATAAAGAGCATTAACCTGAAATTTGTAAAATAATTATTAAAGAAGCTATATTACATCAATGGTAGAAGCAAGAGAGGATGACCTAAAAGAAGGATTCCACGTGTCCCATGATTATTTGTTGTATCTATTAATAGTTTCGCGCCATGCCGTGGAAGTCATTTTTAGTGCGAAGTCCGAAGGACGAAGTACTATTGGGATGACTGTAGAAATTAGAAGTTTATAAGGGGGGTAACACTTCAAGTAAGCACAATATATTATGCCCTGGTGAAAAACTGGAGCATTAGATTTGCAGCATTTCTATCTGCAGGACACAACATGTAGGCTTACTCAAGGTGGTGTTAACTTCGAAACCAGAGTGAGAAGATCTGGGTATGAAAGTTTTGTGCACAATCCGCCATTTTGAAGTCGAGATTAGATAAATTAAAGCATAAGGGAAATCCGGATTTTATCAAATCTTTTAGTTTCCATGAGTTAATATATTTCCACCGTAAATTGCCGCTTATAAGCCCTGGGCTTATACAATTGTGAAAGGGGTTTTTGGGTGGGCTTTTAAACAGGTGGGCTTATAAGTAGAATGATAATAATAAAAGAACTGATAAGAAACGTGGCTAAATTTATATCAGGAATTATCAACATACGTTTTCCATTTAAAACAACATAAAAAAATTAATAATACAAATCAATATATTGGGAACAAAAACAACTTTCAAGTAACATTTCCTTTGATGATGCTTGGAGTTGAACAAATTGTACGAAGTTGTTCTGATCAAACGATAATAAGGTCACAGGAAGGAAATAAGGAAAATGGGGGGGGGGGGGGGGGGGAGCTTATATCCAGGGGTGGAGCTCATACGGAACATTTTTAACAGTAAAATGGGTCTATAACCTTGGGGGCATATAAGCGGCGGGGGGGGGGGGGGGGGGGGAGGGGTTGGGAGCTTATTGGCGGCAGTTTACGGCATGTAAAGAAACAACTAAAGAATAATTCAGTTATAGTATCGATGTGAATTCATTGTGTCTCACATTTGTAAATACGACATGAGTGTAAGATAAGCTAGGAGCACCGCAATAACTCCAAACGAAAATTCGAAACTTTCATCATAATATATCTCCCTGCTACTGACGGCGATAATAGCGCATATGAAGGTACATAACTCCAGAATATTAGATATATCCATCCAATAACTCCAATTCTGAAAAAAAAAAAAAAAAAAAAAGGACTAACATTTAACTCATCCCGAACCATTGAAAACATTAGAAGACATCAATCACTACTATTTTGCCCAGTGCTACCCAATGCGACCCAAGGCGACCTAATGCGACCCAATGCGACCTAATGCGACCCAGTGCAACCCAATGTGACCCAGTGCGACCCAATGTGACCCAATGCGACCAAGGGTATCATAAGGGTATCATAAGGGTATCATAAGGGTATCATAAGGGTATCATAAGGGTAACATAAGGGTATCATGAAGGTATCATGAGGGTATCATAAGGGTATCATAAGGGTATCATAAGGGTATCATAAGGGTATCATAAGGGTATCATAAGGGTATCATAAGGGTATCATATGGGTATCATAAGGGTATCATTAAAGTATCATATGGGTATCATAAGGGTATCATAAGGGTAGCATAAGGGTCACGTACGGCTGACAGATATTGAGAGCATCGTGACCATTTTTTGGACAGTGTTACAATTTGTTGAATAATAAATTATAGTATATTTTGGGTTGTTATGGTTACCTCACAGTATATTCTATAAACGTGACTCAGCAAAGAGAGCCCTGCTATCAATCCTGTCATTGCTCTGGAGGCCGAGAGACCATACCCGGGAAGGCAGAACTGCTATAAGAAAAAAGAGATCAAATGCACGATATTAGCACGGTATTAATATTGCGCCAATCTAAAAACAGTAAGTAAGAATTATAAAGTCAGTCCGTCAGTCCGTCCGTCCGTCCGTCCGTCCGTCCGTCCGTCCGTCCGTCCGTCCGTCCGTCCGTCGTCCGTCCGTCCGTCCGTCCGTCCGTCCGTCCGTCCGTCCGTCCGTCCGTCCGTCCGTCCGTCCGTCCGTCCGTCCGTCCGTCCGTCCGTCCGTCCGTCCGTCCGTCCGTCAGTCAGTAAGTCAGTGAGCTGTCAGTCAGTCGGTTGGTCACTTCAGTCAATCCCACCCCACCACTAAGTATAAGTCTTCCCTCTCCAACATTTCTTGCTTAATGTACTTATGTCCTCATAACATTGTACTTATAATTATGGTACTTTTGTGCGTGCACAGCATTTCCAAACCTTCTACGTTAATGCACCATACGGTTTTACCTACCTGAGAAAAGTCAGAGGTCGAGTTGTGTTTTGTATCTATGGACAAAGAATTAAGACACAGCAGAAAGGAACGTCAAGTTTACAGTGAATGCTGTGTATATGAAGGCTGCCAGGTAAAAGTACTTAACTTCATAGAGCTCCTTAAAAAAAGAAAACAAATTATATAGTACGTAGTACGTTTTACAACAATTTTTAGTCGGAGGGGGGGGAGGGGGATCAAGTATATTAGTGACGGGGAGGTGTGAAATTATCGGTTTGTAGACCTTTTGGGATTTAAAATGTTTTCAATTTGGCCAATTTTTTTTTACGGAAAGACTTTGGCAGGGACTCATCAGGGTTTATAACAAGCGTACTCTAGCGTTCTCGATCTTTATGATCATGACAAATGAGGAGACATGTTATAGCGGTTTATTCAGGAGAAATCACATGAGTATGTAAAGTTTTACTTGCCAGGGTTCCTATAAGAAACATTGATTGATTGACATCGCATTACGTTGTACTTTATACCTGAACACCCCCTGGGCGAGCAAGTACCTTATTCTCCTGTCGGACTTCAGGTTCAGAATTGTCTCTAGTCTAAAAGATGCAGCGCATCATATTTTATACTGTCCATGTTATTCTGCGCCCGGTTGTTCAAAGGTTAGATACGCTATTCACTGGATAAAACACTACCTGCTGGATAGCGTAGTTTGTTTTGGCAACACTTATCCACTGGATAGCGATTTATCCGATGGATAGCAATATCCACCCTTTGAAACAACTGGAGGCAGGTTTATAGAAATGCGTAGTATGTTGCAGAATCGCTACATACCTTTTCACTCTCATGAGTTCTTGACTCAATGGATGAAGAATTAGATCTCTATGGCCATGTTTCAGCATAAGCTGCAATGATAAAAACGATTTAATGATGATTAATGGTAATGTATTTATGTAGCACATGTTCCATAGGTATATGATTTAAATGCGCTTTACATTTTCAACTCAGAGGTGAGATCGAACTTCAGCAGGTAAACGAGCCAGTTGGCAGCTGCCATCAGTCCATTTGTGATCTCATTTCATCCCAACCCACCCAATCCGTTGATGCTCCATATAGCAAGTCACCGGTGACGTCACTCCCACGTACATTTCGAGTTGTCGACTTGCCGAGATGTCAATTTGCGAAATGTGCAGTTGTCGAGTGTGTCGAGTTGTCGAAATGTCGAGTTCTCGAGATGACGAGTTGTCGAGATGTTGAGATGTCAAGATGTTGATTTGTCGAGATTTCAAGTTGACGAGATGTCGAGGTGTCAGGATATCGAGATGTCGAGTTGTCGAGTTGTCGAGTTGTCGAGTTGTCGAGTTGTCGAGTTGTCGAGTTGTCGCGTTGTCGAGATGTCGACTTCTCGAGATGCATATGTTGAGATGTCGAGTTGTCGAGTTGTCAAGTTGTCGAGATGTCAGGATATTGAGATGTCGAGTTGTTGCGTTGTCGAGATGTCGAGTTCTCGAGATGCATATATGTTGAGATATCGAGTTGTCAAGTTGTCGAGATGTCAGGATATCGAGATATCGAGATGACGAGATGTCAAGTTGTTGAGATGTCAAGTTGTCGAGACGACGAGTTGTCAATATGACGATTTGTCAAGTTGTCGAGATGTCGAGTGTCAAGTTGTCGCGATGTCGAGTTGTCAAATTGTCGAGATGACGAGTCGTCGAGTCGTCGAGTCGTCGAGTCGTCGAGTCGTCGAGTCGTCGAGTCGTCGAGTCGTCGAGTCGTCGAGTCGTCGAGTCGTCGAGTCGTCGAGTCGTCGAGTCGTCGAGTCGTCGAGTCGTCGAGTCGTCGAGTCGTCGAGTCGTCGAGTCGTCGAGTCGTCGAGTCGTCGAGTCGTCGAGTCGTCGAGTCGTCGAGTCGTCGAGTCGTCGAGTCGTCGAGTCGTCGAGTCGTCGAGTCGTCGAGTCGTCGAGTTGTCGAGTTGTCGAGTTGTCGAGTTGTCGAGATGTCGAGATGTCGAGATGTCGAGATGTCGAGATGTCGAGACGACAACTCGACATCAGAAGTACAACAACTCGACAGAACCACGACAACCATGATAACCAGAAGAACTCGAGAACCAGTAGAACAAAGAGAATCAGAGAACCATTTCCATTCTACCCATGGAATACCTGTAAACAGGCCAGACAACAAAACTGGGAGTATCTAGGAACATTAATTTAGGTGAGGAAGAGGAGGAAGCAAACTTTGGAAAAGAAAACATTCCAAATTTTAATTACATGGGGCCCATGATGTAAAATAAGATATTAAGAAACAATCATGGTAATTTAATTTATGTGCGCCAACAGTCAATAGCAAAGAAAATTTATTATAATGTACCATAGGTCTATAACTAGAGGTTTTCATCTCTGGTATTGTGTCTTGTGCCATCAGATTCGCGTGTAGGTTATTTTTAGATAATTTTTTTTCCGTGAAATAGTATAGCCAATCACGTTGAACCATTTTTTTAATATGTGCGCTACGTAAAGCCAGCTACTTTGGTCACAAAAAAAGCGGGAAAAAACAATTGTCACAGCAGGTTGGTATTCAACTTTTGTTAAAAATCAATAAAGAATGGATGTTTTCTTTGAAACGCTTGACATAGCTGTAAAACATTTGGGCCGTGCTGTTAAAGGGACACTGTCCTGATTTTAGCATGATTTGGGGAAGCTCAGAAACATATCTAGATCATAGGAAGTTGAACAATAATGGTTTGATTCTGTAGAATCTTTGAAATTTTGCAAAAATTTTGTTGCAGTATGGAATTTCTTGAAGAAATTGCTTTTTATCATTTAGTTAGAGTTTATTAAGTTGTTATTTCATAGATTTAGGGACCATTTCATGCATTTATAACAGTTTTGAGCAAATATGCCGGGACAGTGTCCCTTTAACTCGTTCACATCATTTTTTTTGTGTGCGAGCTCGCGTAAGCTCGCGCGCGCTTATTCCTAAAGGTTGCGCGCTCATACAACTCTGTGGAGCCACCGTTTCGAAAACGCTCCACTCTGGACAGCGTTTTCAAAACTACACGGTTACACACCGTCGCCGTGTAAACGGAAGGCGTAACCGTATACAAAACGATACGGTTACAATTAAAACCGTGTTTGTGTAAACGGGGCCTAAAGCATACACCAGCATACCTCAGCATACGCCATTATTTCTGCGTCATGTTGTTTCCCGCGAAATTTGGAAACTAAAAATAGCCTAGACGCGAATCTCATGTCCTGCGCGCAGTGCTCGATGGAACAGCCTCTACTTATCGACCTCTGGATGTCCCTTTTCCGTCTGCATTATTATTATTATTACCTTAGGACCAAAGTAGCGCATTCCTTCTGCATTAGTTTGCTCACCAGGAACCGGATCGAGAAACACAAAATTGAACGATTTCTAAAACAGAAAAGGTGTAGAAGATTACTTTAGTTAATGGTCAAAAGTAGGCTAAATGTATACGTCGCACGCGTGATGTAATTCAAGCCACATAAAAACTGAAAAAAATCGCAGTAAATCAGCCCACTAACCACACAAACAAGAAGTAATACACTTCACTTTGAGAGGTGAACATTAGAACAAAGTGTAGATTCGATTCTTATCTGAAATTTGAATTGTATATTCCACGCGACTGAAATGCGACGTATAAATTAGGCCTTAAATATTCAGTTATAGGTTAAACCGTAGAACTTCATATGCGTTAGAATTATTCGCACACATCAGCTGTCATGATTTCGAACTTTTTGAAGACTGCATGTAGCCGAGCCGATCAGGATCAAGATAAGATCATCTATGATGAATTTTATAGGATGCAACAAACAAATGATAACAGTGATACATTTTTTTTTTATAAATACCTCACAAGAGTTTCGGGGTTGTTTGATACTACTTAAAATGAAATGAAATTTTAAGCTATTTATTTAAAGAAAATCGAGCTAGATGAGCGTTTTGAGCGACTTACAATTATAAGTTACGTTAAATGGGAAAGAAGAATAGGTAACTTACAGAGTAATTTACATCTGTCTTCATGTGATCAGAAGTCTCGACACATTTGTCCATGACCACCTGATGGTTAAAATAAACCACAACCGAGAATACAAGTAAAAAATTAATAAAAACCCCGAGACAATTTACCACCCTCTAGTAATCGCCAATTTTACCCCCCCCCCCCCCCCCCCCCCTCCTCCCCAAATTCTTCTTCCCTTCCCGTTAGTCACGGATATGTGTGGCGGCGATACATTATCAAAAAAAACCATACACCTTTACTGTAAGGGGCACTATCACGAGCATCACTTCGAACAGTCAAACGCCAAAAGACATATTACATAAATTGGAAACCTAAAATAATGGTCCAGTTTTGTTAAAAATTACTAACTAGTGTATTGAAGCTATAACAGGAGTGCTATCACGAGTTACCATAGAAGCTTTTGATCTCAACTTGAAAATGTAGGGCAGACTTTTTCAAGTTATGCCCTTGTGTCTTGGAAAAAATTGCTAAATAGCTAATTACGGTTTGCTCTCCTTCAACGATTCACTTGATATATCCCCTTTTGATGTTATAGGAACATCTCTTGTATGAGCGAAGGTACTTAGTCATAATCATTGCACCGTTTTGACCGAAAAAGCAGAAAAAACCTCGTGATAGTGCCGCTACCTTTAAGCAAAATAAAATCAAAAGGTACAAAGTTTCAATTGAATACTGCAAAATGGATTGCCGACATTTTAGTCTCTAAACTTAAACAGTGGCGGATCCAGGGGAGTGGCCTGAGTCCCCGATTTTCGGGGAAAAGTGAGCACTTTTTCAGTGGGAGGGAACAGGGGGGTAGGAACCCGGGAGTAAAGGGGGCGGGTGAAGTCTACGGGAGACGGAATAAGAGATGCCAGGAAGCGGGATTCCCAAGGAGGCGGGAACCGGGAGAAATAGGAAAAAATGCCCGGGGGGGACTCCCATATAAAAGGGGTTGGGGTGCTCGTCGGAAATTTTGAAAAGAACCCCTAAAGGTACCAAAATGTTTTTGTGGGCGCGCCCCAATTCATTTTCACCCCTAAGAGGTACCATGTCATGTCATGAATGAGACAAGAATAAAAATCAGTTGATTGACAAAATAGTTCCTGTCATATTTTTTCCGGCTCAGCAACCCTAAAAGGTACTGCGTTAACTCTAAGGGTGGTCAATTTAGATTTTACACCCTAAGCGGTACCAAGTCATGAATTTTAACCCCTAAAAGGTACGACGAGCACCCCCGCCACTTTTATATCGAAGTCCCCCCCCGGGAAAAAATGTCGCACCACTGCGTAATATTTTGCAATAGAAAAAGTACACAGAGGTAGGAACCACAACGGGAGTACAGTGGCCTCTCTCTATGGCAGACACCCTCGGACTAGCTCTAGGTGTCCGCCTTAAAGAGAGTTTAGTTACAGACAAACAAGTGAAATTCGGCCAGGCCCAGCTAGTCAACCACGACCGCCTTAGAGTGGTCTTCGCCTTTATACAGAGTGGTGTCCGCTTTGAGAGAGTTCATATCCCCTGTCCACCTCCCCCACCCCTCTTTTCAATCCCAGTTGTTCGAAAGCATTAAAACAAAAAAGTGTTCTTCAACGCCAGTTAAAATCCAAAGTTCAAAACAAGCATTTGGCAGCAAATAAACTGGAAATGGTTAGCAATGTTGTGTAAATGTAAATTCTTATATCTTAATACCTTGGCCACTTCAGGAAATTTTTCAATAAGTTGTTTCATCATACAAAATCCTTCATTGTCCTTGACTTCAACAGCTTCTTTCCAGCTGATAAATAACATAAAAAACAAATAGAAAATGAAAGGTTATCTACTAGTAACGCACGTTCATAGAGTACTAAAGTTATGACGTCACAAAAACTAAACTTGCGAAATTATGAAATGTTATCAGCTATTCGGAGGAAGCATGCCAAAAATCGTCCACTTGCCAAACATTAGCTCTCCATTGCAATTTGCGGCCGAGATGTGGGCACGAGATGTGTTTTAATTTCTCCATATACAAACCCTTCTAATTTTGCGTCTGTTCCTTCAGTTTAGAACAGGCGCAAAATTAGAGAGGTTTGTATGGGACGGTACCAAACTTTGAACCTCTATATCTTCTGTTCTATTCCTGCTAACAAGTTGAAATTTTGTGGCTGATCATACAGCATCAATCTTAATCTAATGATGGGATTTTGACGATTCTGTGACGTCAAATTTTACCAATCTATTCTGTTACATGCAAACTGGCCATACTTTCAGAGTGTCGTTACTATTTTCCTATATCCCAGCCCTGCCTCACCGTTTGTGTTTGATAATTTCCATACAGACTTCTGCTCGGGATCCTTTTATGGCGGAGTCCAAACATCCCTTACCGAACGCACTCTTATTTTTGACATCAGCTCCACGGTCTAACAACAGTCGAACTATGCGAGGGTTACCAAAATACGCAGCTACGTCTATAGCTGTTGTCTAGAGAAACAACAAAAAAACAGTCGAAGTTAATAGCAGCTAACAGGAGAAGATGAAGAGTTACGGATGTTACTGAGAAGGGAGGATTGAGGTTAGGGTTAGCGTTACTATACGGTTCGGATGAAGTTTAGGGTTAGGATTTAGGATTATTATTAGGTTTGAGTTAGGATTAGCTCCGTTCCTGGTTTTATACATCCAAGAGTTACCCTTCATCCTCTCTTGTCGCTAACAATTGTTGGTCGAGAGGGGGTAACCCGGGGTGGGGGGTACTCCCCTAAATAGTGAAGCTATATCATAGGTATGTGCCACCCAAAGATCCATCGCTGATCCATCACTGATCAAGCCAATCGAATTAACAGTACTCGCGCGCCGCCCATAAATCATGATTAAAGACCCGTAATTCTCAAACTGATTAATAATTCATCAAGTTCAAACAAAGGAAATCATAACCGTGTCGGAGGTTTGGATACCTGGTCTTAATAAGTATGGATTTTTACGATTTTATTTATCCGTTTACACATTGATTTTTGTTTCCATCGAGAAGATATATCAAACACTCGAGATACTCATTGTTTCATCGGCCATCCAAACACCTCGAATTTCGTCGATCGTCTCGATCGGTGTTTGGAAATCGGATGAAACTCTGTCTCTCGTGTTTGATATATTACATCAAAGATCGATTTTAATTTTCTTAATTTTTCAAACACTCGTTCCATTTCTTGTTATTACCTTTATTTTATGACGTGACAGGGCCTATTCGGATTCCCAAGCAGGATTAACAACCATCGCAAGTGAAAAGTGCATCGTGAGTTTTCAAATTATTATTATTCTATTGGATAAAGGTCTTACCCTATTTTTAGACAATGCACCAATTTTTGCTCCATAATCCAACAACATCATGACTGTGTAGTAATGATTCATTCTGGACGACAACGCAAGAGGAGTCAGATGATTTTCGTCCCTGCAGAATGCAATCACGATCGACCTTAGAATGCTACATGGACAATCACGGGTCTCTTCTAGGGGCTTTCAAGTTAGGGGTTGCTTTCAAAATTTTCGACGATAACGTTTAGCCACTAGCTAGCCACTGCTATCTATGAAAACCACGTCAATAAACTCGAAGATGCAGAAAATAAGGCGAGTAAGAGAGGGCTGTATTCGTCACGTTTGTCTACCATTTTTTGGATAGCCTGTTTGCGAAAAAGGCATTGTGAGAGTAAGGTATCGTTACAGAGAACTCACTTACCATTAGGGTGTCAGTTACAGCAGTTACAATCTAAACTCCCATAAGCGGACACTCTTTGGAGGAGATAAAGTGTCCACTTAGGAGAAGTGTCCGCTTTATGGGAGGTAATTAAGAATGTAGTGTTTATATAGGGCTGGGACCATGACTTTGTGTCCGTTTACGGGACTTGTCCGCCTAAGGAAGGTGTGACTGCAATCAGTAAACTTAAGCAGTTGGTAATTCGAACATGGGACATAATACTGTCCAAATGTTCGACGATCATCGGCCCCCGTCACTTTTATATAGGAGTCCCCAGGGGGCTTCATGCAGCGGCAATCATGCTACTTGAGGCTTGCGGCTTGCGGTCTTACACGGGGCTTGCGGTCACTGTTACTATGAAAACCAAGTCAATAAACCATAAAATCGAAGTTACATTAAAGCGATTTTTTTCAACTTTTTCTGTTGCATAACTTGAATTGCTTACCTTTGATCCGGGTTGGCTCCTTTATCCAATAGGAACTTTACTAAATGCACGTGACCTTCAAATGCAGCGTAATGCATTGCAGTTCTCAGTCTGTATTCCATGCTATCAATAGACTTTGGATTTGCTTCTAATAACGCTCTCACACAAGCCAAGCTGCCACTCCTACAATATATATAGCATCTGGTCAGTAATAAATTATTATCCTAATTTTTACCCATGCATCATCATCCTCGACTAGCTCACTCCATGACTTATAGTTGCGACAACAACAACAACAACAACAACAACAACAACATTAACAACAACAGTTATTTATCCGTTGACTTACTCGGTAGCCATGTGTATTGGAACCTTTTCCTCTATATCTGTAATATTTATATTTGCTCCTGCATCAAGTAACTTTTGGACAATCTAAAAGTAAGATAAAAAAATAACAAGCAAGTGTGGATTAATTGCTTAAGGAGCTAAGAACATTTCTGGAACCTCATAAGTTTAAATTTCAGTTTTTAACTTTTGAGTGAAATTTTCAGGTTGTATTTTATGTCCTTTAGTAGTGACTTTAACCGAACTCTACAGAACACTTCAAACTCTACAAAACATTAACAGCGAAAGACACCTTTATACAAGAGAAATCAAAACCTCGATTAACGTTTAATCGTGGATTAGAGTTAATCGGTTTCTCAAATGAACCGGGTGCAGATTACAAGATCAGCACCCTAATGAGTCTATTCAAAATTAACATTAATACAAGCTATGCCTTCTTCGAACCTCAAGACTTCCTTTAGCAGCAGCGTAATGCATGGGTGTCCTGCCATCTCTGTCTAAGCTGTCAATCAAATCCTTACCACCATTCTGAAAATCAAGACATATTTGTGGATTTGGCATCTATTGATAGTTTTCTTACTAACGTTCTGGAACTCAAGTTGCTATTTTTAATTAGTAGAATGTTCATTTATGCGGATTAACCAGGCTTTCTTGCGCGTAGGGGCGTCAAGTACGCGACGCGAAGGGGTGTCAAGTACGCGGAGCGTAGGGTCGTCAAGTGCGCGCCGAGTGGGGCGTCAAGTACGCGGCGCGTAAGGGCGTCAAGTACGCCGCGCGTATGGCCATCAAGTACGCGGCGCGTAGGGACATCAAGTACGCGGCGCGTAGGGACATCGTGTACGCGGCGCGTAGGGGCGTCAAGTACGCGGCGCGTAGAGGCGTCAAGTACGCGGCGCGTAGGGGCGTCAAGTACGCTTCAATAAAAGGAATAGAAAGACGCTTAAAAAACAGACCTCTCAATTTGCCAAGTAAATGCTTCTTCACTTTCCAGGCATCAGACGACGAGCTAGACGACATACAAGCCACCTGCAACGACTTGCTTCAAACACACGAACAACTGCGAGTCATTGTACCCAACGAAAAAGTTAAAAGACGCCTGGAGAGCGAAGCTACGTTCAATGCACAGGAGTGGGGTGAAGTATACAACCGAGAGAAGACGTGCCTAATAAAGGGCCATTTTGAAGAATTACGGTCTTCATTAGCAAGGAACATCGAAAGCCTTGATAAAGAGTGGGCTGAGGTCAATGAGCAATTTAGTACCCAGGGATACATGCGGACCTTCATGAGCGATAACCAGGTATATAATTCAACAATAGAGCGGTTTTTAATTTGAGTATCGTAAAAACCAAAACCAAAGCAATCACAATGGACAATCACAACAAACGTAACCAACAGAACGAACCAATGAGAACTCGAAGCAAATACACGTAACCAAGCGCGGGAAAACGCGTGCGACCAAGTCGCGATTGGTTTTGGTTTTGCATTTGATTGGTTGAGTAGGTGGGGTGAATTTTATAAACCAATCACAGAGCGTTGTAAGAAGCAAAACCAAAGCAATTCCTGATTACTTTACTTATTTTCCTTCAGCGTGTGCTTGCATCACCCGATGCATTTCATAGCGTCGAAGATGACTTCCTTAACCTTCAGGAAACCAAATCCAAGCTGAAATCTCGACAGGAAGAAGAACAGTTTGAGATTGTAATGCAAGAGCTTCCATCGAGGTGGGAAGAGGTCCAGCGCAAGATTGAAGAGCTGCACCTAGGGTCCAGGTTATGACTGAGAAATTCTCTGAATGCAAGGAGAAGCTGCAGGCTGTGGGTCACTGGGTACAATAGGTGGAGCGCACGTGTGATGCTTTGTAACGCGTGGAAGATTATAACGAATATCAGCCATTAATGCAGAGCTTTCAAGGACGCGTAGGGGCGTCAAGGACGCGCAGGGGCGTCAAGGACTCGTAGGGGCGTCAAGGACGCGCAGGGGCGTCAAGGACTCGTAGGGGCGTCCAGGACGCGCAGGGGCGTCAAGGACGCGCAGGGGAGTCAAGGACTCGTAGGGGCGTCAAGGACGCGTAGGGGCGTCAAGGACTCGTAGGGGCGTCAAGAACGCGTAGGGGCGTCAAGGACTCGTAGGGGTGTCAAGGACGCGTAGGGGCGTCAAGGACGCGCAGGGGCGTCATGGACGCGTAGGGGCGTCAAGGACTCGTAGGGGCTTGCAGGACGCGCAGGGGCGTCAAGGACTCGTAGGGGCGTCAAGGACACGTAGGGGCGTCAAGGACGCGTAGGGGCGTCAAGGACGCGCAGGGGCGTCAAGGACGCCTAGGGGCGTTTCCTTTCCTGCCTCACCACTTCCCCCGTCAAGGACGCGTAGGGGCGTCAAGGACGCGTAGGGGCGTCAAGGACGCGTAGGGGCGTCAAGGACGCGTAGGGGCGTCAAGGACGCGTAGGGGCGTCAAGGACGCGTAGGGGCGTCAAGGACGCGTTAGGGGCGTCAAGGACGCGTAGGGGCGTCAAGGACGCGTAGGGGCGTCAAGGACTCGTAGGGGCGTCAAGGACGCGTAGGGGCGTCAAGGACGCGCAGGGGCGTCACGGACTCGTAGGGGCGTCAAGGACGCGTAGGGACGTCAAGGACGCCTAAGGGCGTTTCCTTTCCTGCCTCACCACTTCCCCCGTCAAGGACGCGTAGGGGCGTCCAAGGACGTGTAGGGGCGTCAAGGACGCGCAGGGGCGTCAAGGACGCGCAGGGGCGTCAAGGACTCGTAGGGGCTTCCAGGACGTGCAGGGGCGTCAAGGACTCGTAGGGGCATCAAGGACTCGTAGGGACGTGAAGGACGCGTAGGGGCGTGAAGGACGCGTAGGGACGTCAAGTACGCGTAGGGGCGTCAAGGACGCGCAGGGGCGTGAAGGACGCGTAGGGGCGTCAAGGACGCGTAGGGGCGTGAAGGACGCGTAGGGGCGTGAAGGACGCGTAGGGACGTCAAGGACGCGTAGGGGCAAGAGCTTCCATCGAGGTGGGAAGAGGTCCAGCGCAAGATTGAAGAGCCGCTCCCTAGGGTCCAGGTTATGGCTGAGAAATTCTCTGAATGCAAGGAGAAGCTGCAGGCTGTGGGTCACTGGGTACAAGAGGTGGAGCGCACGTGTGATGCTTTGTAACGCGTGGAAGATTATAACGAATATCAGCCATTAATGCAGAGCTTTCAAGGACGCGCAGGGGCGTCAAGGACGCGCAGGGGCGTCAAGGACGCGCAGGGGCGTCAAGGACGCGTAGGGGCGTCAAGGACGTGTAGGGGCGTCAAGGACGCGCAGGGGCGTCAAGGACGGCGTAGGGGCGTCAAGGACGTGTAGGGGCGTCAAGGACGCGCAGGGGCGTCAAGGACGCGTAGGGGCGTCAAGGACGCGCAGGGGCGTCAAGGACGCGTAGGGGCGTCAAGGACGTGTAGGGGCGTCAAGGACGCGCAGGGGCGTCAAAGACGCGCAGGGGAGTCAAGGACGCCTAGGGGCGTTTCCTTTCCTGCCTCACCACTTCCCCCGTCAAGGACGCGTAGGGGCGTCAATGACGCGTATGGGCGTCATGGACGCGTAGGGGCGTCAAGGACGCGTAGGGGCGTCAAGGACGCGCAGGGGCGTCAAGGACGCGTAGGGGCGTCAAGGACGCGCAGGGGCGTCAAGGACGCGTAGGGGCGTCAAGGACGTGTAGGGGCGTCAAGGACGCGCAGGGGCGTCAAGGACGCGTAGGGGCGTCAAGGACGCGCAGGGGCGTCAAGGACGCGTAGGGGCGTCAAGGACGTGTAGGGGCGTCAAGGACGCGCAGGGGCGTCAAAGACGCGCAGGGGAGTCAAGGACGCCTAGGGGCGTTTCCTTTCCTGCCTCACCACTTCCCCCGTCAAGGACGCGTAGGGGCGTCAATGACGCGTATGGGCGTCATGGACGCGTAGGGGCGTCAAGGACGCGTAGGGGCGTTAAGGACGCGCAGGGGCGTCAAGGACGCCTAGGGGCGTTTCCTTTCCTGCCTCACCACTTCCCCCGTCAAGGACGCGTAGGGGCGTCAATGACGCGTATGGGCGTTATGGACGCGTAGGGGCGTCAAGGACGCGTAGGGGCGTCAAGGACGCCTAGGGGCGTTTCCTTTCCTGCCTCACCACTTCCCCCGTCAAGGACGCGTAGGGGCGTCAATGACGCGTATGGGCGTCATGGACGCGTAGGGGCGTCAAGGACTCGTAGGGGCTTGCAGGACGCGCAGGGGCGTCAAGGACTCGTAGGGGCGTCAAGGACACGTAGGGGCGTCAAGGACGCGTAGGGGCGTCAAGGACGCGCAGGGGCGTCAAGGACGCCTAGGGGCGTTTCCTTTCCTGCCTCACCACTTCCCCGTCAAGGACGCGTAGGGGCGTCAAGGACGCGTAGGGGCGTCAAGGACGCGTAGGGGCGTCAAGGACGCGTAGGGGCGTCAAGGACGCGTAGGGGCGTCAAGGACGCGTAGGGGCGTCAAGGACTCGTAGGGGCGTCAAGGACGCGTAGGGGCGTCAAGGACGCGCAGGGGCGTCACGGACTCGTAGGGCGTCAAGGACGCGTAGGGACGTCAAGGACGCCTAAGGGCGTTTCCTTTCCTGCCTCACCACTTCCCCCGTCAAGGACGCGTAGGGGCGTCAAGGACGTGTAGGGGCGTCAAGGACGCGCAGG
>MU827781.1:1533516-1544795 GCA_029204205.1 Desmophyllum pertusum
GTCTCAAAAGTAGGTCCCAAAAAGGTCTGAAAATGGTCTCAAAAGGTCTCAAAAAGGTCTCAAAAAGATCTCCAAGTTTTCAAAAGAGTCTTAAATTCGTCTCAAAATGGTCTCCAAGTTTTCAAAAAGGTCTCAAAAGATCCTCAAAAATTTCTTAAAAAGGTCTTAAAAAGGTCTCCAAAAAGGTCTCAAAAGTTTTCAAAAGGTCTCAAAAAAGGTCTCAAAAAATCTCAGTTTTTCAAAATGGTCTCAAAATGTCCCAAAGTTTCCCCCCCCCCCAAGATACTGCAAAAGGTCTCAAAAGGTCTCAAAAGCGTCTCTAAAAAGGTCTCATAAAAGGTTCTCAATAAAGGTCTCAAAACACGGTCTCAAAAGTCGCTAAAATCCCAAAAAGGTCCTCCAAAAAGGTCTCAAAAAGTTTTCAAAAGGGTCTCAAAAAGGTCCTCAAAAAAGGTCTCAACAGGTCTCCAATAGGTCTCAAAAAGGTCCCTTAAAGGTCTCAAAAAGATCTCCAATAAGGTCTCAAAAAGTTTTTTCAAAAAGGTCTCAAAAAGGTCTCAAAAACGGGTTCTTAAAAAGGTTCTTAAAAAGTCTCAAAAAAGGTCTCAAAAGGATCTCAGTTGTCAAAAGATCCCCCACAAAAAGCGTCTCAAAAAGGTCTCCATAAGTACTCAAAAGGTAACTTCCAAAGGTCTCAAAAAAGGTCTCAAAAAAGGTTTTCTCAAAAAGATCTCAAAAGGTCTCAAAAAGGTCTCAAAAAGGGTCTCAAAAAGAAGGTATCTAAAAAGGTCTTAAAAGGTCTGCAAAAGGTCTCAAAAAGTCTCCAAAAAGGTCTCAAAAAGGTCTCAAAAAGGTCTTCAAAAAGGTCTCCAAAAAGGTCTCAAAAGGTCTCAAAAGGTCTCAAAAAAGGTCTCAAAAAGATCCTTCAAAAAGGTCTCAAAAAGGTCTCAAAAATTGGTCTCACAAAAGGTACTCAAAAAGTCTGAAAAGAGTCTCCAAAAGGTATCAAAAGCGTTTCTCAAAAAGGTCTCAAAAGGTCTTCAAAAAGGTCTTTAAAAAGGTCTCAAAAAGGTCCTCAAAAGGTCTCCAAAAGGTCTCAAAAAGGTCTTATTTTTAAACCGGTCTCCAAAAAGGTCTCAAGTTTCAAAAAGTCTCAAAAAGGTCTTCCAAAAGATCCAAAAGGTCTCAAAAAGGTCTCAAAAAGTACTCAAAAGGTCTCAAAAAAGGTCTCAAAAGGTCTAAAAAGGTCTCAAAAACGTCTCAAAAAGGTTCAAAAAGTCTCAAAAAGGTCTCAAAAGGGTCTTAAAATGGTCTCAAAAGGGTCTCCAAAAGGATCTCAAAAAAGGGCTCCAAAAGGTCTCAAAAAGATCTCCTAAAAGTCTCAAAAAGGTCTCAAAAGGTCTCAAAAAGGTCTCAAAAGGTCTTAAAAAGGTCTCAAAAAGGTCTCAAAAGGTCTCAAAAAGGTCTCAAAAAGGTCTCAAAAGGTCTCAAAACTTTATCTCAAAAGATCTCAAAAAGGTCTCAAAAAGGTCCTCAAAAAGGTCTCAAAAAGGTCTCAAAAAGGTCTCAAAAAGGTCTCAAAAAGGTCTCAAAAAGGTCCTCCAAAAGGTCTCAAAAAGGTCTCAAAAAGGTCTCAAAATTTTTTGGGTCTCAAAAGGTCTCAAAAAGGTCTCAAAAAGATCTCAAAAGGTCTCAAAAAGGTCTCAAAAAGTCTCAAAAGGTCTCCCAAAAAGGTCTCAAAAGGCTTCCAAAAAGTCTCAAAAAAGATCTCCAAAAGGTCTCAAAAGGTCTCAAAAAGGTCTCAAAAAAGGTCTCAAAAAGGTCGTTTCAAAAGGTCTCAAAAAGGTCTCAAAAAGGTCTCAAAAAGGTCTCAAAAGGTCTCAAAAGGTCTCAAAAGGTCTCAAAAAGGTCTCAAAAAGGTCTCAAAAAGATCTCAAAAAGGTCTCCAAAAGGTCTCAAAAAGGTCTCAAAAAGGTCTCAAAAGGTCTTAAAAAGGTCTAAAAAGGTCTCAAAAAGGTCTCCAAAAGGTCTCAAAAAGGTCTCAAAAGGTCTTAAAATGGTCTCAAAAGGTCTAAAAAAGGTCTCAAAAAGATCTCAAAAAGGTCTCAAAAAGGTCTCAAAAAGGTCTCCAAAAGGTCTCAAAAGGTCTCAAAAAGGTCTCAAAAAGGTCTCAAAAAGATCTCAAAAAGGTCTCAAAAAGGTCTCAAAAAGGTCTCAAAAAGGTCTCAAAAGGTCTCAAAAGGTCTCAAAAAGGTCTCAAAAGGTCTCAAAAAGGTCTCAAAAAGGTCTCAAAAAGGTCTCAAAAGGTCTTAAAAGGTCTTAAAAAGGTCTCAAAAAGGTCTCAAAAAGATCTCAAAAAGGTCTCAAAAAGGTCTCAAAAAGGTCTCCAAAAGGTCTCAAAAAGGTCTCAAAAGGTCTCAAAAAGGTCTCAAAAAGATCTCCAAAAGGTCTCAAAAAGGTCTCAAAAAGGTCTCAAAAGGTCTCAAAAGGTCTCAAAAGGGTCTCAAAAGATCTCCAAAAGGTCTCAAAAAGGTCTCAAAAAAGGTCTCAAAAGGGTCTCAAAAGGTCTCAAAAAGGTCTTAAAAGGTCTCAAAAAAGGTCTCCAAAAGTTCTCAAAAAGGTCTCAAAAGGTCTAAAAAGGTCTCAAAAAGGTCTCAAAAAAGGTCTCAAAAAGATCTCAAAAGGTCTCAAAAAGGTCTCAAAAGGTCTCAAAAAGGTCTCAAAAAGGTCTCAAAAAGTCTCAAAAAGGTCTCAAAAAGGTCTCAAAAAGGTCTCCAAAAGGTCTCAAAAGGTCTCAAAAGGTCTTAAAAAGGTCTCAAAAGGTCTCAAAAGGTCTCAAAAAGATCTCTAAAAGGTCTCAAAAAGGTCTCAAAAGGTCTTAAAAAGGTCTTAAAAGGTCTCAAAAGGTCTCAAAAAGGTCTCAAAAAGATCTCAAAAAGGTCTCAAAAGGTCTCAAAAATGTCTCAAAAAGGTCTCAAAAGGTCTCAAAAAGATCTCCAAAAGGTCTCAAAAAGGTCTCAAAAGGTCTCAAAAAGGTCTCAAAAGGTCTTAAAAAGGTCTCAAAAAGGTCTCAAAAGGTCTCAAAAAGGTCTCAAAAAGGTCTCAAAAAGGTCTCAAAAGGTCTCAAAAAGGTCTCAAAAAGGTCTCAAAAGGTCTCAAAAAGGTCTCAAAAAGTCTCCAAAAGGTCTCAAAAAGGTCTCAAAAAGGTCTCAAAAAGGTCTCAAAAGGTCTCAAAAAGGTCTTAAAAAGGTCTCAAAAAGGTCTCCAAAAGGTCTCAAAAGGTCTCAAAAAGGTCTTAAAAAGGTCTCAAAAGGTCTCAAAAAGGTCTCAAAAGGTCTCAAAAGGTCTCAAAAAGATCTCAAAAAGGTCTCAAAAAGGTCTCAAAAATGTCTCAAAAAGGTCTCAAAGGTCTCAAAAGATCTCAAAAAGGTCTCAAAAAGGTCTCAAAAAGGTCTCAAAAGGTCTTAAAAAGGTCTCAAAAAGGTCTCAAAAGGTCTCCAAAAGGTCTCAAAAGGTCTTAAAAAGGTCTCAAAAAGGTCTCAAAAAGGTCTCAAAAGTTTTCAAAAGGTTCTCCAAAAAGATCTCAAAAGGTCTCAAAAAGGTCTCAAAAAAGTTCTCAAAAAGGTCTCAAAAAGGTCTCAAAAAGGTCTCAAAAAGGTCTCAAAACGTCTCAAAAAGGTCTCAAAAGGTCTCAAAAAGGTCTCAAAAAGGTCTCAAAAAGGTCTCAAAAAGGTCTCAAAAAGATCTCAAAAAGGTCTCCAAAAGGTCTCAAAAAGGTCTCAAAAAGGTCTCAAAAAGGTCTCAAAAGGGTCTCAAAAAGGTCTCAAAAAGATCTCCAAAAGGTCTCAAAAAGGTCTCAAAAAGGTCTCAAAAGGTCTCAAAGGTCTCAAAAAGGTCTTAAAAAGGTCTCAAAAAGGTCTCCAAAAGGTCTCAAAAAGGTCTCAAAAAGGTCTCAAAACGGTCTCAAAAAGGTCTCCAAAAGGTCTCAAAAAGGTCTCAAAAAGGTCTCAAAAAGGTCTCAAAGGTCTTAAAAAGGTCTCAAAAAGGTCCTCAAAAGGTCTCCAAAAAGGTCTCAAAAAGGTCTCAAAAAGGTCTTAAAATGGTCTCAAAAGGTCTCAAAAAGGTCTCAAAAAGATCTCAAAAAGGTCTAAAAAAGGTCTCAAAAAGGTCTCAAAAGGTCTCAAAAAGGTCTCAAAAGGTCTCAAAAAGGTCTCAAAAAGATCTCCAAAAGGTCTCAAAAAGGTCTCAAAAAGGTCTCAAAAAGGTCTCAAAAGGTCTTTAAAAGGTCTCAAAAAGGTCTCAAAAAGGTCTCCAAAAGGTCTCAAAAAGGTCTCAAAAGGTCTCAAAAAGGGTCTCAAAAGGTCTCAAAAAGGTCTCAAAAAGATCTCAAAAAGGTCTCCAAAAGGTCTCAAAAAGGTCTCAAAAAGGTCTCAAAAGGTCTTAAAAAGGTCTCAAAAAGGTCTCAAAAAGGTCTCCAAAAGGTCTCAAAAAGGTCTCAAAAGGTCTTAAAATGGTCTCAAAAAGGTCTCAAAAAGGTCTCAAAAAGATCTCAAAAAGGTCTCAAAAGGTCTCAAAAGGTCTCAAAAGGTCTCAAAAGGTCTCAAAAGGTCTCAAAAAGGTCTCAAAAAGATCTCAAAAGGTCTCAAAAAGGTCTCAAAAGGTCTCAAAAAGGTCTCAAAAGGTCTCAAAAAGGTCTCAAAGATCTCAAAAAGGTCTCAAAAGGTCTCAAAAAGGTCTCAAAAGGTCTCAAAAAGGTCTTAAAAAGGTCTTAAAAAGGTCTCAAAAAGGTCTCCAAAAGGTCTCAAAAAGGTCCCAAAAGGTCTCAAAAAGGTTCTCAAAAGGTCTCAAAAAGGTCTCAAAAAGATCTCAAAAGGTCTTAAAATGGTCTCAAAAGGTCTCAAAAAGGTCTCAAAAAGTTCTCAAAAGGTCTTAAAAAGGTCTCAAAAAGGTCTCAAAAAGGTCTCCAAAAGGTCTCAAAAGGTCTCAAAAAGGTCTCAAAAAGGTCTCAAAAGGTCTCAAAAAGGTCTCAAAAAGATCTCTAAAAGGTCTCAAAAAGGTCTCAAAAGGTCTTTAAAAAGGTCTCAAAAAGGTCTCAAAAGGTCTCAAAAAGGTCTCAAAAGGTTCTCCAAAAGGTCTCAAAAAGGTCTCAAAAATGTCTCAAAAAGGTCTCAAAAGGTCTCAAAAAGATCTCCAAAAGGTCTCAAAAAGGTCTCAAAAAGGTCTCAAAAAGGTCTCAAAAGGTCTTAAAAAGGTCTCAAAAAGGTCTCAAAAGGTCTCAAAAAGGTCTCAAAAAGATCTCAAAAAGGTCTCAAAAAGGTCTCAAAAAGGTCTCCAAAAGGTCTCAAAAGGTCTCAAAAAGGTCTCAAAAAGATCTCAAAAAGGTCTCAAAAGGTCTCAAAAAGGTCTCAAAAAGGTCTCAAAAGGTCTCAAAAAGGTCTCAAAAAGGTCTCAAAAGGTCTCCAAAAGGTCTCAAAAGGTTTAAAAAGGTCTTAAAAAGGTCTCAAAAAGGTCTCAAAAGGTCTCAAAAAGGTCTCAAAAGGTCTCAAAAAGATCTCAAAAGGTCTCAAAAAGGTCTCAAAAAGGTCTCAAAAGGTCTCAAAGGTCTCAAAGAGGTCTCCAAAAGGTCTCAAAAAGGTCTCAAAAAGGTCTCAAAAGGTCTCAAAAAGGTCTCAAAAAGGTCTCAAAAAGGTCTCAAAAAGGTCTCAAAAGGTCTCAAAAAGGTCTCAAAAAGGTCTCAAAAGGTCTCCAAAAGGTCTCAAAAGGTCTCCAAAAGGTCTCAAAAAGGTCTCAAAAAGGTCTCAAAAGGTCTCAAAAAAGTCTCAAAGGTCTCAAAAAGGTCTCAAAAAGGTCTCAAAAGGTCTCAAAAAAGTCTCAAAAAGTCTCAAAAAGGTCCCAAAAGGTCTCAAAAGGTCTCAAAAAGGTCTCAAAAGGTCTCAAAAAGGTCTCCAAAAGGTCTCAAAAAGGTCTCAAAAAGGTCTCAAAAAGGTCTCAAAAGGTCTCAAAAAGGTCTCAAAAAGATCTCCAAAAGGTCTCAAAAGGTCTCAAAAAGGTCTCAAAAAGGTCTCAAAAGGTCTCAAAAAGGTCTCAAAAAGGTCTCAAAAAGGTCTCAAAAGGTCTCAAAAAGGTCTCAAAAGGTCTCAAAAAGGTCTCAAAAAGGTCTCAAAAGGTCTCAAAAAGGTCTCAAAAAGGTCTCAAAAAGGTCTCAAAAGGTCTCAAAAGGTCTTAAAAAGGTCTCAAAAAGGTCTCCAAAAGGTCTCAAAAAGGTCTCAAAGGTCTTAAAATGGTCTCAAAAGGTCTCAAAAAGGTCTCAAAAAGGTCTCAAAAAGGTCTCAAAAAGGTCTCAAAAAGGTCTCAAAAAGGTCTCAAAAAGGTCTCAAAAGGTCTCAAAAAGGTCTCAAAAAGGATCTCAAAAGGTCTCAAAAAGGTCTCAAAAAGGTCTCAAAAAGGTCTCAAAAGGTCTCAAAAAGGTCTCAAAAGGTCTCAAAAAGGTCTCAAAAAGGTCTCAAAAGTTTCCAAAAGGTCTCAAAAAGGTCTCAAAAGGTCTCAAAAAGGTCTCAAAAAGATCTCAAAAAGGTCTCAAAAAGGTCTCAAAAAGGTCTCAAAAAAGGTCTCAAAAGGTCTCAAAAAGGTCTCAAAAAGGTCTCAAAAAGGTCTCCAAAAGGTCTCAAAAAGGTCTCAAAAGGTCTCAAAGGTCTCAAAAGGTCTCAAAAAGGTCTCAAAAAGGTCTCAAAAAGGTCTCAAAAGGTCTCAAAAAGGTCTCCAAAAGGTCTCAAAAAGGTCTCAAAAGGTCTCAAAAAGGTCTCAAAAAGGTCTCAAAAGGTCTCAAAAAGGTCTCAAAAAGGTCTCAAAAGGTCTCAAAAAGGTCTCAAAAAGGTCTCAAAAAAGGTCTCAAAAAGGTCTCAAAAAGGTCTCAAAAAGGTCTCAAAAAGGTCTCAAAAGGTCTCAAAAAGGTCTCAAAAGGTCTCAAAAAGGTCTCCAAAAGGTCTCAAAAAGGTCTCAAAAAGGTCTCAAAAGGTCTCAAAAGGTCTCAAAAAGGTCTTAAAAAGGTCTCAAAAGGTCTCAAAAAGGTCTCAAAAAAGTCTCAAAAAGGTCTCAAAAAGGTCTCAAAAAGGTCTCAAAAAGGTCTCAAAAGGTCTCAAAAAGGTCTCAAAAGGTCTCAAAAAGGTCTCAAAAAGGTCTCAAAAAGGTCTCAAAAGGTCTCAAAAGGTCTCAAAAAGGTCTCAAAAGGTCTCAAAAAGGTCTCAAAAAGGTCTCAAAAGTCTCAAAAGGTCTCAAAAGGTCTCAAAAAGGTCTCAAAAAGGTCTCAAAAGGTCTCAAAAAGATCTCAAAAGGTCTCAAAAAGGTCTCAAAAAGGTCTCAAAAGGTCTCAAAAGGTCTTAAAAAGGTCTCAAAAAGGTCTCAACGGTCTCAAAAAGGTCTCAAAAAGGTCTCAAAAAGTCTCAAAAAGGTCTCAAAAAGGTCTCAAAAAGGTCTCAAAAGGTCTCAAAAAGGTCTCAAAAGGTTCTCAAAAGGTCTCAAAAGGTCTCAAAAAGGTCTCAAAAAGGTCTCAAAAGGTCTCAAAAAGGTCTCAAAAAGGTCTCAAAAAGGTCTCAAAAAGGTCTCAAAAGGTCTCAAAAAGGTCTCAAAAAGGTCTCAAAAGGTCTCAAAAAGGTCTCAAAAGGTCTCAAAAAGGTCTCAAAAAGGTCTCAAAAGGTCTCAAAAAGGTCTCAAAAATGTCTCAAATGGTCTCAAGTCTCAAAAAGGTCTCAAAAGGTCTCAAAAGGTCTAAAAAGGTCTCAAAAGGTCTCAAAAAGGTCTCAAAAAGGTTCTCAAAAAGTCTCAAAAAGGTCTCAAAAGGTCTCAAAAAGGTCTCAAAAAGGTCTCCAAAAGGTCTCAAAAAGGTCTCAAAAGGTCTCAAAAGTTCTCAAAAAGGTCTCAAAAAGGTCTCAAAAAGGTTCTCAAAAGGTCTCAAAAGGTCTCAAAAAGGTCTCAAAAAGTTCTCAAAAGGTCTCAAAAAGGTCTCAAAAAGTCTCAAAAAGGTCTCAAAAGGTCTCAAAATGGTCTCAAAAAGGTCTCAAAAAGATCTCAAAAAGGTCTCAAAAAGGTCTCAAAAAATCTCCAAAAGGTCTCAAAAAGGTCTCAAAAAGGTCTCAAAAAGGTCTCAAAAGGTCTCAAAAAGGTCTCAAAAAGGTCTCAAAAAGGTCTCAAAAAGGTCTCAAAAGGTCTCAAAGTCTCAAACGGTCTCAAAAAGGTCTCAAAAAGGTTCTCAAAAAAGGTCTCAAAAAGGTCTCAAAAAGGTCTCAAAAGGTCTCAAAAAAGGTCTCAAAAGGTCTCAAAACTCTCCAAAAAGGTCTCAAAAAGGTCTCAAAAACAAAAGGTCTTTAAAATGGTCTCAAAAGGTCTCAAAAAGGTCTCAAAAAGGTCTCAAAAAAGGTCTCAAAAAGGTCTCAAAAAGTCTCTCAAAAGGTCTCAAAAAGGTCTCAAAAAGGTCTGCAAAAAGGTCTCAAAAAGGTCTCAAAAAGGTCTCAAAAAGGTCTCAAAAAGGTCTCAAAAAGGTCTCAAAAGGTCTCAAAAGGTCTCAAAAAAGGTCTCAAAAAGGTCTCAAAAGTTCTCAAAAAGGTCTCAAAAGGTCTCAAAAGGTCTCAAAAGGTCTCAAAAAAGTCTCAAAAGGTCTCAAAAAGGTCTCCAAAAGGTCTCAAAAAGGTCTCAAAAAGGTCTCAAAAGAGTCTCAAAAAGGTCTCAAAAAGGTCTCAAAAAGGTCTCAAAAGGTCTCAAAAAGGTCTCAAAAGGTCTCAAAAAGGTCTCAAAAGGGTCTAAAAAAGGTCTCAAAAAGGTCTCAAAAAAGGTCTCAAAAGGTCTCAAAAAGGTCTCCAAAAAGGTCTCAAAAAGGTCTCAAAAGGTCTCAAAAAGTTCTCAAAAAGGTCTCCAAAAGTTCTCAAAAGGTCTCAAAAAGGTCTCAAAAAGGTCAAAAAGGTCTCAAAAAGGTCTCAAAAGGTCTCAAAAGGGTCTCAAAAGGTTCTCCAAAAAAGGTCTCAAAAAGGTCTCAAAAAGGTCTCAAAAAAGGTCTCAAAAAGGTCTTAAAAAGGTCTCAAAAAGGTCTCAAAAAGGTCTCAAAAGGTCTCAAAAAGGTCTCAAAAGGTCTCAAAAAGGTCTCCAAAAGGTCTCAAAAAGGTCTCAAAAGGTCTCAAAAAGGTCTCAAAAAGGTCTCCAAAAGGTCTCAAAAAGGTCTCAAAAAGGGTCTCAAAAAGGTCTCAAAAGGCTCTCAAAAAGGTCTCAAAAAGATCTCAAAAAGGTCTCCAAAAAGGTCTCAAAAAGGTCTCAAAAAGGTCTCAAAAGTCTCAAAAAGGTCTCAAAAGGTCCTCTCAAAAAGGTCTCCAAAAGGTCTCAAAAAGGTCTCAAAAGGTCTCAAAATGGTCTCAAAAGGTCTCAAAAAGGTCTCAAAAAGGTCTCAAAAGGTCTTCAAAATGGTCTCAAAAGGTCTCAAAAAAGGTCTCAAAAAGATCTCAAAAGGTCTCAAAAAGGTCTCAAAAGGTCTCAAAAAGGTCTCAAAAAGGTCTCAAAAAGCGTCTCAAAAGGTCTCAAAAAGTCTCAAAAAGGTCTCAAAAAGGTCTCAAAAAGGTCTCAAAAAGGTCTCAAAAAAGGTCTCAAAAGGTCTCAAAAAGGTCTTAAAAAAGGTCTCAAAAGGTCTCAAAAAGGTCTCAAAAAAGATCTCAAAAAGGTCTCAAAAAGGTCTCAAAAATGTCTCAAAAACGGTCTCAAGGTCTCAAAAAGGTTCTCAAAAGGTCTCAAAAAGGTCTCAAAAAGGTCTCAAAAGGTCTCAAAAGGTCTCAAAAAGGTCTCAAAAGGTCTCAAAAAGGTCTCAAAAGGTCTCAAAAAGATCTCAAAAAGGTTCTCAAAAAGGTCTCAAAAGGTCTCAAAAAGGTCTCAAAAAGGTCTCTCAAAAAGGTCTCAAAAAGGTCTCAAAAAGGTCTCAAAAGGTCTCAAAAAGCGTCTCAAAAAGTCTCAAAAGGTTTCAAAAAGGTCTCAAAAAGGTCTCAAAAAGGTCTCAAAAAGGTCTCAAAAGGTCTCAAAAAGGTCTCAAAAAGGTCTCAAAAGGGCTCAAAAAGGTCCTCAAAAAGGTCTCTCAAAAAGCGTCTCAAAAAGGTCTCAAAAAGGTCTCAAAAAGTTTTCAACAAAAGGTCTCAAAAAGGTCTCAAATGTCTCAAAAAGGTCTCAAAAAGGTCTCAAAAGGTCTCAAAAAGGTCTCAAAAAGTCTCAAAAAGGTTCTCAAAAAGGTCTCAAAAAGGTCTCCAAAAGGTCTCAAAAGGTCTTTCAAAAGGTCTCAAAAAGGTCTCAAAAAGGTCTCAAAAAGGTCTCAAAAGGTCTGCAAAAGGTCTCCAAAAAGTCTCAAAAGGTCTCAAAAAAGTCTCAAAAAGGTCTCAAAAGGTCTGAAAAAGGTCTCAAAAAGGTCTCAAAACGGTCTCAAAAAGGTACTCAAAAGGTCTCAAAAAGGTCTCAAAAGTTCTCAAAGGGTTCTCAAAAAGGTCTCAAAAGGTCCTCAAAAAGGTCTCCAAAAAGGTCTCAAAAAGGTCTCAAAAGGTCCAACAAAGGCCTCAAAGGTCTCAAAACGTTCTTCAAAAAGGTCTCCCAAAAGGTACTCAAAAAGGTCTCAAAAAGGTCTCAAAAGTTCTCAAACGGTCCTCAAAAAGGTCTCAAAAAGTCTCAAAAAGGTCTCCAAAAGGTCTCAAAAAGGTCTCAACAAGTCCAAAAAAGGTCTCAAAAAGGTCTCAAATAAAGGTCTCAAAAAGGTCTCAAAAAGGTCTCAAAAAGGTCTCAAAAAGGTCTTAAAGGTCTCAAAAAGGTCTCAAAAGGTCTCAAAAAGGTCTCAAAAAGGTCTCCAAAAGGTCTTAAAAATGGTCTCAAAAGGTCTCAAAAAGGTCTCAAAAAGATCTCAAAAAGGTCTCAAAAAAAGTCTCAGAAAGTTTTCAAAAAGGTCTATAAAAAGGTCTCAAAAAGGTCTCAAAAAGGTTCTCAAAAAGATCTCCAACAAAGGTCTCTCAAAAGAGTCTCCCAAAAAGGTCTCCCTCCCAAAAAGGTCTCAAAAGGTCTTAAAAGGGTCTCAAAAAGGTCTCAAAAAGGTCTCAAAAAAGGTCTCAAAAAACGCCCAAAAAGGTCCTCAAAAAGGTCTCAAAAGGTCTCAAAAAGGGTCTCAAAAAAGATCTCCAAAAGGTCTCCAAAAAGGACTCACACAGTTTCGTCCAAAAAGGTCTCAAAAGGTCTTAAAAAGGTCTTAAAAAAGGTCTCAAAAAGGTCTCCAAAAG
>MU827781.1:1545295-1566377 GCA_029204205.1 Desmophyllum pertusum
ATTAAACTCACTCTATAGCTGATATATCCTTCAGGCTTGGTCATCAACGAGTGCGCTCGTGGAATCGTACCAAAAAATGGTTTCTTCTGGAACGTGAATTACCTACGTAAAAAATGGTAATATTCATGTCTTAAAAAAAAGTTGTGAAGTTAATTTAAAGTTAGTAAAATGTTTCCAAAATACGAACAGGTTCAAATCATTTAACCCACGTACTGCAATTGTCCAGTGACCGGGGGCGTGCACTGGAAATAATATCAACTCTCTTTTGAAGGGGTTCGTCTGCAATACAGAAACACAAAATTTGGTTTTCTTTTCTTTGCAAACGACATATTTTTATCATTAAGGCACAAATAATAAGTTTTAAACAGGTCATTTTCATTATGCAAAGTCAGTGTATAACGAGCAGGTTATTCTCAATACCTGCATTTTTATAACGTGAGTTTGGCAGAACATGGTCTGAGGACTGTGAAACAAGCGACTCGATACACTTTATAAAGAAATTATTTACTTGTGAATACGCTTTTTATATATGCTCTTCCTCCGACTAGTGTTTAAAGAAAAATTTGTACTTGGGGATCCGGGTATTGTTGGAAAGGAGGCATTTGGTTAGAGTTGTTTGGTCATCACGTGACTTACTGGCCATGGGTCAGGCAGATCGCGTGTTCATTCTTTGCAGCTCGGTTTCAAGTCAAGATCCCGCCTCCTCCCGTATCGTATTGGCTATGAGCCATATTACTCTTGTAGCCCAGTAAACAGAGTAAACAAATACATGTAAGCAAATTAAAATGGCTAACCTGTTGTGGTTCGGAGGAGGAAAGGTATAAACAATGGATATATTTTTTTTACATGTTCAAGGACATTGGTTTTTCGGATTATGCCAAAGATGACGTTTTGAACTTGACATGCTTTGCTTACTTTGGCAAACCATCGATCCATGTGCCCTTCTTTGTATCCTTCTCGTCTAAACTTTGGCAAAACATTGGAGGAATAGCACACCACACTGCCGCCCTGAAATAAATAAAAACAATTGTAGTTTCTGTCTCATGATACAACTGATTACAAGTTAATAATTGCCGGTGATCAGTTCTCGCCACACTGGACGCTTTCGTCAACATTATGCAGAATGTGTGTTGTAGCATCCTACTGGTATGCGGAAGCTCATGCAGATGGGTCCGACTCAGAACATGGACACCTTTATCATTACGGTCCCTTGGCAAACGGAACGTAAAGAAATGCAAGGTAATCATATACTCTACCTGTTCAGCTATTTCTCGTGCAAAGGCGTCTAGTACCAAGTTTATGACCTAACAAGGAAACGGACACATTCAAATAAAGGTACGTTGTTACAAATAGCTTTGTTAAGGTTACTTTAAAGAAAATGAGACGAGTTTTCAATATTCAATTCAAGCAATTTTGCATATCGTTGATTTCAAGAAAGTTACCTCTTCCCTTACTTAACCGATATTAAAAACTCTTCTTGAATTTTTATGGATCCCCGCGACAATTTTCTCAGTAAAATATAATTCATTTCAATAATGAGCTAATACGAACCTTGTCCGGGTGAAAGAGATTTGATATCGGAAGTGTGCAAGCCACACTTGAAGTTTCGCCCCTGGTTTTCTTCCTTTGTTGTTTCTACAAATAATGCCTCTACATGTATAAAAGGCAGAAAATTACTTTAAACATATTGGTTAGGCTATGTTAAATGGTATTTGATAATTGGCATTGAATATTACCTCGTCAAGCATTTTATTCCCACATCGTCTCCATAAGGGAAGATGCTTTTCCCTTTCTTAAAACAAACAAACAAACAAAAACAGTGAAACAGAAGAAATTAATTACGCAAAACTATCAATAGATCGTTCGAGTGAATCAACCAATCAGTCAATCAGTTAAGTACTCATTCAAGCAATCAAACAAGGAAAGCAACCGATCGATTAGTCAGTCGGTCCATAGATCAACCAACCAGCCAATGAGTGAGTGAGTGAATGAATGAATGAATGAATGAATGAATGAATGAATGAATGTTAGTCCCGCATCTCTGACAACATTAAAAGACTCAATGTTTGACATACTGTAAATCAGATGACTTGTGTGTTTAATGTCCTTATCAAAGTAATGTTTATAAAAGACACTTTTGTCATGATTGACATTTTTGGATGCTTTACACACCATATAACTTTCATTTTCATAGCGTGAACACGTTTGGTGATACATAGGGCGTGGGGGGAGGGGGAGGGGGGGGGGGGGGGGGGAGAGGCACTCTCAAACAATAAATCCATCTCACCTGTACAGAAAGGACATGTATAAGGTGTCTGTGGATGAGCATCTAACCCCACGCAAGCTGGGTGATAGAATTTCCGACATCCATCGTACTGTGTTTGGCATTCAACTAGTTCCATACGTTGGGTTCTGTCGAGAAGAATGGTATATGGTAATAGTAATATTAATAATAACTTTATTTAGACACGGTAAAAAAAAACCCATCAGGCCTTACAAATAATATTAAACTAATAGTTTAGATATATACCTCTTACTAACCGAGTTCGAGGTCCGTACGGTAAGTTACGGACCGAGTTTTTTCCCTTTCGATTTATGGCCCAAGCGCGAAAGCGCGCGGGCCATAAATCGAAGGGGAAAAAACGAGGATCCGTAACTTACAGAACGGAACGAGAAGACGAGGCTAGTAAGATATTTATTATATCTCTTTCTTTGGAAAAAGGAAAACATTTCAAGTCAACCGCGAGGAAAGCGGTTTCATTTGACTGACACGCATCACAGGCAAAGGACGACGAGTTGTAAACACGATTTGAATCCAAACTTCAAACGTCTTCAAACAATTTCTACCTAGTTATTTTCTGTAAAAGCATAAAAACTAGGTACAGTTCGAGTTTACTTTTAAACTACTTCTTGAAGTTCGTTAAACAGACAAGGACAATAAATTTGATTCACCGATTGAGAAGAAAGCACCGCAATCAACTTACAGCGTGTTCGTCAAACTGAGTGAAAATACGAGTGTTTCTTACAAATACTGGACAAGAGAACACTAAAATTGTAACGAAACTACGGGACAAAAGTCTTCTCAGATTACTGCCGTCCATTTTTGTGGCGCTTTGTTGTGTAGTCCTGAGAAGTGTTCGCTGCAGAAGTCGCATAATAACTTGGTGAAAAATTTGCCGAGAAGCTTGTCAAAAACATCAACAGGTAAGACTTACGTTTTTCCACGTTAAATGTTCCATTCGTCTGCTCTTAACAGACCTTTTCAAACCTTTTCCATTCAGAATTCGTCTTCTTCACAATCAGTTTGCGGACTTTTCGGCAGAGATTAAATTATCAAGTTCCTCAATCGAGACCGGCCGGCTCGCACATCTTGGACGTTTTTTTTAGAGCGAGCCCATATAATAATGGGAGGTAAAGTATTAATTGTCAGATATACGTTTATCGTTACTGGAAGTATTATGATGTTGATATATGTCAGGTAAAGTTACTCCGGCGTTGACCTCTTCGCATTCGTGCAGCAGTATATAACAGTCTTCGCAACTTCGGAAACGTTAAGCATTATTTCACCTTACCTTCAATAGCTGCAAGTTCCTGACTCGGCTCCAAGCTAACGTAGTGATTATTTGAAACATAACCCAAAAGAAGAGGATCAGCTCTCGCATTTCCTGTTTCAATGACGGTATGTTCGCTATCATTTCTTGAACTTGAAACTATCCAAACGTTTCTCTGCAAAGCGTGTGCCAGCGCCATTATTGCCAAATGATCCCCCCACGTTCTTTGTCTGCTCATTTTCCTTATGTAATTTGGAAGATCATTGTTCTCAACGTACATCGCTAGTTCGTTTGACGTCATCTGTGGCAATGGGTAAATCAAATTTGCAAACGTTTGTTAGAGTGCTTTTACCGCATAACCCTAACTGGCCAAAATTAAACGAAATTAAACAATGGAATAAATTTATCTCGATAATCCTAATTGATTACTTTATATCTCACGGGTTGATGTAAAATTACTCTTTTTGACATACAATATGCTTACACCGTAAACCTTGGCACTAGATTAAGCTTTAAATACGAGCGAAAAAGATAAAGCAGATTTCATTTGAGCAATCCTTGCTTAAAAAAAAAGCCGAAATAAATTATGTATAGTTTAAAAAGCGAGCAGCGGTGTTGTATCAGGTATACAGCTGTTTCGAGAAAGGTTGTCGGAAAAAAGCGTACGCGACACGCGACAATCCCGAAAGGTAATCTGGGAAATGATCAGCAAGGTACGTTCCTGACACTGTAGCTGTCGAACCTACTTTTGTTGCTTTCTTTTAGCACTCGCAAACATATGTCCATGGCGTCTCGTGCCATTTTCAGAGATTTCCCTGAAATGCTGCAGTCAAGCGGGCAAGTTGAACAATGGACGGAAGCTACATCAAAGTGTAGCTATTCCGACCGTAATAGAAGTCGCCCCAGCAGAGAGTTACTTGACGAAAGAAACTGAGAGAAACGGGCAGGAAATTGGCTCCAAAATTCAAGAAGCATTTTCTACCAAAGAAATACGAATTGCTCAAAAAGGAAGGCAGCAAATATATGTGAACGTGTGTCAGAAGGAAGCGAATGACTTTAAAGAACCGCTGGAAACAGATACAACGCCAACAACAAGCCCCGCTTCTTCTACGGAAGTAGATTGTCTTACGAAAGACCACGGAGAAGATAGGGAATTTAAACGCTCAGTGTTTGCCGGCGATTGAAAAATTTTCGGAGAGCAGCTCGTGTACTCGGAGTGTGTTTGCCCCCAAGAAGAACTGTACTGTCTGCAAAGGCGAAATGGAGTGTGCGAGGGAAACAGTGACTGTTCCTCCCTTGAACAAAGAACACTTCTTCCGTATTTTAAATAAGAGATTTTAGCCGGATTTAGTTGTTATCGTGAGAAAATAACAAGTGCACGGAAGTCATTCGAGACAAGATACGGAAATTTTCAAAAATAAAAGGCCCTTATCAAAACGGTAATTAAAGAGTTCAAAAGCGGCGTTTATTTATCTCGAAAGACTGGGTGAACAGATATGGATTTAGGGCAACCTTAAAACTATCATGAATTATTCCGTGATTATTATTGCTTATTTAGTCTTAAAAAAACGTATTATTCGCCCTATCTTTGACTGAATTGCAAAATTGATTGACCTCAGTAATGACGAGTAAAACTTTCTAAAGCATGTGTATGTGCGCACACGTACGTAACTGTGACAAATTGAATTTGAATCGAAATTTCGAGGGGAAAGGCATACTGTTTCGCTGTAAAGAAAGAAACGTGTTTACATAGGGCTAAAGTATTAGGATCAGCACGATATTGTGTTTAATCTCGACGCTTTGCTGTTCAAGAAAAGCTGAATATGATTCTAAGCATTTTCTCAAATGGCCTCGACGCGTATTTACAATTTCGAATCAAATAATAGCACAAAATGACGCAGACATTGGCAAGGCTCAACACGGCAACATTGACACCCACTATCTTGTACGCCGCATAATAATATTCAAAATCAATCATAAAGACTATCAAAGGCTTTTATTTTGTATAACTTTTGCCCTTATGGAACCAAATGACACGGTATTTCAATTTAAGAAAGAACGTACGAAATTCAAGACGGTTTTGTGAAGCCGTAATAAAATGTTTTTGTTTCCGTCGCAGTACTTTCATGATGACTGCGCGAGCGTTACATTGGTCTCTTAATTTTCTGTTTTTATTTGAATAACAATATTACAAATTGTACCCTACTATCCATTAGCCACCTCGCATGACTCGTTAGTTTCCACTCAATTATAATTCTTTTTACTCAGCAATTAATCTGATTGTGGTTTATCTTCCTCATAAAGTATTGAGAAATATTGGTCATTTGTACAAGTGAAGCTGACTCAGATCTCTGTTACTGAAATGGTGGGCGCATATCCACGAGTACAAAACAGGAAATGAGATTTGAATTTTGCACTTTGTTTTGTCTAAACGTCTACGTTTGTCTCTGTTGTATAAAAACCTTTGAAAAATCAAAAAATAATAATGGCCGCCTTCTCATTGATTAATGCTCAGTGGTATATAGGTTAATAAAATAAAATAAGTATTCGACATCCTAGAAAAAAACGCGCTCTCAATATGGCGCCGAATTGGAATAACAATATAATACTTAAGAAAACCTAAGCCTCGCATTGATGGGAGAAATCCTTTGTCTGGAAACATAAGCACTTACGAAAGTAAGGTTTTCTAAAGTATTGTTATTCAAATTCGGCGCCATTTATACAATCGGTCTATCGAGTGCAAATATGAGGTTATCATGCACTCGCCTTAGTCCCTTGACCGAATTCAGTAAACCCGGCCAGTTTGTGCATCAGTATCCAGTCCCTCACTCATTAAACCCCTCCCAGCCTCCCCTCCCCCCACCCCCTCGATTCGTTTTCGTGCCAACTTATCCCTCCTTCGTGCCTTCCCAAATCGAACTCCATCAAACTAGTTCAATGAGAGCATTCAACGTAACATAGTAATCTTTATTGATCAATTGAACTTAGTACACACATTATATCAGCTTCTGACAACGCCCACACACACCCATTAAGCCATTATAATCCCTTTGCCGTGCGCGTGTCTACATAACCTGATGCAAACAGTTTGGGAAAATTGGCAAGTTTATGCAAACCCAAACTGCAGGCGAGGATTTATATATTAAGTTCTTTAGAATTCTCCCAAACTCAGACTGCAAAACAATCTCTCTTTATTTCTCGAGATATTGATGCGAGAATCGAGAGGCACGAAGCGCCGATAATCCACGCGCGAAACCTCGCGAGGCGATAAGAATTAACAGCTCACCAATCCCACTCGTAATTTTCACGCTCGTTTCCAGGTCCTTTCCGGGCCGCATTCAGCACGACACTCGCGCTATAAAATACAGACTGTTTTGCAGTCTACCAAAACATTCGAACTCTCGAGTGTTAGTATCAGCAAACACGAAGCGGCTGTTTTCTATTTCTTTTCAGTGTAAAATACACATAGACCCTATACAACCAATCAGAGCGTTCGTTATATAATCAAACATTTTCAACTACAGCATCGTCGTGGTCTATACCTGGTCCCAAAGCAACCTCGTTCCCAGGGCCTCTCATCTCCCCCCCCCCCCCCCCCTCCCCCGGAGCAAGAGGGGGCGGGAAGATGAGAGACCCTGGGAACGAGGTTCAGGTCCCAGAGGGTTTTTTTGTTCTTTCTTCTATTGAGTGAAAAAGCGAGGCGTACAAGTCGTTGTCTCAGCATCGCGGCTCAAATTCGATTGGAATGAAAAGAGAAGAAAGAAAACCTCTGAGACCAGGGTATGTGGCATATTGCAAAAATCCACGAACCTGATGGTTCTCCCTTCGTTGACTATTTAAACAATTATTAGACTACGAGCTCGAGTTTTCTATGAGCGAATATTCAATCGAAAACATACAGTCCTTACATACGTCATAGATCGTCGAGCGGGAAGCGAAAAAATGGCGGTGAAATGGCTGCGCGAAAACTGGGAGCGATGCGGATCAAGGGAAACTAACCACCCAGCTAGTATGGCTTCTTCCCAGGGCTGGCCGTTCGCTCTTTTTTTCCGTCTTCTCGCGAGGAACTGAAAGGTCGAAAAAGTAGGGACTAGAAATTAAATGATGGACTGTTCGTAGTCTAACACTATGAGAACATTTACAGCTACTGGTATCTTTTTTCATATTCTACTGCGTGCCAGCCTGAAACAAAAATCCACACACCAAGAGAGCATTTACAAGTAAAGTTGCTCAGCTAGTCATGCTACGGCAAGTTATGTTACATTCAAACTTAATAGCCTTAAAATAGAATCAAACCCTTAAATTTAACAGTTTAAACGTTACAACAACATAAAGGAAATTCGTCAAAGTCATGGTGGACAAAACTGGTCACAATGACATTGCTTTCGTTGTTCCGATGATGTCGTCAGGTCCCAGCCATGACTCAGCACTCACTGAAAGCTGTAAAGCCAAACAAATAATAAGCAAGGGTTACGTTATTTTTCAATCGCAGGCTAGCAAATAACATCCTTGTTAATACATGCAGTCAAATTACATTCTCTGTACAGTGGAATCCCGATATAACGAGCCCCTTGTAACGAAGTCCCCTCCGCTACAACGAACGATATTCTTCAAACAGCCCGGCCAATTAAAGTTATAGTAATGTATCAGGAACAGAACCCCCGATACAACGAGCTCCCGTTATAACGAACACATTTTCCCCGGTCCCTTGGCACTTCGTTATAATGAGTTCCACTGTAGTCTAAAATGATTCAATTTACTATGTGCCAAACATTTTCATTCTAGCAAAAAAAATATTCTAGTCGGTTAACATACACTGTAAAGCCCTGTCAGATATGTCCCGATGCATATATTCCTAATATGCGACGCTGTGTATAAAGCCTGCTGGTTCTCATTTGCCTTCCACTTCGTAAAGCCTGCGATGATATCGCCGATCGACACTGCCTGGTATGCTGCCCCAATATATGAGAGCATGTACTGGAATCACAGGTTATAGCTGATGATATAGCCAGAGCGAATGGCGGCGACGACGGACGAACAGTTGTCACATTAATTAAAAATGTCCGGGAAGGATGAATGAACAGCTACTGAAAATTGTAGCATCCAAAGAGTAAATCCTCTTCTCACAATTGTGAAAAACAGCCTCATAGATTGGGGTTGGCATCCACTCCCGCCCCTCCGGATCCCCCGATAACCTTGTAGGTCTGAGGGTTAAGACTACAACCCTGGGTCATTTGGCATTACAATGGACTGCATGATTCAGGGCTTATCTCCAGCTTAATCGTACTGTATAAGACAAAGACTGAACGTTTTTTACCTGAAAGAGAGGAAGATCCCTATTGCCAGGATAAAGGAAGGAACTGTGATGGCCGCTGAAAGTAAAGACAACACGATATGAGAGAGGTACGTATTTTTGTGCGATTATATGAACGATTAGAGACTGCCGTCAATATCTCCTCATACCTGAAGTGAAGTGAAGCGCAGTAAGCGATGACCTGTAAGTATATGAACAATGACCATGCATAACGAAACAACGAATATACACAAAAGCAACATAAAACTGAATCTGAAATAAAAAATAATTTTTGAATCCTGCCATAGCAATTATAAACATGCTCAAAATCACAATTTTTCACTTCAGTTATTTGTTTGTTTACCAAATAGGCGACAGTATATATAACTTTAATATATTAATCCATCCTACCATTGCTTGATTCCGAAGGACAATACTTGACACAGTCCTTTGATTTATCTGACTTCTTATGCCCTTTGCAGCTGTAACTCCCAGCCTGACATTTTCTCTCAATATCAATCGGTCCACCGGCTCCCCTCGCACTTTTTCTCGCATTCACCATCTGTAGCTTTCCACTCCATGAAAGAAACCCCTACAAAACATGACCATGAATAATCTTTCAATTCTCGATAAATGTGAAGAGTACCGTGTGCCAAAAAAATTAGCGTTTTTTTGTTTTCCAGGATCCGCAAAGAAAAAAGTAATTCACGCAAAAAAAAACAATTTACGAAATGTTTTACTCCACAGTTCGAAATTATAAAAATTAGAAATCGGCATGGTCATCTTTAGAAGCCCTGTATATGTAAAGGATAGGAATTTAACTCAACTGACGGTTGACAGGTGTATATACCATTAATGCAGCCTGCACAAATGTCAAAGTGGAGAATAAAACATTTTCGAAGCCTAAAAAAAAAAAACCCTCAAACAGAGTGACTCCATCATGAGACAAACGATTAAACGTTCCTCTATCTTTTAAACCACGATAAACAATAAACCACATCACACCACAACCACCGTTTTTATTTATATATTTAACTTGGCAAACTGTCATATTGCGTACTTTGCTGAGAGCAAGTCTTGCGAGAGAAATGATCACGTTAAATGACAAAATCAAGAAATTCGCAAGTGGGCCATGCGCTAGGCTCAGTTTCCAGCCCGCGGTCCTCTCCACTCCCCACTCCCACGACCACGGCTGTGGGAGTGGAGAGGACCGCGGACCGAAACACCCACGGCTGGAAACTGAGCCTAGCACTAAGCCATGCGCCAAGAATATTCAATATGGGTTTTGGGTCTCGCGATCCATAGTCCCTGTGGAAAACCGTTCAGTTAGACAACTGGAATGCAGTGGATGATCTAAGAGAAGGATTCCCAGTGGTCCTCACGATAATGTTTTTAAATATATTAATAGTTTCGCGCCATGCTGTGAAAGTTATTTTTATTTCCTTCTGATCGAGGCTCCTGACGTCACGTTTACTCGAACTGACCAATCAGCATAGCGCTCTTAAAATAGTTCAGTTATGGACGGAAAATTAAAAATAGATTTTTAAAAATATATTAATATCATTGAAAGTGACCCATGTATGGGGAAATGCTTCTCTTAGATCATCCTCTCTTGGCCGTATAAATCACCCGGGGGAGGGGGAGGGGGAATCCCAGATAAAAGTGACGGGGGAGATCGTCGGAAATTTTGAAAAGAACCCCTAAAAAGGTACCAGAGTCTCGCTTTCTGGGTATGGCTCAAATTTTCATCCCTAAAGGTACGACGATCACCCTGTCACTATTATCTGGGAGTTCCCCCTCCACCCACCCAGGGATACATTACTCACCTATTGGCTCAAATGTAGCACTGTCTTTTTGACTTGATGGTAAAATCTTCACTGAGCTTGCCACTTTTCACCTTATTTATAAACATGTCTTCAATGGAGTCGTTTTGTTTAACAACTAGGCACAATGTCGCGTTCACGAGCACCTGCTTGGCTTCTTCAGTAAACGTCACTTTTGTTAGCTCCACACCATCGGCGGACTTTGTGTACAGATTGCGCCAGCTGAATTCAAAAGAAATAATCACAATTTAGGATAAGTATCCATGCCTGTTATTTATAAAGAGGTGGCGGGGTTGGCCTTATAGTTAGTGCTTTGGATCCTGGACCAAGAGGGAGGGCTGTTGTGTACAACATAGTTAATAGAGGGAAATGGCTATGACGCCCGGCAGACTTCAAAGCGAACAAACAAAGAAGCCATGATGAAGCCGTTAATCACAGCCGGCCCACCATGTTGGTAAAAACAATAGCTTTTTATTCCCGTAACCACCCTTTGTAATTTTGTCAGGTTTTGGTGACACGGTCAACCCCAAAAATTGCGAACCAAAAACCTCTAACAAGGAACTTTGCCGGGCTTCATAGCCATTTTCCCTCTATTAACTACGATGTACAGCAGGCCTGTTCCAAGGCTAGTGTGGATCGGGGTGAAGAATAGGCGATCGAGAGGAAAGAAGGCCTGGGATCGATCAGCTCCTATTGTAATGTGGGGTGAGGGAGAGTTCAGGGACTGGATCTAATACAAATATATTAGTATGGAACTGATTTCGATTCATTCTGGTTTACCGACCGATCCCGAGAGATTTCTAATGACAAAGACGTGGCGGCCCAAACTATAGACTGAAGCTAATTTATAGAAATATTTTGTTAATAACCACCAACATTGGCGGCGATGACGTACACCAGGAATTTAAAGATAACGACAAATTTATTACTACGCATAAAATTAAAAATAGGAATGTATTTGATTGCCAATTCACCCAATCACTTTACAATTTAAAACTTCCGATATTTTTTTTGCCACGCCAGGGACCGTGAGACTGAGGAAATTGGTATTTAGTTGACGTTTTTAAACAAAATTCCGGGGAGAGGCGGTGGTTTAATGGTTAGCGCGGTGGACGCCGGATCGAACGGTCCGGGTTCGGGCCCTGGCTAGGGGTCATTGTGCATGCTGTGTTCTTGGGCAAGACACTTATCTCTCTCCTCCTCATCGTACCCTCTCTCTCAACTCCCTCTCCCTCTCTCTCTACTCTCTCTCTCCACCCAGGAGTATAAATGGGGTACCGGCGAAACTGTTAGGGCCAACCTAACAAAATGCGGAGGGGAGAGTAACCTAGTCGTTGAACTAGCTTGAAACTAGCACCCCACCCAGCGGGAGTAACAATACTCCTAGTCAGCTTCCGGTACGGAAACGTCAGCAGCTCCTGGAAGTACTAGTGTGGGTCAGTTTGGCCCCAACCGGCTTTAACGTACCTTACCATTTAAAACAAACGAGCACCCGGCTAGCTTAACTAGAGGGGCAACCGATTGCTGCAAACTACAATACAGTACAAGCTTTAAATTTTAAGACAACTAAACAATACATCCACTTACCGAAGTATTTAAGCAATTTCGTGTAGTTCTGGTAAAGTTGCGATGATTTGATTTGTAAACATCTCGTTCCATTTCCATTTCAACTTATAACGCTTAGCTTGACACATGCTGAATAAAAACGAATAATTAAAACAGTGGTCGATATAAAGTAGAACCTCTATAACAACGGACACCGAGGGACAGACCAAATCGTCCAGTGTATCAGAGAGGTGTCATCGAGTTAATTGAGGGAGTCAGGGTGCCTTATAATGGTTATCACGTTGGACTCCGGATCGAGCGGTCGCGGGTTTGAGCGGTTTCATTGTGTTGTGTTCATTTGGCAAGACACTTTACTCTCACAGTGCCTCTCTCCAACCAGGGCCCGGTTTGTTCAAAGGGTGAACGCTATCCTACCGGATAAATCACTATCCAGTGTAGAGGTGTTAACATAACAGACTTCTACGCTATCCACTGGATAGTGATTTATCCCGGTGGATAGCGTTATCCACACTTGAACAACCAGGCCCAGGAGTATAAACGGGTACCGGCGACAAAAGGCTATCTCACGTTAATTGACTCACTCATATTTAGCTGACTGGCGGTTCGATCTCACTCACAAATGTATGTAAAAAGCCCCGAGGGGGGACTGCTCGTAAAAGTGACGGGTGTGATCGTTTGTACGTTTAGGGATTAAAATTAGTGGTTTGTTACCACTTATGGTGCTTAAATAATCGAAAATGACCACAGTTAGAGTTATCCTGGTACCTTAGGTTATTACGCCGGAAAAATATATGACAGGAAACTACAGTAGAACTCCCGCTATCTCGAACTCCCGAAGGAAGGGACAATTGTTCGAGACAGCGGGGGCTCGAGATATAGCGTAGGCCGTGTCAAATTTTCGTAATTTTCAAAAAAAATGAAACTACAGTTAGTAGTACAGTACGCAAATCATTGACCTGTCGGTGCTCGCAGAGTCTGCCATGAAGGTCTCTTTATAAATTAAAATATTAGCAATCAAATACTGTTTACATATATGAGTGCTTGGTGAATACAGTAATGAATGTATTGTTTAGTGGAACTGTATGCTTTTAACTTCTGAGGGGGGGGGGGGGGGGGGGGGGGGGGGGGGGGGGGGGGGGGGGTGGGGAGAGGGTGTGGGTGAATTTTGGTATAGGTCACGATTTTTTTTCAAGATCCAGCCTGAGATCAGGCCTCCATGCCCAAAAAATTTGCACGAGCGCACGCGAGCCGGACGTCGGCTGCCTGGGTCGAGAACGCTTTTTGATGCGTCGGGGGTCCGTCGCTTTTACGTTTACTGCACAGCGACTCGGACTCGCCCTCTTGCGCTCGCAAATTTTCTTACAGGAGCCTGATCTAAGATATTTTTTTCTGAAGATGCATGTGTCAGACCTATCAGGTAGTTGCCATGACTAGGAATTTTGTTTTTTCGATTTTAGTGGTCGTTGTGCACAATTTGTTTTTGTACAAGTTGTGCTTACCGGCGAAGGACGTTTTTTTCAAAATATCACCCCCCCCCCATCCCTTCCTACCCCCTCTAGATAGTGATAATGGTGCCAACGCCTTATCAGGACAAATTCCGTATAAATTCCGTATTAATATTGTCCTGTTGTCATTCATTTAACATCTGTATAATCTGACTACAGTTCTGAGATTATGGGGTGTTAAATTTAGATCTAGACGGGAAGTCACACTTTGTGCCGGGCGGTCGATTCGGTATTGTATAACCGCAGTTCGAAGATATGGCAATAGTAAATGACTGAAAAACAGTAAGCAAAACCAAGCACGTACACGGGTTTCAGTTTTTCGAGATCTTGAGCGGGGAAGTCTACTGCAATAGCTTAAGTTCATATATATTGGCCACCGTGAACTGGAGCCACACCCACACAACGACTGAATTTGTTGTGGTACTTTTTAGGCTGTTTCGCTTTCCTTTCCGACCATACACACCCCTAGCGAGCTTATATATGGGAGTTCCCCCCCCCCCACCCCCCCCCCTTCGCGGTGTAAAGAAACCATGCGACTAAGGTCAAGTGGATATGTGCCGCCAATATTAAGTACCATCGTGCATTATCATACTTTGATTATCTTACTTCGTGACTTTTGCAGGGGGAGTTGTTTTGTTGATTCCGGTTGGTTCGGTATGTTGTTGGTATCTCGGTTGGAGTGTGGTTCCAGGTTGTTTTGGTTTCGTGTTGTTCTGGTTTGCGCTGTTGTTGGTTTTGGGTTGTTGTTGTGAAGTTCTCTGTTGTACTGCGCTCACAGAAAGCTGTGGTGGATGTGTAGTGTGTAGACAAGAGACTGATAGACGGTTGTTGTATAGCTTTGTGATGATTGTGCCGAGGAGGTTTGATGTCCATTCCCGATTAGATTGTTACACCAGCTGCGGTGGACGTGGGCATTATGGTGGTAGAAGATCGCCTCCAGTTCTGTCCTGAAAACTAACCAATTATAATGCTATCCCTAAGTGCGAAACAAACAAACAAACAAACAAACAGAAACAAACAAAACAGTAACACTAATACTAACCTTAAGCAAACCATCACGACGGCATAAGAGATACGAGGAAAGTCACCCAAAAAAATTATTTATGAACACTGAGTTAACCTTGTGATCGGCACGTACGATTATTATCCTATACATCTTGCGTCAATATTTCGCCACAGTGGTAACATGTGTTATTTGCCGTTCCGCCCCACTGCAAACTTACACAGACAATGTGTGTGCAGTGTGCATATGGTGCCCATATGTCAATGAGCGAAATGTCAACGTCGCCAATAATTAACGTTGTTATTTAAAGCCACGCAAACTGAAATCACCACTAACGAGTATAACTGAAAAAATATAACACCTGATTACAAAAACAGTTTCAAATAATTTATATATGTATGGTCGCAATAGCCAAGTTATTTCACAGATTGTTCCACGGTTTGACATGCAAACGAGCGCGAAAGGGTCAACCCTAGTTGAGTATTGTTAGCCGTTTGAACATGCAAACGAGGCGAAAGGGTCAATCTGGCATTGATTAGGACCCATTTTAGCCTCTATTTGTAGCGCTCGATTTAACCAGCGACGCATGTGTTCGGGAAAATGCAGCCAAGACCGCAAGACCGGACTCGATGAGAGCGGCCAGATAATCGAGTCCTTATGATTTGTTTGCATACTTTTTAAAACAAAAGATATATTTGACTGCTGGGCTCAACTGTCTATATAACAGCCTATCAAGGCTTGACCAGTGACTTTTTAGGCCTAAATTCAATTCAACTGTGAGCTCCTCTCAACCGTTTTGAAAGTTGTGCAATATGGCTACGTTTACATGCACTGAAAGAATCATAAATTTGCAGTGCATATAATTAAATGAAACCCTTTAATTTATGCAAACGTATGAAACTTTTTGTTATGTAGTATCATTTCTTGGCAATCAGGTGTGTTGGGGGGCAACATAAACTTTATTTATTTTCAAGGTCTTAGGGTAGTGGGAAAAAAGGTTGTAAGTTTCTATGTGATAATTGCTTCCTCTTCAGAAGTTGTCTTATAATAATAATTTAATAATTTATATAGCGCTATTTCTAAAGTTCACAGCGCTTAACAATATGTATAAGTTAAAATTAAATTAAGATGAACAGATAAATGGAACTAATTAATCACATATAAAAAGCTTAAAGTGATTAAAGTGAATAAGCAAGTTTGAATAAAAATGTTTTGAGATTCCTTTTAAAGGAATCAACGGAGGTGCTGAGCTTAACATGTAAAGGAAGTGATTGCCAGAGCCTAGGCGCTGAGATTGAAAAAGCACGGCTGTACCGTAGGTTTTAAGATTGAAGGATGGTTCTATAAGTAGATGTTTAGTAGAAGAACGAAGGGAACGAACAGGTACATAGTGGTGTAACATACAGCGAATATACTCAGGGGCTAAGTTGTTAAGAGCCTTATAGGTAATGAGCGCGACCTTGAAGGCAATACGTTGTTCAACAGGCAACCAATGTAGTTCAATCAGAGTATCAGATATATGATCCATACTTCCTCTTCATGGAAATTAGTCTTGTCCAAAAGAAGCGTAAAAGCGTAAGCGACATGCCGACATGTAGTCCTGGATATAATCAATAAGTTTCCTTTACATGATGCGTAACGTGTCAATTTGACTTTAATTTGTTATTTTATTTTAGTATACATGTATCAGATGCATGGTTTTACTGCCTCGCGCTGAAACACCGCAAACGACGAATGAACTACTACTACCATAATACCTTTTGGCATTATCGCGTCGCTTTTAAACCTAGTTACCCAGCTCTCCGCTTGATGAGGATAGAGATAATCGAACAAGAACTGATCTTATATTTCAAATAATTCGAAAGACAATACGAGCTCTTTTTATTTAAAATATGCGGTTAATCGAATTACTTTCAGCGCTGTCTTTTCATTAATTCCTTCAGACGTAACATTAAACATTGGTCACGGATGTTTTCCTCCGTTGCCAAGGACACTAACAAGGAAACGGAATCAACAGACTGATTTTCAAAGTACAACTGTACTTCATGAGAAAATAGAACAGCTACATCATAACACGTTTAACTTAAAATCAGTTTTCGATTTTAAAAAAGCATCCGCGTGACCGTTTAGAACCGGGAGATTATCATGGAACACAGCACGCGGCTGCAGTAATCCGATTAACACCTAACGCTCGAGACGCAACCTAAAACGACATCGATCTTGCTCATATGTTTGGCTACCGTTACCATACAATGTGTGACGCGATCAAACGTAGGAGGCTACCATTGCCATGGACACTAAACAAGGAAACTGAATCACAACAGACTGATTTCGAATACACTCCAATTTCGATCTTTTTTACATGACAAAGAAAAAGTAAAGAAAAGCGATATAACATGTTTAACTTCCATTGATCGGTTAACAAAAGATGGAGACATTGGCGTTGGACCGGGGGGGGAGAGGGCTCACTACATGATGGGAAGTGCCGCTTGATAATCATTGCTGGATGTCTTAATAGCTCTTAATCAGTGGAAACATGCAATAATTGTGATCGAAATACAAATACGAGCTGCAATTGGTTTATGGTCAGTTAAACAGAGTGTCAAAACATATTGCCTCCTGTCTTAGATAGTGATGGGAAATGAAACAAGTTTGTGCAATTTTCAAGAGACTCGGGGATACCACTCTACCCATATGTCCATTCAGTAACCCCTCCTCTAACCATGCTAACGTTTGTAAGAAGGAGAGAGGAAAGACATTGAAGAGGCAAAGACACAAACTGCATGAATTACTTCCAGCATCAGTGAAGCAAAGTTCTGCCTTGTTTGTTTAATGCTAGCTGTTTGATGTGCAATGATACTTTCAGAAGCGCGTCCCCCACGACGACTACTTATACTTCCGCCTATGGACCGTCTACACCTACATTCAAAATTGCCCTGTGTATAACTCCTTTGCATATAGGACTCTGTACACTATTAATTTTAGGATAGCCCAAGGAATACGGTATTTGTAGTGATGGACACAACAAAGTGATGGACACAACACACTTTGACATATCAGCGAGTACGTGCATGTGTCTTCTTCGAATTCCGTTAATTCTCAACCGCTGTTCAACTAGACTCTTTGTAAACTCTTAAAATGAAGCACTAAATCAGTAAACCGCTACTAACCTGGTGAAAAGAAAGCCACCAACACAATAAGCACAGTAATCGAGCCAGAAACATGTTTGCGATGTCCAACGTAGGAATACTTTGAAGCAAAACGACTGAGCACGTATCTAACAGCGTCTTCGATGACAAAACTGAAACTCGAGATTGACCTTTTAAGTTGTTTCGATGTTTATTTTTCCGTGTCGTCGTCATGTTTTAAGTTTTCGTTACTAGGTAACTTATCTTCAAATCGCTATATTCGCGTCAAGAGGCCAGTTTCGATATGTATCAAAATCCGAGGCTTAGGGAAATAAAACCAAAAATATCATTAATATTATTCATCCCTTCACCTCGATGTGATTTCTTTTGTTTTATTTCCCTTTAAAGCCTGGTTTTCACTAACGACGCAAGCACAAGCGCAAGCAACATACGCAGACGTAGTAACGCGTTGATTTGTCGTAAACAAAAGTCACTGATGAATCAACGCGTTACTGCGTCTGCGTATGTTGCTTGCGCTTGTGCTTGCGTCGCTAGTGAAATTTTAATTTTAATTTATCGAAATGAAAATATCGAAATGAAAATAGAGAGGCTGCAAACAGTCTAACATAGGACTATTCCCTGCATCTTATCTCGCATTTTGATAAGTTGCACAAAACAGCCCTAGAGCCCGGGGTGGGGGGGGGGGGGGGGGGGGGGGGGGTACTCCCTTATATATGCTATATAGGTACGTGCCGCTGGACAGGGTATGGTTTTTTGAGCATTTAGCTCTGGAACAAGGTATACCAAAAGGTCAGTTTTGGTCTGGAACAGGGTATCAGTTTCCAGAAGTTGGCACGAAGATCGGTAATTTATACTCTGGAATAGGGTAGACGAAGTCTACGTTTACCCAGACGAAACGAAACGCGTAGGAGTACTAAAGAAGCTTTACAGCTACACGTTCGCAGTGCTGCTTAGTAGTTTAGCCTTTTGGGTTAGAAAAAAAAAATCCTCTGGAACAGGGTATCTTTTTTGAACATTTAGTCTGGAACAGGGTCGCAAAATTCCAAATAGAACCGCGCGTCTAATCACTTTTTCTGACCTAAATGTTAGATCTTCCGTTTTACTCGATGACCTAGGCTGGGATTCTCTGGAGCGAAGGGCGAAGGCGTTCAAAGCAACTAGCAGTTATTCTGTTTAAGACTCTCAATAATCTTTCTCCGACTCGTCTGAATAGTATTTTTGAAACTACATCCAGTGTCCACTCGCACAATCTAAGAAATTCGAAATACAACCTCTTCGTTCCTAGATCTAGTACTGAAGCAGGCAAACGAAGTTTTCAATATCGCGTTTCCGTCCTCTGGAACAGCTTGCCTTTGAGCACTAAGGCACAGCACACTCTTAGCTCTTTTAAATCATGTATTTAATATCTATCGAATTTAATATAGATTATACATAATTTTGTAAATAACATATTTAGCTAGGTAATTTAATTTATTATTGTAATCATTTATTATTGTAATTAATTTAATACACGGCTCGATGGAAGAGCATGTATTGTGAATTGACACCGTGTTTAAATAAAGTTTTACTACTACTACTACTAATTAGAGTTTTGTGCTCTGGTTACCCCCCCCCCCCCCCCCCCCCCCCCCCCCCCTCCCGGGCCCTAGTGTAACAGTTGCTTTTGAAACTCTGGCAAACTCTGATAAAGTTCCACTGCAGGCCGAGTAACATACAGTAATAGAAACAGTAATAGGTAGGTAATATAATCCTTAGTTGCTGACGAGATGACTTGTAGGATCTGAGAATCTGGTACTATTGAAGCAAATCTGTTTTTTCGAGACCGATGAATTTTAAGAATGTTTACTTCAGGTCTGACATTTAATGAAGCAACTTTGCCTTACTTTTAAACTTTCTTCTGAGGGGGCTTCAATGTACACAAAAAATATACTTATGTATGCATTAACAGCCATGCATACTGTACTCTATAACAACAAGAGGCTAGGTCGTATCTTAGTCTTTCAGGCAGTTCTCAGTTACTTGCTGCAAACTTTAAAATATAATCAAAACCGGCTAAATAGCAGTTTAGACCGATCAGTAGAACATAACGTAAGTTCTGGAACGCCCTTGGACTGTACTGTCGGGGCTAACAGAACTTTAGGCCACTATAAAAAACAAAACCCTGGTCTACACTTGTATACTCATAATCTTCCTTGTTTGTTCTGTAGCTGATATTTTATTATTATGTATAACGAATGGAAAGTATATGCTCACATTAATAATTTAATTATTATTACAATTTTTTCCTTCGATATATTTACTAAAAGTCCGCTCTCCTCTTTAACACAGTGGAGTTACACAGTTTTAAATTTAAACCATCTGTCCGTCGATAAAAGCGTCAAAAAAGAATACATAAAAACAACAGCAGAAGTGGGCAGATCCTGTTTCCCTGGTTTCAGTGGTCCTGAGGGCGGGAGGCTACGCAGCATTCACTGAAAGTCTGAAAAAATGAGACAAAAAAAATAAATCAACATCAGTCAAATTGCATTTTCTAACAGAGTCTTGGTGTTTGGTGCATTGGGTATTAAAGGGGCTGAGAGTAGTTTATTATGTAAATTGACATTTGGTACCTGAAAGAAAGGAGGATCCCCTAATTGTCTAGGGGGGGAAAGTTGGGGGGAATTAATGGAAGGAACTGTGATGGCCGCTGAAAATACAGATATGAGAGAGATAAATCACATGCGTGAAATGAGTGAATTTCCGTTGAATTTACGGGCCCTGATATTTCATGACCACTCGACAGGGGGGGGGGGGGGGAACCTAGATCCGAACGCGACGTGTCCAGGATAACGCGGCGGTGTCGTAGAGTGTCATGTTAACGACATACATCGTCAGTCGCGGCGTGTCAGGACAAATCATGGCCCTGGTAGCGCGGATTGGCGGCGTGTCAAGGGATTTCAGATCTCTGGTACTTAACGGTCACGGCCACTTTAAAATTTATATATGAATCAGTCCCAAACTACTAAAAGTGTCCAATGAGTGCGAAAGTTGAATTGAAGGGACGTATTAAAATCATAGACGGGTGAACATGGCGCATGAGCCGAAAATTTTGGGGAAAGAATGGCGCAAGTATCCTGGTGAGGAGTTGGTAGTCCTCTTATCTTAATTATGTCGCACTTCTGTATTTATCGATGCATCTTTATTCGTGTGCCC
>MU827781.1:1566877-1637055 GCA_029204205.1 Desmophyllum pertusum
AGAACGAACGATATTCTTCAATCAGCCCGGCCATATTAAGTTTATATGCAATTTTATAATCCCATCAAAATTTTTTTCTCGTCGCGCGGATTGGTCCTAAACGCGTCACGTGAGACCACAGCCAAAACTGGGGAATATCCGGGTGTTAGTAAATTTGTAATACCTCTAGGACCCGGTATGTTCAAAAGCCGATTAAACTAACCCCGCCGATTAGCGGTTTATTCCGCGGTTAAATTTCTTTATTTTTCCCCGGGATAACTAATCGAAGGATAAAAAGGTGTTCCTGAAAAGCAGAGTTTAGCCCTCGATTAAATAACTATCGGCCTCGGCTTAAACTCAGAATTAAACGCGGTTAAACTAGTCGATTCTTCAATGGCAGCGATCGAAGAAAACGGCTTAGAGCGCCATTGAATAAAAGGAAGGGGTATAAAATTATTTTCTTGACTTTGTTTGATATAAAAAATGGCAGTATTGTTTTCCAAATACGGCGCAATCCAACTGTCTTTCTATCAACTCATTTAATTCAATTCAATGTTTCTAATAACACTTGCAAACTGCCGACAAAAAAAAAGGTGGATTTTTTTTTTTGAACTAAACTGATAACCCGGAAAGATGAACGTAATAAAAGAGGCACGACCATTAAATAGGAAGGGGCAATAAAAGTAAACAGCTACAATCATGTAAAAAATGTCCGCAAATTCTATAGCGCAAACGGGCCCGCCCTCGGCTTGGCGATGCACAATGGCAAAAATTATCCGAAAAAAAGTTCGCTAGAACGGACCTTCGTTGAAAGAGACTTTAATTCCTCCGTCTTTCATAAATAAAACATTTTACGGTAGCTAAAATATATTTTCAATCATCTCTGAATAAAAGTTTGTACATTTCGCCGGCCTCACAGGAATACAGACCCGAATGGCGTTGTAACAGCAATTTCGAAGAACTGCAGAGTTACAAACCAAGCTTCGCTTGACTTTGTCTCTAAAAAAAATCAAATGAATACTCGCCTTAGTTGAAGAATTACAAAGGCCTTTGATTTCCACTGCCTGATTTTTCCCCTTTCCACATTACAGCGGTTAGTGAGGATAAAGCCGAAATTTCTTCGCGCTGTCCACAAATGAATTTTGCCTATCATCGAGATTGTGAAAAACACCGCTGCATCGCCAACTTCTGATCACGGAAACGCCATGAATTTTTCAATTTTAGGGATCCGGACTCGCTAGAAGAAAATAAAATATTGTTCTTTAGAGCAAAAAAGGTCGTCAGGTTAGCCTGAATTGTCGTTTTCCTTTTGCTCCCTTGGGATCCGGCAGTAATTGCTCCATTTGTTTTGTTTTTGTGGGGTCGCAGGCTTTTAAATTATTCGCGCCGATTAGGCGAGTTTAAAGAAATTCGCCCTCCGCTAGGTGTGTTTAAATTTATATGGGTTTTGGCCATCCGTTTCATCAAATTATGACATGATTACTACGTGGGTATTTTTTGTCCGCGTATCACATCATTAAAAAAACCCATTATGTAATGGGCTTTTATCCTCAGAATATGACGGCCATTTACATCGCGTATATATCGCGTATAGATTAAAATACTCGTATATATGCGTACAAAAATACGCGTATATATGCGTAGATTTAATGCCCGTATGATTATACGCGTCCAAACCCAAGGACCCATATATACTAGAAACCCCCACCCCATATACGCGTTGCTAAATTATACGCGTATACGCGGGGGTTCAGACTTCGTCCTGTGTATTGACGGCTAACGAAAAGTTGCCTTTGCATTTGGAAAGGCTTGTCATGTATGATGGATCGAAAAAAGTGACTTTTATTTAAAAGGTGATGTAAACATGGCGGCGTTGGCATATCTTTTGTTGGCCTTTTTCTCTCTTCAATATTTGTTAATTGCTCTCGCTACAACAGTAACTTTTGGAAAACTGTTGCTCGTCTTTTTAACTGACTGTTGGCCAGATTTTATCCTAACGCCTGATCGCAACATGGCAGATAAATTGATCGTACCGCCTTGAGGTTGCAATGGAACTCCTGTTCGTCGTTTTGCTTTGATTTCGTTGGACAGAGGGTTTGGGGATCAAGGGCGAATGACGAGAGAGATACCACATCTTGAATCCCTGGTGAGACAAGCTTCCAATCTTATTAAAAAATAGATGGGAAATGTTTGCAATAAGCGCAGTTTCATGCACCTCAGTAGACCCCATAAGAGCTCTGCCAGATGTTTCAGCTGCTCCTACTCGAGGAGGAGGGTGGTCCGGCCTACGAAATTTTCAATACCTAAATTGGAGTTTCTAAGAAACAGAATGAGATTTAATTGGTCCCAAATAACAATAATGTTATTAGTTTCCAGAACTACTCTTTGGCGTAGAGTTAGGAACATGAGTCATTTTCCATTCAAATTCAAAATCATTATACAACCATCTCAGATTCTGATTTAGACGAATTAATTCGACATATAAGACGTGGGTTTCCTAATTGTGATGTCAGCATGATGCTGTATCCATGTTCAGCGTCAACGTGTAAGGTCTAGTTTGGTTCGAAATGACCCAGCAGGGAGTTTTATGAGGTGGCTTAATACTAAATTCACAAGGCGTGTTTACAGCATCAGGGGACCTAATTCCTCTTCTGGCACATTGATGGACTGCACTGTTTGGAGGTTTGTAATACATGGAGGTATCGATGGTTTTTCCAGACTTATAGTGTATAAAATCAGTGTGCAACAAACAATTATGCCTTGACAGTGCTTGCCCTCTTCTTAGGCCCAGTTCAGACGCCGTGAGCCAAATCGAATTCGATGAATTAAGTTCATGTGAGGTATGGCGTCTGAATCAATTCGGAACGGCTGCATGAATTCGGATCGGCTCAGCCGTTCTTCCCACCTGGCTCAGCCGGGAATAACGGCTGTGGTCCGGCTTTGATTAAAGACGCCGAACTTCACATGGGCCGAAACAAATGCAATGAATTATTATAATGTATTTTTCAATATAACAGCAATTTTCTAAGTTTCCATAAGTAGTTTCACCAAACACCCACAAAGGGGAACCCAGGCCCCTCCCCTAGATCCGCCACTGGTTTCCACTGAAAGGGTTGATGTTCTGTTAGCTGTGACTGAACTGCAAATTCAATCCGTTGCAATAATGATAGCCTATTATTCTCTATAAGGTTTCAAAAGTCCCTAACAAGCTGTTTGATCTTGTGACTGATCAGAGGTGGGGGGCAATAACTAAATTCACTTTTTTAGGAGGGGGTATTACCTAATATTTTCCTACATGAAGCCCATTTTCACTGCCCCCGCCCCCCGCACCCACCCCCCCCCCCCCCCGCCGCCCCCCCCCCCACCTTATAATTATTGCACAGTCCCCTAGGCATAGGGGGTTGAATAGCCTATAGGGGAAGCATAATTGCTGGGCTGTCTGTACACAATCAACAAATTGAGCGACAAATTGAGCGACGAATCAACGAGTATCATCGATCTGTTCTGTTTACATCACATATTTCCTTCCAAGAATTAACCATCAGTTGAACTTACGCACAGAGGGTCATTGGACTCCTCAACAAATTTGGGTCAATGGTAAGATAATGCTGGGAATACTGCAGTCAGGGACATTTAATATTTGATGACAACAGCCCAACCAGATGAGTTGTATACTGACCACTCAATAAGCATTTTCTCATTATGTAATCTAATATTTAAAATTTTAATGTATTAAGTTTATTTAGCTCATTATTACTGTTATAATGTACATAGGTTTTTTTTTATTAGAATCATAATTACTTTGTAGTAGGTGTCCCCAATTAGCTCTATGAGCTAACACATTGACACATTAATAAAGATATTATTATTATTATTATTACTCAAACATCGGATGGTCCGCCTGTGCTGTTTATACTCTACATTAACGGCAAACGCAAAACCCTTCAAATTCGCCGTTTTGAGCCACAAGGACGACAAAACACAACACCGAGGTAATATTACGTTTATTTGAAACCTATTTGTAAATTAGCAGCTGACACACCTGGCAAAGCCCTAATGGGGGCGTACTGCTCTTATTGTAAACATTTCCCATCTATTTAATAAGATTTGAAGCTGTCTCACCAGGGATTTAAGATGTGGTATTCCCTCATCATTTGCTTGATCACCTCTGTCCAACGAATCAACCTCAAGGCAGTACGATCAAATTCTCCGCAATGTTGTGATCAGCGTAAGGATAAATCTTGAACAGTCAGTTAAGAGACGAGTAACAGCCTCCAAAAGTGTTTTAAGAGAGCAGTTACAAATATTCAAGAGAAGGGAGGCCACAACACGAGATCTTATAAACATCGCCGCCATGTTTACATCACTTTTAATTATTAGGCACTTTCATTGCCATCATACATGAAGCCTTTCCAAATGAAGGCACTTTTCGTGCCGTCATACACAGACGAAATCGAACCCCGCGTATACGCGTATTTTAGCACGCGTATATATGGGTCTTTTTGGAACGCGTATATACGGGCATTAATTACGCAAATATACGCGTATTTTTGTACGCATATATACGCGTATTTTAGTACGCGTATATACGCGATGTAAATGGCCGTATATATGGGATAAAAGCCCATACATAATGGGTTTTTAATGAGTATACGTGACAAAAATACCCACGTATATCATGTCATAATTTTGAACGGATGGCCAACCATAAATTTAACCCTTCGTTTATCCCTGGAATAGCGTTAATCGCGCTTTCAGGAACAGAATCTAACCTAGGGATAAATTTTATTCTTCGATTAGCGAGATTTAATCCTCGATTAGCGCTAATCGGCTTTCGAACAACCGGGTCCAGGATAATGATTTTCTGAGCTTTCTGATTGGTTCCTTCCTCTATGGATCTGAGCCATTATCCTTAAGTTGACCAAATATGGGAAATGATGAATTTCTAATGTACTTGTATATCCAACAAGGGCGAATGGAATAATTGTTTGATTAAAAACGTCACTAGCTTTATGTTAAACTTCGGTATTACTTTTTTAAAAATTTATAAGCGACTGAGTGATTTTTCAGTTCAATCTAAATGAAGCATGGTTTTGTATCGAAAACGGCGGCAAAACTGCTGGCGCGATCTGCCAGTTCAGTTAGCACAGTGAATGAAAAGAGAGCAAAACAGAATTTTAAGAGGCAGTCCGTGTAAAAACCGGACCGGTCAATTTTCGGCGGAAAATGAATTTCTTTCATTTTCTCCACGAACTCAAACATCATGTCTAAAGTACAAAAATCGTATTTGTTTCGTTTCGTTTGTTTTAAAGGGGCACTGTCACGGATTCGCATGCGCGAAAACTGCTCACTTCCTGTCGACTCATAAATTATTTGGCCGCCATTCCATAATGACGGTTAGTGAAAAATATTTGCATGTATTTTGTAAAACAGATAAAGTCGTAATATTACTGTAACATCGTGCGCTGTTCGCATACGTATTTTCCGAAACATGATTTGCATACAAAATATTTTTGCAACGGCCGTAACGCAACGCACTTTTTGACAGCCAAGCTTAGATTTATCCATTCGTACATAAGTTTTCAACGGATAACCGTTGCCGTTTGAACGGCTCAATATTTTTTCTCAACGGATAACCTGGCTTAGCTTCGAACGGGTGAAGATTTTTTTCTGAACGGGTAGCAGCAGCCGTTGGAACGGCTGAATATTTTTTTCGAACGGCGCGACACATTTGTTGTTGAGGAGACGAGTGATCGAAACAGATGTGACCTCAGCTGTGACCTCTCACGCGAAAACGTGCAACACGGCTTTCCGTTCGAAAGGCTAAAAGCTGTTCACTACCCGCGACGGTTAGCAAGCCGAACGGCTGCTACTAACCGTTCGAAAAAAATGTTCGAACTGCTGCCGGTATCGTATCACTGTATCCTTCGTAACCTGCAACGAATTTCGCTTCAAGCCATGTTTTGAAACTGTTATCTTCAAGATAAATGCGTTTATGGGGTTTTGTCCACTCTCTCTTGGCTCTTGTCGGGGTATTGAATATTCTTTTTCTCCCAGAATTACTACGCTTTCCACCGTGTCCGCCGCCGCCACTAGCTGACGCCATTTTGGATTTGGCAACTCAAACTTGAAAAAGTTAGGCCCAACCTTTTCAAGTTCGACTCGCGAGTCTGGCGCATGCGCCCTTGTGACAGTGCCCCTTTAATACTTGAGTTTGACCGTTTCTTCCGAAGCGACCATGGATCAAACAAATCCGTCATTTGTAACACTGATTTTGGCCTGAAACTCGACGTACCGTATGATACTTTAGATTTAACACAGCAAGCTTATATTTATGTCGAAATTAATATCAGTAAAGAACTTTGTTTTAAGCATTAAATTAACTTGTTTCATATCGCATAAAATTAGTTATGATTTTTTTCGTACACTCTCATATCGCTGTTACGCGCGCCATTGGCGAGGTGTCTCCATAAAAATCGAAAATTCCCAAAAGTGGGACCTGATCTAAAATCAACTCTCTAATATTTCATTAGACCAAGGTCTGGTCTACAAATATCTGAAATAAAATTTGTGGGCACTCGTCATATAACACTATAAAACTTGCATCAAATTCACAAAAATTGCAAATTTCATTATCATTCGGTGATTTATAGGCTGGATTTATTTCCTTTCAGTTGCATTTCAAAACATTTGAAACCAATCACAGATTGAAAAATAGACCATACAACAGTCCAGACCTGAAAACATTATATAAACTAACCTGAATTATGTACAAAGTCTTCCTACTGCACACCTTCTTTTCCAACCATTGGATCGTTGTGTCACGCAACACCGGAGCGAAACAGCATCATGATTCCGTTCACCGAATCCGCCAAAAGCCCAACTTGAGTATGTTCGTCCATTCATATGGGAAGATTGATCGACAGAGGCCTGATGGTATTCATGGTGCAAAATAACTGCAGCTAGTTCACGAAATATAAAGTCCGTTGAGTGTTGTTATCGCTGGGTAAATCCAGTGCTCTTGTGCTGTCGTTCAGTTTGTAACTTTTTGCAGAGAACCGTTCCAATGTAAACAAAGTCCTTCGTAAATCGTCATGTATAATGTCCTTAAAACACTGATCAATCAAGCAAATACTGCACAAAGGCTGACATGTCTAAAAAGCATTTTAAAAACGATCAGTCAGTAGAACCAGAGGTCCTATAACTAGAGGTTTCCATCTCTGGTATTTGGTCTTGGCAGAACCCATAAGGGTTTCTGGTCTTGGCCCATCAGATTCGCAGTTAGGCTATTTTTAGACATTTTTCGCGCGAAACCAGCAGCCAATAACGTTGAACCATTTTTAATATTCGAGCGCTAGGTATGCCAAGGCAGAAACTTTGCCGGCCAAGGAAAAGCGAAAGCGTCACAGCAGAATGTAATAATTGTTTAAATACTTCACTAAATTTAGGTCAAACTTCGGTTATACTTTTTGTAAGACTATAAATCGACTGAGTGATTTTTCAGTTCAATCTAAATGAAGCATGATTTGTATGAATTCGGCGGCAAAACTTGACGCGTGGTCCAGTTGGCAAGTTGTCGAAAGTTGAATGAAAAGACAAAGGTTTCTCCGCGGATTAATCTTCGTTTCAATCTCTCCAAAGTTTCGTATATTCTGGAAAATTGTGCAGATTGTTTAGCTTAACATGGGAAGATTCGAAATAATTGTGGAGCTGAACATTATATTCATTTTACAATAGTTGAACGGACAGCTATACGCAGCCGAAGGTTTCACTTGTTTAATACGGCGGGCAAAACTTGCGCGACTACAGAATTAACGAACTGAGCTTGAAATCAAGTTCATTGAAGTAAAAGAACAAAGGAAACCCTCAATGTCTACATGGATGGAAAGAAAGAGAATTTCACTGTGAAGTGATCTTTGAATGATTGACTGTCACGAACGCTTGACGAACTGCCGTAAGTTTATAAGCTTAAAGGAGAACTGGAAGCCAAAATCCAAGCACTTTTTTTGTTACTTGATTTTTAATAATTATACAATATAAACAATGTTCGATAGTTTTTTTCCTCTCAAACGACAATTTTTCACGCAAAAAAACGAAGCTTTCTACTGCCTATTTGGCTCTTGTACGGCGGCTCAGAAAGCGCATGTCAGCGGTTCTTTCTGAAGTTTATGACGTATGATATGGGGAAGAAAGTAAACATGGCAAAGAGCCTTGTATGCACGTTCGACGAGTTATCGCTTTGAAAGAGCAAGAAACAAGTTTGGGGAAGTACAAAACTACCAGAGTGTCCACATCTATAATTCAAATCTTTCAGAGGATTGTGTAAGTTTAGTTTATATTGACAGATCTTACTCGTTTACCTTAGGAATCGAATGTCGAAAACACGTATAAGCTTACATATTTGCCAAATATGTGATTGCAAAACATTTTGCAAATGTTACTTGCACAGCGACTGTTTTTGGGTCTTTGACAGAAATATTATGTAGAATTTGCTAAGTATAAATGTTTTTCCAGTTCCTTTCTATATTCCGAAGATCCCGCTTCGTTTTATAGAGTGAGTTGTAGTTGGAACTAGACAAGCGTAGATCGCAAGTCACGATGCAGACGGCTGATAACAGAGTACAAATAAAATTTTGAAATCTACGATGGACTTTGGTTTTTCCTTTTATTTACGTAGTATACTTTCCAGTCTTCTGTAAGGAAACCACATAAATGTAAACTCCTTAGCTGTAATAATCATATCAATTCAGCTCTGCTGATCTCGTCATTTCCAAAAACTCCATGTTGTGTTCGGAGCATTTCACGGCCGACTGTTTTTAGCGCGACTTACAAGGGTCTTACAAGCAGAACTTCTCGGTTCAAAACCAAGAGCCAGCCTGAAGCCAGATGCTATAACCCTCGCTATTCTCGCATCGACCCCCGCCCAAAAGCCAAGACTATCGTCCGAGAGACGTTTGTTGGAGAACAGCAGTGGCTAGTATTATGAATGCTGCCAGCTGTATACAAGGGCTTCCGAGTTGTCACGCAACTGGGGCAAATTAGTGACAAAAATAATGATAAAGCTGTTTCCAAAAAAATAATTCAACTCTTTAATAAGTTACATAACTCTTTGAGGTTGTATGCAATCTAAATTACCATCATTAGGTGTGTAGTGGCAAGGCCAAAAATGTAAGATATTTAAAGAAAGGAAAATGGAAGAGGATTTGAAACCAATAAATCTCAGAGTTTTTTCTAATTATTAGTAAAAAACATTAAGATTTAATTATTTAAATTTTTTAATTTAAATCCAAATAGGCAACCCCCAACCTGAAGTACTCTATTTAATATTTGGTGCTCATTTTTTCCATTCTTAAAAATTCATCTGTCAATACCCAGAACTTTTACTGTACTGTATTTCCATTCCTCTTGGTAACCAAAGGTTAGCACCACATGAATAAAAAACCCCGGGAATGGAGTGCAACACTCACGGCCGGCCAGGCACATTCCCAAAATATTGCTAGCAAACCTAGGCCTCCTAGAGCAGATTTTATTGCTAAGCACACATCAAGATATTCAAATAATTAAAAATGGCAATGATCGTGCCTGCACATAGCATAAATATTTTAATATAGTCAGAGATACAAAGGGTACAAATAACTTTTATTTACATTGAATTGTTTCCATCCGAGAAAGTGTTTAAGACTTTCTCACTATGAAATAAATCTATGCCTATCTATGCTTTGGAAGCAGACATAATCCTGTGGTGTCTAATCAAACAAAATCTAACTGAAAACCAATCGAACTCAATCAAACGATTGGTGTTCAATTGGGTTCGGCAATTGAACATAATCACATATTTAATTTTATGCGAGTTTGATTATTGAACCAATTGAACACAATCAAACCAAATCCAGTTCGATTTTGTTGAGAATCAACCTTTTCATTTTATTATAACGGAATAAACCGAAAAACACCCCAAAAATATAAAAGATTAAGTAGGTAATTGAATGTTCGATTATGGTTCGATTGAGTTTGATTATCGCATGTTCGATTGACAACTTTTTCTTGTGAGTTTGCCAATGTTCGATAGAGTTTGAGTACCGAACATTCGATTAGACACCCCAGGCATGTTCCACTAAATTAGCAAAAAATATATTTTCTGCTTGCTACTTTACTACTACAAAACATAATGACATTACAGTGTCGACAGCTGCATAACAAATCTACAAATTTTGCAGCAACATGTTTCAACTAAAAATATACAAGAAGTTTAGAATGTATTGTTTTCTGTCTTTCAGTAAACTTACATGCACAATGTAATGTAATGAAAAAAATTAATAGAGAAATTAAAATGTAACCTAAAAATAAATATTTAAGACATTCAAATCAGAAATTAATAAAGGGATAAAGAACCAATCGACTAAGAAGAAGAGGAGAATGAAGGAGAAGGCAGTGAAGTCCAACATAAACAACCAACTGTATATTTGCTGAGGTGATTGTGAAGCGAAGGCTTTGGCTGACTAATATTACTGCTGCCAACAACTTTAGGAGCTCAATCAAAACTTTGATGAATCAGGTCAGTTTCCATGAGCATGCAAAGTTCAAACTGTTTTTGCCATGAAATACACTGATTAATTCAGTTCCAGTTCTGCTGGTTTGAAACCTGCATATTGGCCACTTTCTTCAGGAAGTTCTTTCCAAATGGCCTTTTCAACACACACTGGAATCACCCGCTGGTTTTTCTTCCCAGTACACCATGGGCCCACCAGTGCTGCTAAGCACCATGTTCTACGGAATGGAAAAACATTACCGTGACTACAATGCAAGATTATTAGATTCATGTATTAAAAGGGAACCGAAACAACAGAAATGTGGACAAAACACTGACCCCCAGTCCATGGACCACCCCAATGGACTACCCAAATGGACTACCTAAATGGACTACCCCTAAAAATACTAGAAATATTCAAAGAAACTGCTATTATACTTTCTTTGCGCATACCTTGTTTATTTCCATCCTGCATCGTTGCCTTTTTGAATAATTATTATGAATAATAAAAAACTGCTGAACACAAACGAGAAGGCTCAAATCAAATTAGGGCGGATCCAGGGGGTGGGGGTGGATTGGCTGGCTAGCCATCCCCCTAAATCTGCCATACATGTATACATGTAAATAAAAGCACATTGGGCAGGTGTGAAAATTGTTGTTGTTGTTAGCAAACAATTAAAATAATTATCGATCACCCTTTCACCCCCCCACCCCCCCCCCCCCCCCTCCTTCAAAAATCCTGGATTTGTGAATCTATCTGTTTTTATTTGACAACAAAACGACCGAGCAATCAAAAAGGAATCCTCGAACGAAACTAGTATTTATAAAAACAAACCTGATCCGTCAAACTTTTGATTTAGCTTCCTCAAGTTCTTGACAGCAGAAACATTCGTCGGCCGAAGACATGGCTTAACAGCCTCCGTAAATCAGTGCGGTAAATACACATTGTTTGTTACCGATTCGGTCGGTTCACCGCCTTCTTCTTCATCTTCCCCTTGTGAGTCGCTTGGTTCTTCACCAGGAGGATATGTTGGCTCGAAAAGAAACGGTTCTACGCTCATAGTAAGTAACAAATTGGTAAATAACGGGATCAATAAATGCAAAGATTTGTATCAGTCTTCACTGCGAAATAAACAGCTTCCCCATATCATACGTCACAGGTTACCGCGAAAAGCCGCTGACAAGAATTATGAGCCCACAGGGATCAAGCTCAAAAAGCGCGGAAAAGGCAACTTCAAACCAAAATATCTCGCAAACGAAATGCAACAGACACAAATAACCACCGAAACTTGGTTTTTACATGTCTTAGACTTCTTAAAAAAAAATACGAAAAATATATTGATTTTTGGCTTCAGTTCTCCTTTAACTGATCCATGGATATTTATTGTGCTGATTTTAAAACTTAATTCAGCTGGAATTGACAAGCCTCGTCGAATACAAGGTAACAATACTGAATAGACTAGGCTGACTTGTGTTGTAAACAGGTTTTCATTCTTTGGACGAATTAATTGTGTCCGCGTCTTCCCGTAAATTGATTTCAGGCTGCCTTTAGTGCTCTTTCAGTCGCATTAGTTGTACATTTTACAGGCATTTCCCATTAAATATTTCGTTCCAAACTTCGTGCATTATTTAGTAGAATTAACTTTTGTTTGATTTAGAAGGGCCAAGGCTTTTTACTTAGTGATTTTAGCCAGCGTTTCAATCGACAAACAAACCGTCTTGAACAAAAATTGTCGAGCTGGCGCGTTCACTGACCATATTTGTCAGGCATGGTGCGTGATTGGCTGCTGGTTTCGCGCGAAAAATGTCTAAAAATAGCCTAACTGCGAATCTGATGGGCCGCGCGCAATGCTTGATGGAAACCTCTAGTTATAGACCTCTGGTAGAACATACAGAGGCGGATCCAGGATTTTTTGATAGGGGGGGTCCCAGGGTTTTCCCGAAAATGTGAAGTAGATTGAAGGAACATTTTTGGAAGTAGACGGCAGTAGTAAAGGCACGAAGGGGGTGTTTGGGGGCCTTCCACAGAAAAAAAATGAGATTTTAGGCTCTGAAAAGTGCATTTTGGTGGATTTTGGAGATGGTTTTGTTGTGGATAATAGAGAAAGCAAAAAATCTCTAAGGTCTGATAGGGGTCCGGACCCACCCGACCCTCCCCCTGTATCCGCCACTGACATAAAGCAATTCTGGAATTACTACTGCCATTAGACTGTACTATCTAGCGCAAATTTTGATTTCAGTTTTGTAACTTTTCAGCGAGGTTTTCTGTTTATATTTTTTGTCTTTCTGTTTTGACTTTGACTAATGTCAAACTCTACAAAATACTAGCAGAGAAAAACACTTTTATACAAGAGAAATTAAAAGCTTGATTAACTTTTAATCCTGGATTAGCGTTAATTGGCTTTCGAACAACCGGGCCCAGGCCACTACAAAACCTGGTCTACAATACCTGAATACTTATAAATGTTCCCTGTTTGTTCTGTATCAAAACTAGGTCTATCATGTACCTAGCCCAAGTTTAATTATATAGCTTATAAGAAACTACTACTACTATACTAGCTTAACCCTATTCTGCCTGGGCTTTTTTTTCGTTCCTGAGCCTGGGGGGGTGGGGGGGGAGGGGGCAGATAGTGCCCCCCCCCCCCCCCATGTACTCGAAAAGTATTGACGCTATGAAAATGAAACTTACATGGTGTGTAAAGCATCCGAAAATCTTTATTTTAGTGGCAGTCACGTGTCAATTATGACGTCATACACGCCAAAATGACGTCATACGTTAAAAAAATCCGCCATCTTGGATCCTAAATCTTTAATCGGATTTCTAAATTGTTCAGAAATGTCAGAAAATCTCCAAATTTGTTTTGAAAAAATCAAGAAAAATATAAAGATGCTAAAACGGCAAAGATTTTGCAAATATTTCATCGCAAAAAGCAAAAATTTTTATGAAAACTGAAAATTAAGCTAAAAAAACAACAAATTTGGGTAAAACGATCTGTATCTCAAAGTTATTTGTGCTATAAAAATGAAACTTATGTGGTGTATAAAGCATTCAAACATGATTATTTTAGTGACAATCACGAATCAATTGTGATATCATATCACGCCAAAATAACGTCATACTTTAAAAATGTCCGCCATCTTGGATCCGCCATCTTGGATTTTTCAATTGTTCAGAAATGTCAGAAAATTACCAAATTTGATTTGAAAACATCGAAAACAATATAATGATGCAACAATTGCAAATATTTTGGAGGAAACTATTCGTATAAAGCAGAAATCTCATGAAAACTGACAAATAAGCCGAAAATACCAAATTTGGCTAAAACGGCCTGTCAAAACTTGGTTGCCATGGAAACATCAAGTCACGTGATCAAAATATTGACACAACAAAATGTTCCCAGATAATTTTTAGGAAAAGTCGTAAAGTTTGGCTATGATTGCTTGAATGCTCTTTAAGTACGATAAATTTGAAGTCAGCGCGGGCACTTTCTGCCCCCACCCCCCACCCCCCAGGCAGAATAGGGTTAAAATTCACCATCATTTATTTCCTACTTGTATTTTTTTACTTTCTCGAATGTCTCCAGCTAGTAGATAGGCGTGAAAAAAATCGTTTTCAAAAAATTGATTAATCCTAGCTACATACCCTAGAAAGCTATTTTTTACATATTCTATATGGGGTGGCTCATTAGAAAATGTGGGGAGGAAGGTAGAAGAAAATTGGCGAAAGTATAGTTCAAACACACGATTTAAGCCAATCCAGGATTAACGTGAATTTTGGTATCAAGTTTTATTTCAGTTTTGTAACTTTTCACTGAGGTTTTCTGTTAATAATTTTTGTCCTTCAATTTGGACTTAGACTAATGTCAAACCTCACAAGACATTAACTTTTATACAAGTACATTTAAAACCGCGATTGACTTTTAATACTGGATTAGCGTTAATCCGCTTTCGAACAACCAGACAGCGCAGATGTGCAGATCACCTCTAGATCTTCTGACCCACACGGCAGAAACCCACAAAAAGACGCATAAGAACTAATTGCCACCCTTATCTAAGAATTTCTAGTGGTCCACTTCTCAAACTATGTTACATTACTTAAAGTCGTTCTTTCTGTCACCCAGTGGATTATACAGTTAAACATCTAAACATCTTCGAAGAATACAATAAAAACAAAAGCACAATGTGCAAATCTTGTTTCCCTGGTTTCAATGGTCTAAGGAGATCCAAGCCATGCAGCATTCACTGAAAACTGAAAAATTAAATGAGACGGCAAAAAATTAACATCAGTCAAATTGCTAGCCTGCGAATACAGCCGCCTTCCTGCTGCAAGCGGGGCGCGCGATGGAAGGCGGCTGTATTTGCAGGCTAGCGACTTACATTCTAGTTAACAGGGTCTTGGTGTTGTGGCATCGGTTAGGAGGGGAAAGTAGCTTATCATCACAGGTTTTTTTGCTTTTGAAAATGGTTGGGGAGTTTTCTTCGGAACTTTTAGTTGCAAACAAAATATCACGTGGTATAACTGAGCCATCAAAATCAATCTACGGTCGTCAAATTTCTACGGTCGTCAAAAGTATCTGCACTGAACATATAGCCTAGTGAAGCGTTAAAAAAAAACACAAACAGTACATGGGGATGGGGTTATAAATAAGCCCTGGGCTTATATTTTTCAGGGAAGGCTTGTTGTTGGAGGGTTTTGTGTGTTTGAGATTTATACCTGGGCAGGATCCCGATTATTGGTCCTTCGTGGGGGCGTGGAGGGGGGGGGGGGGGGGGGTGGGGGGGGGGGGGGGGGGGGGGGTATTTTCGGGGGTTATCCGGGAGAGGGGGGCTTATTATGGAATTTTATGGTAAATTGACATTTTTACCTGAAAGAAAGGAGGACCCCCAGTGTCAAGATAAGGAAGGAATTAACTGTGATGGACGCTGCAAACAAATACAACACAGCATTGGTTCACTTATACGAAAGCTAAGATAACGAGAATGAAACAATTTAAATACAAACATTAAAGATGATACTTATTTTTTTACATACATTTTTAACTTCAGTTCATAGCTGAGCTATTCACAAAGCGCTACCTGATTGACCAGTTTGAGTAACGTAATGTCGGAGGCTCGATCAGGAGGAAATAAAAATAACTTTCACAGCATGGCGCGAAACTATTAATATATTTCAAATAATTATCATGGAGCCTGGGGAATCCTTCTCTTAGATCATCCTCTCTTGTTGAACCTCTTTCACCGGCTCAGTTACTCCACTGTCTAGATCATCCCATGCAATAAGGATAGAGCCTCGTGGGATATCATGTTATTTCTTTGCAGTAAAGTATGACCATAGACATGCAATGACTTCAAAATGACATGATTTTTTGAAACGGTTTTATCAGAGAATAAATCCCTTGGCTTTAAAAGTGTTCACATTCGTTTTTGAAAATTGTCATTTAAGCCGATATAACAGCCTTTAGTAGTTTAGTATTTTATCAGTTTATATTGCTCCATCTTACCAGCGCTACAGTACTCCACACAATTCTTTGACGTCTTGTTCTTCAGCCCTTTGCAGCCATTTTCAACGAGTGTACATGTTCTCTCGATAACAAACTCGCCGGCGCCTCCCTTGTTGCACTTCGTGCATTCACCTTCTTTAGCTTTCCAATCCCTGACGGTGACCCCTACAACACAACACAACACAACACCATTTATCATTAATAGAGCGGTTTTCACAATTTTAAAAGTGTCATAAAACCAAAACAATGATTATAATGGTCACTCACAAGAAGCGAACCAATGAAAACTCGAAGCAAATACACGTAACCGACGCCAAGCGCGGGAAAACGCGCGTGTGACCAAGTCGCAATTGGTTTTGGAATTGCACCTAATTGGTTAAGCTAGAGGTGGCGCGAGTTTTTAAAACCAATCACAGAGCGCAGTAAAGTAAAGCCAAAACAATTCCCGATTACTTTCGACACTCACTTAATTAAAAACTGCTCTCTCAGGGGAAAGCAAAACAGTTTGGTGAGTATAACCTTCAGTCAAAATCTTACAATCTCAGCTAACAGATCTAGATAGCTAAGAACTCTCAGCTTTCAGCCATAATTAAGCCAAGTTGCGCACAAGCCTTGCAATTCTCGACCAAATTCATACAGTGGAATCCCGCCATATGACTACCGCGTTAATTCATTACGACCACCTCGTGCTTACGACCACTTAGTTTGACACGAACATTAAAGCTCAGACGTCCGTTTCTTATTTGAAAACTCCGACCAACAACCACCTTTTGAAGTCTCATAAATTTACCCATTTTAAAAACTGGAAATACTTTATGACAAAGCGACAAAAGCATAAAAATTGTGCTCAGTTAAAATACATTTTTATTGCCATGAAATCATTTAAAGGGGATCAATTTGAAATCATCCAGTTAATACGACCATGCACCCCGTTATAATGCGACCAAATTTGTATTACCTTTCGGGCGGTGATCTTAAATATATATTAGCTGAGGTTATTTTCGGATCGAGCGACTCAGGTTCGAGCGCCGACCGGGGTCATTGTGTTGTGCCCATCTCTAGCTCTATCCAGGAGTATAAATGGGCAACGGCGAATTGTTAGGACATGGAACGCTGGAGGGTAACCTGCGATGGGCTACCATCCCATCCAGGGGGAGTAGCAATACTCTTAAATGCTTCATGCTAAAGAAACTGGAGTAAGCAGCTCTGGTAGTGTGGGCCACTTACCATTGATATCAGGCTACTTAATCACCCCCCCCCCCCCCCCCCCACGTCCCATGGTTACATAATACTAACCTACAGCCTCAAATTTGGCACTGTCAACTTTGACTAGAAACGTTTCATCAAGTTTACCGCTCTTCACTTTTGCTGTGAACACGTCTTCAATATAGACATCATCGGCCTTCACAACCAAGCATAATTTCGCCATCACTTGCACCTGACCTGCTTTTTCGGTAAACGTTATTTCTGTTACCTTCACATCGTAGAACATTTTGGAATTGTTGAACACACCACGTAGCTGTAAGTAAGAAGCAATCACTACTTAGCCCGCTTTATTCACTCATTGAGGAGGTGTGTCACCCGGAGAGGGGGGGGGGGGGGGGGGGGGAGGGTGGGGGAGAGACTCCCAATATAAAAGTGACGGGGTGATCGTCGAAAATTTTGAAAGGAATTCCTAAGCATAATATCGCCTCCACTTGCACCTGACCTTCGTTGTGGACAAAGCCGACATCTGGTATTTTTACATCATAGTACTTTTTCGAATTGTTGAATACGCTGCGAAGCTGTAAGTTAGAAGCAATCACTACTTAGCCTGTTTTATACACTCAAAGTGGAGGCATGTCACGCGGAGGAAAAGTGACGGGGGTGGTCGTCGAAATTTTGAAAGGAACCCCTAAAAGGTACCCGAATCTCGCTTTGTGGGTGTGCCATGAATTCCTTTCACAGCTAAGATCCTATAATTTTTTAGGTACTAGGATAACTCTAACAGTGGTGATAAGCTGTACCAAACTACGAATATTAACCTCTAACTGGTACGACGATCACCCCCGTCACTTATATACGGAAGTTCCCCCCCCCCCCCCCCCGGCCGGGAAGGGTGTATCAGACTTGCTGAGATCTGAAGGTCTATGGTTTGGTGGGTACACTTAGCCTCTGTTCTATTTTTTATTTTTTATTTTTTATTTACTCAATTTAATTATGCAGATGTATAGAGAAAAACAATATATATATAATAAGATAAAACTACACACTGTATAATTTGGTAGGTTTATATAGAACGTTAACCCTATTCTGCCTGGGCTTTTTTTTTCGTTCCTCAGCCTGGGGGGGGGGGGGGGCAGATAGTGCCCCCCCCCCCCCCCCCCCTATGTATCTCGAAAAGTATTGACGCTATGAAAATGAAACTTACATGGTGTGTAAAGCATCCAAAAATCTGTATTTTAGTGGCAGTCACGTGTCAATTATGACGTCATACACGCCATAATGACGTCATACGCTAAAAAAATCCGCCATCTTGGATCCGAAATCTTGGATTTCTAAATTGTTCAGAAATGTCAGAAAATCTCCAAATTTGTTTTGGAAAAATCAAGAAAAATATAAAGATGCTAAAACGGCAAAGATTTTGGAAGGATTTCATCGTAAAAAGCAAACATTTTATGAAAACTGAAAATTAAGCTAAAAAATCAATAAATTTGGGTAAAACGATCTGTATCTCGAAAAGTATTTGTGCTATAAAATGAAACTTATGTGGTGAATAAAGCATTCAAACATGTTTATTTTAGTGGCAATTACGAATCAATTATGATATCATATCATGCCGAAATAACGTCATACTTTAAACCTGTCCGCCATCTTGGATCCGCCATCTTGGATTTTTCAATTGTTCAGAAATGTCAGAAAATCACCAAATTTGATTTGAAAAAATCGAAAACAATATAAGGATGCAAAAATTGCAAAGATTTTGGAAGAAACTCTTCGTAAAAAGCGAAAATCTCATGAAAACGGACATTTAAACTGAAAATACCAAATTTGGCTAAAACGGCCTGTCAAAACTTGGTTGCCATGGAAACATCAAGTCACGTGATCAAAAAATTGGCTCACCAAAATGTTCCCAGATAATTTTTAGGAAAAGTCATAAAGTTTGGCTATGATTGCTTGAATGCTCTTTAAGTACGATAAATTTGAAGTCAGCGCGGGCACTTTCTGCCCCCCCCCCCCCCCCCAGGCAGAATAGGGTTAAGTTCCTTATTAAAATAAATCCCCAAAGAGTAAAACTAAGAGTAAAAACCTATATACCGTAAAAGCTCTATTTAGCCCAGCCCCCCCCCCTCTCTATTAAGCCCACCTCTCTAATAAGCCCCCCTTTGGAAGTCAGATTTTGTAATAAGCCCCCCTCCGCTCCGTCAGGCTGATGTAAATGACCGTTTCAGTCGCTTTGTATTGAAAACGTGGTCTTTAATTTCAAGAACTATCATTGAGTTAGGGTAAAAATGACGTTGCATTTGTAAGACGGTCATACATAACCCATTTATTGTTCTGTTTTAGTTAGTGGTATAATAATAAAGTTTGAAAAATTGATGTGAATTTTCTCGAAAATTTATGATTTGAAATAAGCCCCCCCTCTCTATTAAGCCCCCCTCTCTAATAAGCCCCCCCCCCTTCTTGAGGCCTAAAATTAAATAAGCCCCCCAGGGGCTTAATAGAGCTTTTACGGTATGAATACATTAAAAAAGCCTAAAATCTAAAAAAAAAAAAAACTATACAAACGCGTCCTTATTAGATAAAAATTTACAATAATAAAACTTGTTAACTTTAACTTTAAATGAGCGAACTTGTACGGTTGTTCTAATTTCTACCGGCAGGCCGTTCCATCAGTCTACGATTCGGTTACGATTCTCGCGTTACCTCGCGTTACTCTGCTCAAACGGAGTCGCGAGTAGTCCCGCGAGTTTGAAAACCTTGCGTTGAGCGCATCCAAACAGTGACAAACTCGCGTCTACTTGCGCGCAAATTTTATTTGATCAAAGTGAACGCCAATCTCGACCCCAGAGCTGTTCTCTTCTGCGCATGACTGACCGTCGCAAGTCGAGTCGACACAAATTGTAAAATTTGCGCTTACTTGCGACTCCGTTTGGCCAGAGGTTTAGACTATAACACACTTTTCTCAACAGTGTCTCTCTTCCGGCGCGCAGGTGTATATATAAATGGGTATCGCTGGGCCAACTTACTAATGCTAGGAGGAGGAAAACTGGACTACGATTGACTAGCATGCCACCCAGGGGGCACGGTAGCAATACTATTTGTAATTGGTCAAATTTCTGGGGCAACCCGAGACCAAAATGCTGATGCTAGGATTAGCTATATAGTCTCTCTTCCGGCGCGCAGGTGTATATATAAATGGGTACCGCTGGGCCAACTTACAAATGCTAGGAGGAGGGAAACTGGACTACGATTGACTAGCATGCCACCCAGGGGGCACGGTAGCAATACTATTTGTAATTGGTCAAATTTCTGGGGCAACAGACCAAAATGCTGAGGCTAGGATTAGCTATATAGCCTATGATGAACCCCATCATATCATATACACCACGGAGGTTGCAGCACTCCTGGTCGCTTCATGCAACAGAAACCCCCCGGGGGGACTCCCACATAAAAAATGATAGGGGTGATTGTCGTACATTTCAGGGGTGTCCGGTTTGGTACCGCTTAGGGTGTTAACTCTAAAATGACCACTGTTAGAGAAAAAAAATAGGATATGAACTAGTTTTCTTTTAAAATTGGTACCTTTTAGGGGTGAAAATGTCACCGTCACCGTCCCTTTTATATGGGAGTCTTCGTCCCCCCCCCCCCCCCCCCCCTCCCATCCCCAGACAGAAACTGGAGCCAAGGTCGCTGGCTGGCACTGATGAGCTGCCGTCTGGCTGCAGCTCCGATCGATTGGATTGGAAGAGAGTTAAAACCTCGACCAGTAAATCAACTTACTGCTTTCGATACCGTGTCCGCGAGTTTCTTGTATTGCACTGATGAATTCACTCCATATGACGCTTTCCAAGCTTGCTTGGCTATAAAGGTGATTTTGGCACAACCTGAACAGAAAATAAGAAAAGAAAGACAATTATTCTATACCCGATAAATTCTCAAGTATCAATTATTCACCGGTGCTGAAGGCAGAGGAAAATAATTGATTTGCAATGACACAAAACCCTTACAAATTAAGACGAAATCCATTAGAAAATCGAGTAATATTTATGGCTTGTGGACAAAAATCCTGTACTATGACGCCATAAGCTTATAAGGTACTATAAGGCCTGGCAGCCATGTTTTTTTCTGAAACATGGTTGCCACCTCTCATGACTCAACCCATTCACGGGAGGAAACTCAAGGCGGAAAGCAATTTAAGGATTGTGGAGTTATATTATTTGGTGAATACCGTTAAGGTATGGCTCATGAATGTCTAGTTTAAGCGTGAAAGCTTATGGCGTCGTAGTACAGGATTTTTGTCCACTGGCCATAAATATTACTCGATTTTCTAATGGATTTCGTCTTAAATCACTGTGATAACTGAGTTCAATAATTGGCTATTTATAATTGTTTTCAGTATCCTTCGATCACTGAGCTCTTTTGACAACTTTTTCTGTACTTTTTATATCTGAACTGAGATGTGATATATGGAAAGCGTGCGCTGTCTTTCATTTTTTTCTCTTCTTAGAAGTGAATAGTACTTTCCTTTACGAAAATCTGAGCTGGCCCTTTTTTATTCTCAAAACGACATTAATTGTCCCATATTAGGTACTGTGAAGTAATTATACCAGGAAAGGGGGAGGGGGGGTGGGGGGGGTGGGGGGGCTAGAAAATGGACTTCATGTAGGAAAATATTAGGTAACATCCCCCTCCTAAATGAGTGAATTTAGTTATTTCCCCCCCTCATCAGTCAGAAATTTTGTACAACCCCCCCCCCCCCCCCCCCTCACACACACACCTTTACCCCTGAGGGACACCGACTATGTCAGGCAGGGATTTATGGGATACCGTAACTGAAGTACATTGAGGAAGAACGTTTGTCGTTGTTGACCTAAAAAGCGGTCAAAGCTTGCTTGCGGATCTGTTGCATTTAAATTGTTTTTGCTTTTTAGGTGAAGCAACTGCAGAGCTTAATTGTTAGGGACTTTTGCAACCTTATAGAGAAGAATAGATAATCACATTGCAAATGACTGATTTTGAAACTGCAGTACGTTCAGCCACAGCTAACAGAACAAGCCTTTCAGTGAGAACTACGTCCTCTGTCATACTTTCCAAAGCTTCCATATCGGATATATTTACCCGCTTTTGCCGTTGTCATCCATTTTATTTGATCTGGATTTTATGTTGTGTTTTTAAAAGGGAAGCTTTAATCAGCCTTGCAGTAAATATTGTGCATTCAGTTGGGTTTACTCTCAATGTTCCCAATTAATATATGCACTTGAAATAAAATTTTAAGCCCACCCCTTGAGCGACTTTTGAGCCCCTTTACCCTTGGTTTGATTTATGCCACCCCGTCCGTTTTTCCAGCCCCCACCACCCCCCCCCCCCCCCCCCCCCCACTACCACCACCCCCCACCCCTTCTCCTCCTCCTGATAATTATTGCACAGTTCCTTTACGACAGTTCGCGGACATTTCTTTAAAGAAAACTCCAGGTTATGATAGCTCTTCCAAACAGATATCCCATCGCTGGGTGCCCTTTCGTATTGTTATGGATTTTAAACTCGGCTAGGGCGTGGCTAGTTTTCCTTTCGTTGACATTCACCCATATCTTCTTACTTGGTTTCATTGCTGGTCCGGTTGTTGTGCTCACGCTCGCGGTAGGTCCGGCAGAGGCCGTAGACGGAGCCATAGTAGCTTGTGTTTCTTGTGTAGCTGATTCGGTTGTTGTGCTCACGCTCGCGATAGGTCCGGCAGAGGCCGTAGACGGAGCCATAGTAGCTTGTGTTTCTTGTGTAGCTGATTCGGTTGTTGTGCTCACGCTCGCGATAGGTCCGGCAGAGGCCGTAGACGGAGCCATAGTCGCTTGTGTTGTCGAGGGCGCTATAGGTGTCGTTGTATTAGCTACCACAGGAGAGGAGGAGCTGGAGCTCTGGCCGGCAGCCTCTGTGAATGTAACAACAGTAGCTCGGCATTAGAAAATACATAATTATAGGAAATTTACGCGAATTAAAAAAAAATCCCTTTCAAGTTAAATTTTCACTTGCTAATTTCTATTGAGTTTTGACCCAAAATTATGAATCCTGTCCTAACGTAAGGACAATTCAAAATGTCATCACTGTCGTACCATTCACGTTGATTTCCATTATTTTAAACGACTGAGTTAATTTAAAATACGATTTAAAAGATACGTCGACGTTAATAAACACAAACTTTAATTTTCTATAACAATTTAATAATAAATATACCTCGTGGAAGGAGAAAAGAGGGAGAAGGAGCTGGGGGGTGCATTTATCTAACGTACCTTTCTGTCGGCCGGTACACGAGTATTAGATCACCCACTTATGAGTATTTTTTATTAATTAACTACATTACCAATAGAAGCTCCGCGGCAACTGGAGATGTCTTATTAAGGCGGGATTCTACCTGAATGCCATTTTTCCATGGGTTAAATGGAAATATCTCGTTCACGTTTCTAGCAATCCAAAAACTCTATGCTCATCCATGAATCTATGTTATGGGGTGTTTTGTAAATGTTTGGGTGATTTTTGGGTATTTTGGGGAGGAAATAGTTTTTCTCAAAGGAGTTGTAAAATTTAGGGAAATAAGAAATATTGAAGATTTAATGTAGTTTTAAAATTAGAATTTGAAGTTAAAAATTAGTAGATTGACATTGACGACAGTTGATAACCATGCAAGAGCACCCGCGTGGGTATCAACTGTCTGTTGGTGTTCCCCCCCAAAAATTTTCCTTCTATCCCTTCTTTAAACCTCTTACAATTTCATTGAAATTCAGGTAGAATCCCCCCTTAGAATCCCCCCTTAATTCAATTATGTACTATAACTCTGCATATTAATTGACCGTTCTGCAACTGAATGAAATAATAAGAACAATTAAACTAAGCCACAGAAATACAAACAGGAGATCTTTATATAAATGGAAACCTAAAAATAATGGTCGAGTTTAATTTTGTTATAATTGCTATATATATCACTAGTGTACTGAAGCTATAATGGAGTGCTATCATGAGTTACCCAAAGGAGCTTTAGATCGGGCAGACGTTTTCAAATTGTGCCCTTATGCCTTTATGTCTTGGAAAAATCGCTAAAAACTAATTACGGTTAGCTCTCCCTTCAACAATTCACTTGATATCTTCCTCTTGATGTTCTAGGGGCATTTCGTGTATGGGCATTAAGGTACTCAGTTATAATTATTGCACATGCAGTTTTGGCCAAAAAAGCAGAAACATTCCCGTGATAGTGCCCCTTTAAAAAGCATTCATTGCCAGTAACTAACTTGGATACGAAATTCTTGGGAGCGGCTCACGCAATAAATGTCGTCGAGAGCGTCACCTAAATAGCGCGACACAAGCGAACCGACATTGCTGCTTTTAATTTTCCAACGAACTAATTAGAACCGAGAATACAAGATTAAGAAAGGCAATGCGATCACCGAATTTTAAAACTAAAGCGAGTATAACACCAAGGAACGTTACCTTTAGAGATGTAGATCGAGATGTTAACGCTACGACTAGCTCAAGCAAACAAACTAATTTATATTTATAATATATATAAACATTATATAATAAAACCTTTATTTACCTACGGGTTTCACAACAGTGCTCTTCCACGGAGCCGTGCAAATTACAATTAATTACAAAAGGACAAAAAATTAATGCCGTTGCTATATCGCCATATTTCTAAATAAAGATAAACTAGGAGTCTGCTTAGCTTGAGGTGATAGACTGTTCCACAAAACAGTTCCTTTGAGTGCTTCTGGGTTTGGTCTTGGTATAAATTGATTACGGTATGTTTCAAACCCAACATTTTTCAGAAATGTATTTCAGTGGGAACCTGTTTATTCAGAGTATTAAACATTAATGTTTTTAATTGATTATCTCGTCGACCAAGCTCGGCCATGCAGTTGAGATCACGAAGAATCTGGGAAGATCTAACATCCTAATCGGATCCAGTTATTATGCGAGCGGCACTATTTTGCAACTACGAGTCAGACTGCCTTTAGTTACTAAAAATAGATGGACTCTTTGGTTTCGGAATGCTTTCAAATTACGGTCTGTTTCTCTCAAACAAAACAATTGTTTCTGAATAAATAATAATGAATTTAATTATCGCATTGTAACAGCCAAGATCGTTAGACCAAAACAGAATTGGATTGTAATTAATGTCTGCCACAGGCAACAATGAGTTCACAAATTTGCAAAATGTTGCACGCGATCTTGCACTCCCGAAATAAGAAGATGGATGTACATTCACCAACATTTCGACGATCAAACTTTGTTTAAGTTTTGCAACAGAAACAAAAAAGAAACTAGTTTACTTGAAAGAGATCAGTATGATCATGAGGACAACTGCACGTAAACAATCTTCTATGGACAGGTCTACAACTAAATTCCAGAACAGCCCTGTGTATAACTCCTGTACGTGGACTCTGAGCTACTCTGTACACTATTTTAGCGGATAGCCCGAGGAATCCTGGTATTTAATTTGTAAAGTGATGGACATGTATTCAACACACTTTGACAATATCAGCGAGTAGGTGTGTCCTCTTCCGTTTCTTTGTACAGCGCAAGCACTATAAATGTATTATTTTTTGCAATTTCCTTGCAATTTTTTGCATTGCATAAATTTAATGGGAACGCACTTCCTGACCTGTAGTTCTCACGAATGAGTAAAACTATTTCGTTAAACATGATGAATTTATTCTGAATGCGTAAAAACTGTAAACATTTAATGAGCTCATTAACGTGGTAACTATTTAGAATCAGCATAGAATGACGATGCACTTAAAAGGTCTGACATTTTCATCAGAGGCACAGTGACAGACCTTGGTAAAGAGTTCATTTTTATCAGAATCAAACTCGAGGACTGACGCGAAAACGTGAAATGAATGGTAATTTTACTCGGGGTGAACTCTCTATCAACACGTTTCTGACTGTGGTACCACAGCTGGCCCTACGTGCCTGAACAGTAAAACATCAAACTATGTAGATTGTAACCGTAAATTAGAGAACAACAACCGTCGACTTACATTGTTTTTCTTTAGCTCGAATCCGTGCAATTTTAATCACAATATTGAGGAAAAAACACCTTCCGATAACAAGCCTTTTCTTGTCAGCAATTCAGTTTCTCATACTTAAAGGAGAACCAAACTAAACAACGATGAAATTTCTTGAATTTGGTCTGCACGCACACGACAGAGTGCAGCCGCGCACGAATGATTTTAAATTTAACGGACGAGAAAACGAACGAGTCGACCATCCTGAGAAGACCACAACAACGGTGCGAGAACCCGAGATACAGCCGTACCCACAAAAGTCACTACGAGCATAACCAACCGTCCCAAAACGTAAAAATAATTGTTGTACAGCGCAAGCACTGTAAATGTATTATTTTTTGCAATTTCCTTGCAATTTTTTGCATTGCATAAATTTAATGGAAACGCATTTCCTCACCTGTAGTTCTCACGAATGAGTAAAACTATTTCGTTAAACATGATGAATTTAGTCTGAATGCGTATACGCGATGAAACGTTAGAAAACCTACTGAAACCATTTAATGAGCTCATTAAAACGTGGTAACTAAGAATCAGCATAGAATGATGATGCACTTAAAAGGTCTGACATTTTCATCAGGGGCACAGTGACAGACCTTGGTAGAGAGTTCATTTTGATCAGAATCAAACTCGAGGACTGACGCGAAAACGTGAAATGACAAGCATTTCAAGTGGTACATTTATTTGCCGTCCGCCACTGCAAACTTACACAGACAATGTGCAGTGTGCAATGTGCAATTCAATGAGCAATGTCAATGTGCAATATTACGTTGTTATTAAAGCGCAAACGAAACACACTACGAGTATAACTGAAAAATACACCTGATTACAAAACAGTTTCAAATAATTTATATATATGATATATGGCCAATAGCAGTTATTACAGATGTCAGCGGTTTGACATGCAAACGAGGCGAAAGGGTCAATCTGGCATTGTATTGGCCCATTAGCCTCATTTGTAGGCTCGATTACCAGCCGCTGTTCGGGAAAATGAGCCAGAACGAAGACCGGACTCGAGAGAGCGGCGGAAATCGAGCCTAACTCGTTTGCATACTTTTTAAAAACAAAGGAATATTTGACTTCGCGCTCAAGGTAATAACAGCTATCAAGGCTTGACCAGTGATTTTAGCCTAAATTCAATTCAACTGTGAGCTTCTCTCAACCGTTTTGAAAGTTTGAAATATGCTACGTTTACATGACTAAAAGAATCATAAATTTGAGTGCATAAATTAAATGAAACCCTTTAATTTACAACGAAACTTGATCATTTCTTGCAATGGGTAACTTATTTCTTTTCAAGGTCTTAGGGTAGTGGGAAAAAAGTTGTAAGTTCTATGTGATAATTACTTCCTCTTCAGAAGTTGTCTTGTCCAAAAAAAGCGTAAAAGCGTAAGCGACAATGCCGAAATGTAGTCTGGGATATAATCAATAAGTTTCCTTTACATGATGCGTACGTGTCAATCCGACTTTAATTTGTTATTTTATTTTAGTATACATGTATCAGATGCATGGTTTTACTGCCTCGCGCTGAAACATCGCAAACGACGATGAACTACTAATACCCATAATACCTTTTGGAATTATCGCGTCGCTTTTAAACCTAGTACCCAGCTCTCCGCTTGATGAGGATGGAGATAATCGAACAAGAACTGATCTTATATTTCAAATAATTCGAAAGACAAATACGAGCTCTTTTTATTTAAAATATCGAATTACTTTCAGCGCCGTCTTTTCATTAATTCCTTCAGACGTAACATTAGACATTGGTCACGGATGTTTTCCTCCGTTGCCAAGGAAACGGAATCAACAGACTGATTTTCAAAGTACAACTGTACTTCATGAGAAAAAAGAACAGGTACATCATAACACGTTTAACTTAAAATCAGTTTTCGATAATAAAAAAAAAGCATCCGCGTGACCGTAGAACCGGAGATTATCACGGAACACAGCACGCGGCTGCAGTAATCCGATTAATACCTAACGTCGAGACGCAACCTAAAACGACATCGATCTTGCTCATATGTTTGGCCACCGTTACCATACAATGTGTGACGCGATCAAACGTAGGAGGCTACCGTTGCCATGGGCACTAAACAAGGAAACTGAATCACAACAGACTGATTTCGAATGCACTCCAATTTCGATCTTTTTTACATGACAAAGAAAAAGTAAAGAAAAGCGATATAACATGTTTAACTTCCATTGATCGGTTAACAAAAGATGGAGACATTGGCGTTGGACCGGGGGGAGAGGGCTCACTAGCTACATGATGGCACGTGCCGCTTGTTAAGATTGCTGGATGTCTTAAAATTGGTTATGGTCAGTTAAACAGAGTGTCAAAACATATTGCCTCCTGTCTTAGATAGTAGGGAATTTAAGAAAACCACTACGGCAACGGCAACGAGAACGTCGCTAAACAAAAGGTTTAATTAGCAGTACAATAGCTCTGGACGTGCGTTTTCGTCTTCAGGGTATATTTCTTTACCGTCCTCTGCAAAACAACAACGTGAAATGACCTAATTTTTGTTTTCTGGACAACGAGAACCGCAACGGTGAATTTGTCAAGTTTCTATTTGGAATTGATCGCAGTCTTTACATATTCAGCTGAGGATAGCTCTGACACCAATAGACAGACTGAATGGGTTTGGATTATCCCGAGATTCTCAATTAAAATATAAACTAGTTTTTTAATCGACGTTGTCCTCGGCGTAACCGTCGTGGGATCTTAAACTCCCTAGTGAAGGGAAATGAAACAAGTTTGTGCAATTTTCAAGAGACTCGGGGATACCACCCTACCCATATGTCCATTCAGTAACCCTTCCTCTAACCATGCTAACGTTTGTAAGAAGGAGAGAGGAAAGACATTGAAGAGGCAAAGACACAAACTGCATGAATTGCTTCCAGCATCAGTGAAGCAAAGTTCTGCCTTGTTTGTTTAAAGCTAGCTGTTTGATGTGCAATGATAATTTCAGAAGCGCGTTCCCCACGACGACTACTTATACTTCCGCTATGGACCGTCTACATCTACATTCAAAATTGCCCTGTGTATAACTCCTTTGCATATAGACTCTGTACACTATTAATTTTAGGATAGCCCAAGGAATACGGTATTTGTAGTGATGGACACAACAAAGTGATGGACACAACACACTTTGACAATATCAGCGAGTACGTGCATGTGTCTTCTTCGAATTCCGTTAATTCTCAACCGCTGTTCAACTAGACTCTTTGTAAACTCTTAAAATGAAGCACTAAATCAGTAAACCGCTACTAACCTGGTGAAAAGAAAGCCACCAACACAATAAGCACAGTAATCGAGCCAGAAAACATGTTTGCGATGTCCAACGTAGGAATACTTTGAAGCAAAACGACTGAGCACGTATCTAACAGCGTCTTCGATGACAACTGAAACTCGAGATTGACCTTTTAAGTTGTTTCGATGTTTATTTTTCCGTGTCGTCGTCATGTTTTAAATTTTTCGTTACTAGGTAACTTTATCTTCAAATCGCTATATTCGCGTCAAGAGGCCAGTTTCGATATATATCAAAATCCGAGGCTTAGGGAAATAAAACCAAAAATATCATTAATATTATTCATCCCTTCACCTCGATGTGATTTCTTTTGTTTTATTTCCCTTTAAAGCCTGGTTTTCACTAGCGACGCAAGCACAAGCGCAAGCAACATACGCAGACGTAGTAACGCGTTGATTTGTCGTAAACAAAAGGCACTAATGATCAACGCGTTACTGCGTCTGCGTACGTATGTTGCTTGCGCTTGTGCTTGCGTCGCTAGTGAAATTTTAATTTTAATTTATCGAAATGAAAATATCGAAATGAAAATAGAGAGGCTGCAAACAGTCTAACATAGGACTATTCCCTGCTAGCCTCCTACGCAGACGCTCTTGAGGAAAGATTGCGTGACGAGCCCAAAGAGCGTCTGCGTAGGAGGCTAATTCCCTGCATCTTATCTCGCATTTTGATAAGTTGCACAAAACAGCCCTAGAGCCCGGGGGGGGGGGGGGGGGGGGAGGTACTCCCTTATATATGCTATATAGGTACGTGCCGCTGGACAGGGTATGGTTTTTGAGCATTTTGCTCTGGAACAGGGTATACCAAAAGGTCAGTTTTGGTCTGGAACAGGGTATCAGTTTCCCAGAAGTTGGCACGAAGATCGGTAATTTATACTCTGGAATAGGGTAGACGAAGTCTACGTTACCCAGACGAAACGAAACGCGTAGGAGTTCTAACATTTAGGTCAGAAAAAGTGATTAGACGCGCGGTTCTATTTTGGAATTTTGCGACCCTGTTCCAGACTAAATGTTCAAAAAAGATACCCTGTTCCAGAGGATTTTTTTTTTTCTAACCCAAAAGGCTAAACTACTAAGCAGCACTGCGAACGTGTAGCTGTAAAGCTTCTTTAGTTCTTCCGTTTTACTCGATGACCTAGGCTGGGACTCTCTGGAGCGAAGGGCGAAGGCGTTCAAAGCAACTAGCAGTTATTCTGTTTAAGACTCTCCATAATCTTTCTCCGACTCGTCTGAATAGTATTTTTGAAACTACATCCAGTGTCCACTCGCACAATCTAAGAAATTCGAAATACAACCTCTTCGTTCCTAGATCTAGTACTGAAGCAGGCAAACGAAGTTTTCAATATCGCGGTTCCGTCCTCTGGAACAGCTTGCCTTTGAGCACTAAGGCACAGCCCACTCTTAGCTCTTTTAAATCATGTATTTAATATCTATCGAATTTAATAAATAGTTAGTAATTTTTATAGATTATACATAATTTTGTAAATAACATATTTAGCTAGGTAATTTAATTTATTATTGTAATTAATTTAATACACGGCTCGAGTAACATACAGTAATAGAAACAGTAATAGGTAGGTAATATAATCCTTAGTTGCTGACGAGATGACTTGAAGGATCTGAGAATCTGTATATTGAACAACTCTGTTTTTCGAGACCGATGAATTTTATAATGTTTACTCAGGTCTGACATTTAATGAAGCAACTTTGCTTACTTTTAAACTACTTCTAGCTTCAATGTACACAAAAAATATACTTATGTACATTAACAGCCAGGTCGTATCTTAGTCTTTCAGGCAGTTCTCAGTTACTTGCTGCAAACTTAAAATATAATCAAAACCGGCTAAATAGCAGTTTAGACGATCAGTAGAACATAACGAAGTTCTGGAACGCCATTGGACTGTACTGTCGGGCTAACAGAACTTTAGGCCACTATAAAAAAAAACCTGGTCTACACTTGTATACTCATAATCTTCCTTGTTTGTTCTGTAGCTGATATTTATATTATGTATAACGAATGGAAAGTATATGCTAATTAATATTAATTATTATTACATTTTCCTTCGATATATTTACTAAAAGTCGCTCTCTCTTTAACACAGTGGATTACACAGTTAAATTAAACATCTTCGTCGATAAAAGCGTCAAAAAAGAATACAATAAAAACAACAGCAGAATGTGCAGATCCTGGTTTCAGTGGTCTGCGGGAGGCACGCAGCATTCACTGAAAGCTGAAAAACGAGACAAAAAAATCAACATCAGTCAAATTGCATTTTCTAACAGGGTCTTGGTGTTGTGCATTGGTATTAAAGGGGCTGAGAGTAGTTTATTATGTAAATTGACCTTTGTACCTGAAAGAAAGGAGGATCCCTATTGTCAGGATAAGGGAAGGAACTGCGATGGCCGCTGAAAATAAAGATATGAGAGAGATAAATGTTTTTGTGCGATAATATGAAGGAGAAGGAGACTGCGTCAATATCACCTCATACAGTAAACACCCACGTATAAGAACATATATTTTTCCAAGTTGGCCTAAAAAGGTTCGTATATATTTGGTGTACTACTGAGAATTTAGGCTATTTAGGCTCTTAAATGGGTTCTTATTTTCTTAAGAGGAAAATGTGCTTGCTGCTGGTCAAACAACTGTAGTCTATATGGGTGTGGTCCCTTCCTTATGTATAATAATTACATCAAACTCTCTTTAGGAAACATATAATTACACAAATTAAATGCATGTCTAACAAATAATGCTAAATTCTTAGCAAATACTGTACACACCCTGCTCTAGGTCCTCTGATTTATTTCAGGTTGTTTATGCCCTATACACTGTAACAAAACTAAACTGCTTTTAAACACCAATTCATGCCTTGTCAGGTTACACATTCATACTGTACCACAAAGTTTCAATGCAAATTCAAAGTTTTACAAATCTGATTTTCCAAATAAGAACCTGTTTCAATTTTTAGGCTCAACAGGTTCTTATATATGGGGGTTAAATGCCAACATTTTAGTCCAGGGGTTTTTAATCACTAGGTTCTTATATCTGGGTGTTTTCTGTACCTACCATGTACGTGTAAAGAACTTTAACAAGAAATACTCTACAGGGATTTTAGAAACTAACCCTATTATGGATAGTCCTCCATCGCACAGAATTATAAAAATTGGATTTAGCGCCGGGGCGCTTATATTATTGGAGTCAGGGTGCTTATTCGGGACAAGGCGCCTATTATTATCATGTTTTATTTTCAAACAAATCATTCTCAACTGAAAACTATCAAACTAACCTTGGTACTCTAGAATAGACGTTTATTATATAGTATAGGGACGCTTGTTATTCGACATAGCATTTTAGAGTGCGAATGCGCACCAAAACGAGTGCAAATATGAGACTGTATTACACTCGTCTTAGTCCCCCTAACCGCGCGCCACAGACAACAGTATTGAAAACCTATATTTTAGGAAAGAATTATGTATAATAAACAATTTATTCAGCGGAAATTTGTGTAATACAGCTGGGCATTTTTACTCGTCAATGTTTATTTTTTCTCGCCTAAAGGCTTGAAAAAAATAAAAACTGACTCGTAAAAATACCCAGCCGTATTACACAACTTTCCGCTGAATAACCTTTTTTTATTACATTTTATTACATTACGAATGGGGAACGTTTATTTGAGGGGGTGCCCATATTGAAGGCGAGGACACTTGATCGCATCATTACCCTGACGGTACTCCACTGTCTAGGCCCAGAATGTTAAGAAATATTTATTTTCTTGGGACGTCCTTCCGTATCTTTACAGAGCAGATTTGTGTGTAAAACGTATTACATATGTAAGGCAAGGCTTATATTAATTAATCTACTCGCATGATTTTCAAGGTTATTGTATAAAGTAAACAAACACATTTTCCATGGTCTGTGCTACTATCGAACCTATGCAAATGACGTCAAAAAGTGATAATTAATGCAAGACTGATAAATCATCACTTTAGTTTTGCAGTGAACATGCAAACTACTGAAAATTTTCCACATTTCAATTTTTTCACTTCTGTTATTTGTTTGTTTCAGTCAAATAGGTGACATATAACTATAATATAATACTCCATCCTACCATTGCTTGAAGGACAATACTTGACACATTCATCTGATGTATCTGACTTGTTCTTATGCCCATTGCAGCTGTAACGTTCAGCCTGACATTTTCTCTCAATATCAATCGGCCCGGCGGCTCCCTCGCACTTTTTCTCGCATTCACCATCTTTAGCTGTCCACTTCATGAAAGAAACCCCTACAAAACATGACCATAAAAGTATATATCGTGTCGCACAACATTTTAGCGTTTTTTTAAATTCAGGATCTGCAAAAAAAAATCTCCCAAAAGAATATTCATGCAATAATTACTTTCCGCAAAAATTTTAGATTACGATCCTCTCTTGGCCGTGTAATCACTCACCTATTGGCTCAAATTCAGCACTGTCGTTTTTCACTGGTACAACATCGAGCTTGCCACTTTTCACCTTATTTATAAACATGTCTTCAATGTCTTCGTTTTCTTTAACAACCAGGCACAATGTCGCATTCACGAGCACCTCCTTAGCTTCTTCAGTAAACGTCACTTCTGTTACGTTCAGATATTCGCTCTTATTGTACAGACTGCGTAGCTGTATTAAAGTAAGGAGCAATCACAATTTAGGATATTCATACCTGCTATATTTGCTTAGTATAGTTGTGACAGGTGGCGTAGAAGGCTTTATGGTTAGTGCGTTGGACACTGGATCAAGAGAGAGCCTGTACTAAGTGAGGATCGGCGCGAAGAAAGGCCTGCGTTCAGTCCCTAACTTGTAATTTAATTTGTAATGATTTGTAAAGATACACGTATGTTGTTTCTGTTATCGTAATAAAGACTATTATTATTATTATTATTATTATTAACTGTAGGGCGAGGTCAGAGGGAGAGTTCAGTAACTCAGTGGACTAAATACAACTAACTTAGTATGGAACTCATTTCGATTTTAGATACGATAAAATATACAAGACATAAAATTAAAAATAAGAATCTATTTGATTTGTTTGCCAATTCCCCTAATCACGATTAAAACTTCCGATTTTGATGACTCACAGTCTCAGGGTTTGTTTCATTTCTGTTTTGAATTTGTTGATATGTTACACTTTGGTAATAGCGTGCATGGAGTAAATTGTAAGTTTTTGAGTCCGCCATTATGGCCGTTACGTTTAGGAATGCTCGATGAGCTGAAACGTCGGTTTGGGATAACGTCGAGGTTCTTCTACTCGTTTTTATTGTTTGGCAAGAAAATCTGGGGTTAATAACGAAGAAAAAGGTACGTTTGTCCCGAAATTTTTATTTTGGCTAGTAAACATTCCTTCGTATATGAGACTCAGAAACATTGCAGGGGCGGAGATTGCGCAGTACGGACTGTACATCATCTTTACCTAGAAGGGCAACTATCGCTCCAAACTTAACAATATAAGCAAACTTTAAATTTAAAGACAACTCAAAAGGAAATCCACTTACCGACATCGATAACCCTGTCGCGAACATCTCGTAAAATTTCGATAATTTATTTGTAAGCATCTCGTTCCAGTCCATATTGACTATAAGGCTAAGTTTGGCACATGCTGAATAAAAATGAACAATTAAACAGTTGTGAATATTCAGTCGAACCTCTAAAATACGGAAACCGAAGGGAAAATCCAAACCGTCCAGTGTGTTAGAGAGTGTCCTGGACCATACATGTATATATAATTACATGTGCTGACGCCAGATCTCACTCTTATCTCTACTAAATGTATGTAAAGCCGCGAGGGGGGCTCCCATACAAAAGTAACGGTGGTGGTCGTCGTTACACTCAGATTTATCCAGGTACTTAAGGGTCTTACGCCGGGAAAAAATATATGACAGGGTGACTAGTTTAGTCTTAGAATTGGTACTAGGAGTGACAATATGAATTGGAGCCACGCCCACAAAACGAGATTCTTGTACCTTATAGGGTTCCTTTCAAACATTCCGACGATTGCCCCGTAACTTTTATATGGGAGTCCCTCCTCCCCCTCCCCCTCCCCCCAGGTTTAAAGCGCCATGGGACATCAGTGATACGTTCGCTATATCAGTACCATCATGTATTATCATAATTTATTACTTACTCCGTGACTTTTCAGGAGGGGTTGTTGTTGTTGAATTTCCTGTTTGGTCCGGTTTGGTTGTTGGTGCGATTGGGGGGGTTGTTTTTGGTTCGGTTGGATTTGTGATCGCAGAATTCGATGCTATGGGGTGCGCGGCTGAAGCTGATGACGGTGTTATAGTTTGTGATGATTGCGAGACAGATGATGTTGTGTTGGAGGTCTGGCCTGAAAACAACAGTACCACGGCGTTAGAAAATAGAGCTTAAGCAAGCCACAAAAGCAACGCCAACGCCAAACGTTACCAAAAAGTGTTGCAATTCTCAAACAATACTCCTAACAATGAAGGAGACGATTGCTTCTGGAAGCGTGGCATCCGTATGGGATGCATATTTTTTTAACGAACAGGCATGTTTATAAAAAAAATGTTAAAAACCGCGTTATTTTTTTTCTGTTTCTATTTGTTTGTCCTTCAGTTTTGACTTTGTGTAATCTCAAACTCTACAAAACATTAGCAGTGAAACTTTTATACGGGAGAAATTCAAACCTCAATTGACCTGTAATCAAGGATTAGCGTAAATTGCCTTCGAACATTACCGGGCCCTGACAGAGGTCTATAACTAGAGGTTTACATCTAATACTGCGCGCGGGACATTAGATTCGCGCCTAGGTTATTTTTAGATCATTTTCCCGCGAAACAAGCAGCCAATCACGCACCATGCCCGACAAATATGGTCAGTGAACGCGCTTTCTCGACAATTTTGTTCAGGGTGGGGTTCGTCGAGACAATGAAATTTGTAAAATATGGCTAAAATTTTAAGTAAAAAACCTTGGCCCTTCTAAATCAAACAAAAGTTAAGCAATATAAGTCTACTAACCGTAATATGCACGAAAATTGGAACGAAATATTTAAAAATGCCTGTAAATGTACAACATGAATGCGACTGAACGAGCACTAAAGGCAGCCTGAAACAATTAATGGGAAAATTCGAAAACCGATACAATTAATTCGTCCAAAAAATTAAATGAAAACCTGTTTACAACCCAACTTTAAGCTTAGTCTATTTTAAAGTATTGTTATCTTGTATTTCAAAGAGGCTCGTCAATTCCTGACGGACTAGGTTTTTAAAATCAGCAAAATAAATACCGTATACGAAGCATATAAAGTTATACGGCAGTTCGTCAAGCGTTCGTGATGGTACAATTAAAGTAGATATTGAGGGTTAATTCCTTTGTGAACTTAATTTTAAGCTCATTTAATTTCGTTTCAACACAATAAAATAAATATAATGTTCAGCTCCGCAATTATTTCGGCCATTTGCACGATTTTCCAGAATATAAGGAAATTTAGGAAAGATTGAGCGAAGATTAATCCGAAGAAAACTTTGTCTTTCTCTCTTTTCACTCAACTTGCTAACTAAACACCGCGCTCGTTGAGACGCAACATTATACGACATCGACCCCGCTGTTGGAGGCTGCCTGTTGCCATGGAGACTAAACAAGGAAACTGATCAATCGACTTATTTCGAATCAAAATTTCCTTTTTATGAGATATAAATAGTAAAGTAAAGCGAGATAACACGTACGGTTTAACATTGAGCGGTTAACAAAATATCGAAAAGATAGAGACATTGGCGTTGGACGGGGGAGAGGGCTCCCTACATGATGGGGGAGGCCCAGTTAGGGGGGGGGGGTACAGTTAATCTCATTTTTAAACTGAATAAAATATCTGGTGGCTCTGACGTTAGGTAAAAGGCTATTCCACAACAATGCACTACTGTAGCAGAAACTGCGTTTAAAAAAATCAGCACGGGGCTTAGAAAGAGTAATTTGTTTAGTTTGTCTCTAAGTCCATAGTCTGTGCTGGATGGTTTAAACAGGCCTTGCAAATCCCCACATTATTATTTATTATTATTATTTATGGTAAAAACATTAATTATCCGGCCTTATCCTGCTGTAATTCTGAGTACAGTTATCCCTTATCCCTAAAAGTACCAAGACTGTTATCCCTAAATGTACCTCTGTTTGAATTTTGCCTATACACAAAAAGTAAAACCCGAAAACAATTTCTCAACAGATAAACGAAATACCTGACTCTGCACGTTTTCCTTTCCTGAATGCGGAAGTAGTAAAGTCGCGGGGAGCGCGCTACTAAATTATGGTCAGTTATCGTCATCAATGCATCAAACAGTTGGCTTTAAACAAACAAGGCAGTCATTTGCTTAATTCACTGATGCTGGAAATAATTAATGCGGTTTGTTTCTTTCAGCATCAGTGAATTAATTAAGCAAATGACTGCCCGGTTTGATGCAATGATAACGATAATTGACCATAATTTAGTAGCGCGCATCCCGCGACTTTACTACTTCCGCCATCATGGACCGTCTACGACTAAATTCAGAATAGCCCTGTGCATAACTCCTGTGCATAACTCCTGTGCATGGACTCTGTACATGCCACTCTAGCCCAAGGAATACGGTATTACGTAAAGTAATGGACACAACACACTTAGACAATATTAGCGAGTATGTGTACCTTCGTCCGTTTCTAAACCACCGTTTCGACGAGAAGACAATTGATAACTTTTTTATATGAAGCACTAAATCAGTAAACCGTTACTAACCTGGAGAAGAGAAAGCCACCAACACAATAAGCACAGTAATCGACCCAGAAATCATGTTTGCGATGTCCAACTTAGGAATACTATACTAGCGCAAAGCGACTGCTCACAGCGTCTTCGATGAAAACTCAGTGAAACTCGAGACTGCTTCGATGTTTGTATTTCCTTGTCGGCGTCATGTTTTAGGTTTATTCGTTACTAGGTAACTTTATCTTCAAATCGCCTATATCCACGTCAATAGTTTTCGATATGTATCAAAATTCTAACTTGGCTCCGAGGCTTAGGGGAATAAAACACTGAAAACAAAACAAAAATGATCATCCCTCTACTTCGATGTGATTTATTTTGTTTTATTCCCCTCCGAGCCAAGTAAGAATTTTAATGTGTCGAAATGAAAATGGAGAGGCTGTGAACAATCTAAAAAAGGCCTATCACCTGCAATTGTCAATTGTTCCGCAATTTGATAAGTTGAGAAAAACATTGCCTAGTGTACCAGTTGCTTTTAAAACTTTGACAAACTCTGAAAAAGTTGTTTCGGCCATTTAATCTGGCGAATGCCGAGTAACATAATAGTCATAATAGGTAGATAATCCTTAGCTGCTGACGACTTGCAGAATCTTAGAATCTGTATATTGAACAACCATTCTTAAACATTTTTTTTAGACAGATGAATTTAATGTTTACTCAGGTCTGAGCATGCGTTGCTCACTTAACTACTTACGTTACAATGTACATGAAAAAACAACATCTACACATTAAAATTAAGCCAGGCATCTGTACTCTATAACAACAAGAGGCTAGGTCGGTATAGCTAGTAAGTATTTCAGGCAGTTATGTTACTTTAAAACTTGTCTCAAAATAGAATCAAAACTCTAACATGTCTAAAAAGCATTTTAAACGATCAGTCAGTAGAACATAAAGCAATTCCGGAATTACTACGGCCCATTAGACTGTACTATCTGAACTTCAGGCACTAAAAAACCTGGTCCAATACCTGAATACTTAAATGTTCCCTGTTTGTTCTATATCGGCAAAACTACGTCTAGCATGACCTAGCCCAAGTTAAATTATATAGCTTACAAGAAACTACTACTAGTCTACTAGCTTAGAATTCACCATCATTTTTTTCCTACTTGTATTTTTTACTTTCTCGAATGTCTCCAGCTAGTTAGGCGTGAACAAATCGTTTTCACAAAATAGATGAATCCTAGCTAAATATCCTCGAAAGCTACTTTTTTACATATATCATGGGGTGGCTCATTAGAAAACTGTGGGGAGGAAGGTAGAATAAAATCGGCGAACGTATAGTTCAAACACACGATTTAAAATCAATCCAGGATTAACGTGAATTTTGGTATCAAGTTTGATTTCAGTTTGTAACTTTTCACTGAGGTCTTCTGTTAATATTTTTTGTCCTTCATTTTGGACATAGAAATAATGTCAAACTTCACAAAACATTAACTTTTATACTAGTAGTAATCACAGATTAAGAAAATGCGTTCGACAGGTTAATCTCAAACAGAGGATGGTTCTCAATTACTTTCGGGTGATATGAAACCTGTTGGTCTTGGGAACGTACAAGTAAATTTAAAACCGCGATTGACTTTAATCCTGGATTAGCGTCAATCCGCTTTCGAACAACCAGACAGCGCAGATGTGCAGATCACCTCTAGATCTTCTGACCCACACGGCAGAAACCCACAAAAAGACGCATGAGAACTAATTGCCACCCGTATCTAAGAATTTTCTAGTGGTCAACTTCTCAAAGTATGTTACATTACTTAAAGTCGTTCTTTCTTTCACACAGTGGATTACATAGTTAAACATCTAAACATCTTCGAAGAATACAATAAAAACAAAAGCACAATGTGCAAATCTTGTTTTCCTGGTTTCAGTGGTCTAAGGAGATCCAAGCCATGCAGCATTCACTGAAAGCTGAAAATGAGGCCAAAAAAACATCAGTCAAATTGCTAGCCTGCGAATACAGCCGCCTTCTTGCTGCAAGCGGGGCGCGATCATGGAAGGCGGCTGTATTCGCAGGCTAGCAACTTATATTTTCTAGTTAACAGGGTCTTGGTGTTGTGCATCGGTTAGGAGGGAAAAGTAGCTTATCATCACAAGGTTTTTTTTTGCTTTTGAAAATGGTTGGGAGTTTTCTTCGGAACTTTCAGTTTGCAAACAAAATATCACGTGGTATAACTGAGTCATCAAAATCAATCTACGGTCGTCAAAAGTCTCTGCACTGAACATAGCATAGTGAAGCGTTAAAAAAAACACACAAACAGTACATGGGGTTATAAATAAGCCCTGGGCTTATATTTTCCGGGGAAGGCTTATTGTTGGAGGGTTTTTATGTGTTTGATGAGATATATATGACGGGCAGGAGCCCGATTATTGGTCCTCGTGGGGAGGGGGGGGGGGGGGGGGGGTTTTATACGGGATACGGGGGAGGGGGTTTATTATCGGAATTTTATGGTAAATTGACATTTTTACCTGAAAGAAAGGAGGATCCCCAGTGCCAAGATAAGGGAGGAAACTGTGATGGACGCTGCAAATAAATACAACACAACATTGGTTCACTAATACGAAAGCTAAGAGAACGAGAATGAGACAATGATTTAAATAAAAAAATTATTGATGATACTTATTTTTTTTACGAATACATTTTTAACCTCAGTCCATAGAGCCTCGTGGAATATCATGTCATTTCTTTGCAGTAACGTATGACCATAGACAATGGTTTTATCAGAGAATAAATCCGGCCTTGGCTTCAAAATTGTCCCCATTCGTTTTTGAAAATGTTCTTTTCAGCCTGGGGCTTTATTGGCCGATATAACAGCCTTTAGTATAACTTTAATGCTAAAATACTTCATTAATAGAGAATGCAATTTGTATTACAACTACATCTTACCAGCGCTACAATACAACACACAATCCTTTGACATCTTTGTGTTCTTCAGCCCTTTGCAGTTTACAGTGGGTGTACATGTTCTCTCGATAACAAACTCGCCGGCGCCTCCCTCGTTGCACTTCGTGCATTCACCGTCTTTAGCTTTCCAATTATTGAAGGAAACCCCTACAACAAAACACAACACAACACCATTTATCATTAATAGAGCGGTTTCAAAATTAAATGCCGTAAAACTAAAGCAATTATAATGGTCAGTGACAAGAAGCGAACCAAGGAAAACTCGAAGCAAATACACGTAACCGATGCCAAGCGCGGGAAAACGCGTGTGACCAAGTCGCGATTGGTTTGGGTTTAATTTGCATATTATTGGTCGAGGAGGTGGCGCGGATTTTTTAAACCAATCACAGAGCGCAGAAAAGAAAAAGCAATACCGTGATTACTCTATTTCTACTCTCAATTAAAAACCGTTCTATCAGGGCAAAGTAAAACATTTTGGTGAGTATGACCTTCAGCCAACATACCGTCTCAGCTAAACAGATCTAGATAGCTAAGATTTCTCTGCTACATGTATCAGTAATTAAGCCAAGTTGCACATGAGTCTTGCAATATATTCTCGATCATTCTCAGCAACTGTTTTTTTTTTTTACTACAAATTCATACAGTGGAACCCCGCCATACATCGACCGCGTTAATTAATTACGTCAATTAAGTACATAAATGTACCATTTTAAAATACGACCACTCAAAATACTTTATGACATAAGCGACAAAAGCACATAAAAATTGTGCTCAGTGAAAATAATTGTTTTTCTAATTTGAACTCATCCAGTTAATACGACCACCAAATGACAACCAAGTAACCACTACGACTACCTTTCGGTCGGTGATCCTAAATCAGTTAGCTGGGGGTTCCTTCCGAATCGAGCGGCCCATGTTCGAGCGCCGACCGGGGTCATTGTGTTGTGCCCAACTCTATCCAGGAGTATAAATGGGCACCAGCGAATTGTTAGGACATGGAACGCTTGGAAGTAACCTGCGATGGGCTAGCATCCCATCCAGGGGGAGTAGCAATAATCTTAAACGCTTCCTGCTAAGGAAACTGGAATAAGCTCTGGCAGTGTGGGCCACTTTGACCTGAGCGCGCAGACCATAGTTAATAGAGGGAAATGGTTATGAAGCCCGGCAAAGTTCTTTGTTATATGTTTTTGTTCGCTATTTTGGGGGTTGACCGTGCAAAAAACCTGACAAAATACAATAGGTGGTTACGTGTATTCAATCAACTAACCAATAGAAACGTTGCGATTACAGTCCGTCTGCGACGCAGGCTAGCATAGTGTATGAGCGCAAAACAAAAGATTTGCATTGTCATGGACCTTCCAACATAAATCTTGGCCTCTTTGTTTTCTCCTTTGAAGTTTGCCGGGCTTCATAACCATTTCCCTCTATTAACTTTGCGCAGACGTAGCTAACCATTGATATCAGACTACTTAATCCCCCCACCCCCCCGCCCCTCGCTGTACGTCCCATGGTTACACAGTCCATCACTAACCTTCAGCCTCAAATTCAGCACTGTCAGCTTTGACTAGAAACGTTTCATCAAGTTTACCGCTCTTCACTTTTGCTGTGAACACGTCTTCAATATAGACACCATCGGCCTTCACAACCAAGCATAATTTCGCCTCCACTTGCACCTGACCTTCCTTGTTTGGTAAACTTCACACCTGATATTTTTACATCGTAGTACTTTTCCGAATTGCTGAACACGCTGCGTAGCTGTAAGTAAGAAGCAATCACTACTTAGCCTGTTTTATACACTCCATGATGTGGAGGCATGTCACGCGGAGGAATGGGAGCGACTCCCATATAAAAGTGACGAGGGTGATCTTAAAGGTACCAGAATCTCGCTTTGTGGGTGTGCCATGAATTCCTTTTCACCGCCAAGTTATAATTTTGTTCTGGCTTTATACCCTAAAAGATACTAGGATAACTCTAACAGTGGTGATAAGCTGTACCAAACTACGAATTTTAACCTCTAACAGTGGTACGACGATCACCCCTGTCACTTATATACGGCAGTCCTTCCCCCCCCCCCCCCCCCGGGAAGAGTGTGTCAGTCTTGCTGAGATCTGAAGGTCTATGGTTTTGTCGTACATTAGCCTGTGTTTCTCGCGTTTATACCCTTAAGGTGACGCAGGACCCTTGCTCTCATTATGTATGTATTTATTTATTTAAAGTGCAACTAACCCCAAAAATTTTTATTCGCTTAAATAAATGTACTTGTTATTTGAAACTTAACTGCGAAATTTTTTTTGGATTTGGTTGAAACCTCGATTTTCTGTGCCCCGGCAAAGTGACCAAAAACGCCGCCATTTTGGTTCACGGCCGCGTTTTTGACTGGGAATGAATTTAGCGGCTAGTGACGTCAACTCAGGAGCCTTTGACTCTTCGCGTCCACTCATTTCCTTCAGGAAGATGCGATACACATTCGAAAAGTGTGTAGAAACGCCTTCCAGGTGCGTTATTGGCCGTTGCAGTAACACCCCAGATTTAGAGAAAGGTATACTATACCATTCTAGAGCGATCGTCGAGAAAATACGAAAAAGACGGTGGATGTAAACTCAAGCGAACGAAGTAAAGTGGGACTGTGAGAACTCCGTCTAGAATTTGTCCGCGCACTTCTAGCAGGCTGACTTCCAAAGGCTATTTAACCCGGTCGAAGCCAACCCAACTAGCCATCGACCAAATGTTATCGAGAACCTATCTCTACCATCGCTATAGCCAGAAATGTAAGCCCATGAAATTCAGTAGCGCGAGCGTAGACATTCATCCGTAGTATCGCGCATCTGTTAATGGCGTTAACATTTCACCCTCGTGCGAAGCAATTTCAGGAATATTGATGAAAGTCAAAGACGAATTTTTTTCGAAGGATAAAATAGGAAAAATGACAAAAGATTTGAACTCCAAATTCTGAGGCCGGGAAATAAGCAGTGCGATAAACCGTATACTCATCGTAATATCAATGCGGACTACAGAGGGAACAGGTCCACTTCGCTTATCGAGGTTTAAAAAGTGCTATTTATTTGACGGTTTTTACTTCAAAATTAACTTAGTTCACTATGGTGGTTATTTGGAGTAGCAACGACAAACGTTTGAGGATGTCAAAACTGTAGTGATGTGGCTTGTTTCCTTTCAGCTTGTTTTTTTTATGGCTTCAATTTCCAGGCCCGAGCAAGCCGCGCGGAGCAAGCCGATTTTCAATCGATCGAAAAAAGCCGCGAGCGAGAGAAACTGCGGCAGTTACTTGGCTTTTGTAAAAATCAAAACCCTCTAAATGGTGAAAAGCTGGCATTTAACAGAATAACCATTGCTTTACAAAATACATACTCGCTAAAGCAAAAATATAAATGATCATACGGCTCGCGTATATCGATGCATGGGAGTACTATAGGTGACAATAATTGCTTACCATTGACTGACTTCTTCAGTGCTATCTAAGCGGTCCTTTGCGCTTTCTTTTCGACTCTTCGTTCGCTTTGACCTCCTTTTCGCATTTAGTTGTCCATTCCAGGTGACCGGGCAGTTCATCCAAGAAGATATCTTACTCATTGCTGCTTGAAGTATCGATTGCGAATCTATTTGTTTACATCGGGTTTGACAAGTATTAGTGATAAGACTAACCAAGAATCCACTCTTTCTTTGCCGTCAAGTCTAGCTTGAATTGCTTCCTCTAGCTTCTTGTCTTCTTCTTCTTCCTCCTTTTCATATTTCTTCCAGCCATTCCTCGTCCACATACGGTTCGTCGGCATAAGCGAAAGCCATCCCATCTGTGTGCTTCGATCATCACGGGAAGCTTGCGACCCGTGCATCTTCCACTTCGATCTCAACATTTTTGTGTCATAGTCTTCCGAATTGTAACTAGACTCCGAATTTGAGTCACTAGATGACATATCTAGCTTGAGTTAAAATTCTGTGGCTTTCGAAAATAAAACGGCTCGGAAATAACGAAAAGAATATCTACGCTCGAAGGATTCCCAGTCAAATGCTTGTAAACATGATAAATCACACTCCTGCTTTGACGTCACATTGCTCGACCCAGGACTCCCATTTGCGCGGTGGTGAACATGGAAAACCTGACTTTAAACAACTGTAGAAAACGCGGGGATTTTATCAATCACGATAATTTTTTCGCAGACGTGATCGGGGCAATAGATAGATTTTAAAGAGAAAAAAAAATTTGGGGGGTTAGTTGCACTTTAAAGAGTATGCACGAACCATAACGACTGATGCGGACAATACGAGAAATATTTATGAGGATATTTTTTTTTAAATAATGTATTCAATAAATGCTGTTTTCGGCGTAATTAGTAATTACACGTGCGATTGAAATATTCAGGTACGAGCTTGTTGTGCATTTCACTCTCGAAAAATACTATTTCGAGAGCTCGTTGTTTCAACTGAAAAACGGTTCTTTTTACAGGTAATTCAAAATTATCAAACCGTAATCCATCGCCACTAGTTGAAACGTAAAAAGGTGTACACGTGTATTTACGGTGGTTCAGTTTGTTTCGATTAAAGCATTTCAGTGCACAGAAATTGCAATGTAAATCAACAGCGTTCGGCACACGTGGCGCGTTCTTGCGATTATGGCTAGAACACAGAGAGGGAAACTATACCGAAAGTCAGGAAGAAATCAAAAACAGCGCTGTAAGTTACGTCAATCTACAATTGCGAGGGCTAGATTGGAGCTAAAGGAAATATATAACAAACTTAAGAACTTGCATGCTGAAAATTGCGAAAAATAATTTATCCACTTGTTTTTTTTATATAACTGGTGATGGTATGTATCAGGCCTTGCCTTTCTCTTGTGCACTACAAAACTCTCGAAATCTTTACTCACCTTGAAAAGTAAGCGGTTAATTACCATGTTATTGTACTTATTTTTACGGCACGTGCACTGGAATACGGCAAATTATCATAATTAGATTCACAGCTCTAAAGGCGTCGTTGTTGAATATATTATTGACTCGTGTGATCTTCGGAGACGGGAAAAACTACAACTTTGTGTCCAAGCTTTCGTCGCGGATATAGAATTTCCGGAATTGATACTCGAGGAAGGTAAACTTAGTACATTGTATTGTGATGTGACAGAAGCGGAATTTCAAAAAAGCCTTTCAAAAAGAAGATCGAACGTTTCAAAGTCTAATTTTCACATTTTTACTCCCTTAGATGCTAACAACTTTCAACGAGTCTTGGAATTGCCAAATCTGCTTCTGTCACATCACAAAAGAGGTTATTATCTACACTAGGTAATACAAACATTTAATTTAGAACGCTTCTCAAGTTGAAAGCTTGGACACAAAAATTGCATGTCCGCAATTCTAACTTTAGAAGCTTAAAGTATCACCGTACAGCGCGATCTACCAGAAAAACCACAATCATGATATAGTTCCATCATCCGCCAATATCCCTATTAAGTTTCAGCGGAATCGACTTTCAAAATTCGGAGATTTGAAGGTTTACAAGACAACACCCACCCCAGAAATTAAGCTTATAAATTTATTCATGAGCAAGGGTCCTGCGCCACCTTAAAGTGCCTATAACCCCATAAAATATTTTTGCCCCAAATGAATGTTTATATTATACTAAGCAAAATTCGTAAAACATTTTTTGTTTTGGTTAAAACGGCAATTTTCTATGGGCCGTCAAAGTCAGGGTTGTTTTCCCCACGGCCGAGTCAAAGGGTGACTGAGACTAGCGACGTCATTCCAGGCCATTGGTGCCAGTTTTGAACTGGAAAACAGAGGAATTGCTCTTGACGGGTATAACATAATTTTCGTAGAATGTCAATATAATAACTTTTTTCTGGGTAACCTGAAATATTATACGTTTGTTTAATGCATTACGCTATTTTTTACGAGAGCTGTAGAATTGATTCGGACTATAAATTCGCTCATGTCTATACACTTTATATCGAGCCATAGCTCACAGAAATGTCACGCAACCTCCCGTCCAAAGACTACAAACACGAGACTAAAGTAGCTTGAATACTATCTTCGCTGCAGACTCGCCGATCAATCAACCCAGAAAACTTGACCATGAAAATCTTGATCTCTTAAGTGCTAAGAGCAACGGCAACGGCACAGAACGGCTCGGCTCAATTTTGCACGCATTTCTAGCTCAGAACGAAGACACAACTCAAGGCTCGCGATCGATCGATCGATTGATGGCCTGGAATGACGTCACGAATTGTGCTATATCCAGTACTTTCACGATGGTTCTGCTACTCGGTCATGCTTTTAAATAATGCGATTTCCCAGACTTTTAAAATTCATAAAAAATCGCGTTTTTAACCAAAAATATTTTTCTTTTCGGCGTCCTGCTCAGAAAAATGTATAGATTTTTTGGAACAAAAAATGTTTTGGGGGTTATAGGCACTGCCCTGCTCAAACGGAGTCGCGAGTAGTCCCGAGTTTTGAAGTGTTAACTTGGGTTGGGTGGCCATACAGTGAAAAACTCGCGTGTGCTTGCTCGCAAATTTTATTTTGATCAAAGTGAACGCCAATCTCGACCCCAGATCCAGAGCTCTTCTCTTCTGCGCATGACTGACCGTCGCAAGTCAACACAAATTGTAAACTTTTGCGCTTACTTGCGACTCCGTTTGGCCAAGGTTTTAGACTATATATATAACACACTTTTCTCAACAGTGTCTCTCTTCCGGCGCGCAGGTGTATATATAAATGGGTACGGGTACCGCTGGCCAACTTAACAAAAATGCTAGGAGGAGGAAAACTGGACTACGATTGACTATCATGCCACCCAGGGGGCACGGTAGCAATACTATTTGTAATTGGTCAAATTTCTGGGGCAACCAGACCAAAATGCTGAGGCTAGGATTAGCTATATAGCCTATGATGAACCGCATCATATCATATACACCACGGAGGTGCAGCACTCCTGGTCGCTTTATGCAACAGAAACCCCGGGGAGGTGGGGGGGGGGGGATCCCATATAAAAATGACGATGGTGATCGTCGTACATTTCAGGGGTGTCCGGTTTGGTACCGCTTAGGGTGTTAACTCTAAAATGACCACTGTTGGAGAAAAAAATAGGATATGAACTAGTTTTCTTTTAGAATCGGTACCTTTTAGGGGTGAACATGTCACCTTCACTTTTATATGGGAGTCCTCCCCCCCTCCCCCCCACCCCCCACCCCCGGGACAGAAACCGGAGCCAAGGTCGCTGGCTGGCACTGATGAGCTGCCGTCCGGCTGCAGTTCCGATCGATTGGATTGGAAGAGAGTTAAAACCTCGACCAGTAAATCAACTTACTGCTTTCGATACCGTGTCCACGAGTTTCTTGTATTGCTCTGATGAACTGTCTCCATATGACGCGTTCCAAGGTAGCTTGGTGATAAAGGTGATTTTGACACAGGCTGAACAGAAAATAAGAAAAGAAACTAAGACAATTATTCTATACCCGATAAATTCTCAAGTATCAATTATTCACCGATCGATGCTGAAGGCAGAGGCAAATAATTGATTTGCAATTACACAAAACCCTTACAGGTTAAGTCACTGTGATAACTGAGTTCAATAATTGGCTATTTATCATTGTTTTCAGTATCCTTCGATCACAGAGCTCTTTTGACAACTTTTCTGTACTTTTTATATCTGAACTGAGATGTGATATATGGAAAGCGTGCGTTGTCTTTCTTTTTTTTCTCTTCTTAGAAGCAAGAGACTATGATCTAGTCTCTTGTTAGAAGTGAATATAGTACTTTCCTTTCCGAAAAACTCAGCTGGCCCTTTTTTATTCTCAAAACGACATTAATTGTCCCATATTAGGTACTGTGAAGTAATTATACCAGGAAAGGGGAACGGGGGGGGGGGGGGGCGTAGAACATGGACTTCATGTAGGAAAATATTAGGTAATATCCCCCTCCTAAATGAGTGAATTTAGTTATTGCTCCCCCTCATCAGTCAGAAATTTTGTACAACCCCCCCCCCCCCCCCCCCTCACACAAACACACACACACCTTTATAAAAATATCCTGCATTTTCTCTACAAGTTCTACACGCACCTGTGATTAAAATCTTATGAGAAAGAAGAGCTCCTACTATATGTCCGCGTCTAGAACAAACATCACCTCGTAGCAATGATGTTCAACAAAAGCCATAACAGAAGGAAAATAGATGTGTTATTTTCAGGTCCCTGAGAGGGACACCGACTATGTCAGGCAGGGATTTATGCGATACCGTAACTGAAGTACATCGAGGAAGAACGTTTGTCGTTGTTGACCTAAAAAGCGGACAAAGCTTGCCTGCGGATCTGTTGCATTTAAATTGTTTTTGCTTTTTAGGTGAAGCAACTGCAGAGCTTAATTGTTAGGGACTTTTGCAACCTTATAGAGAAGAATAGATAATCACATTAATTGCAAAGGACTGAATTTGCAGTACGTTCAGCCACAGCTAACAGAACATCAAGCCTTTCAGTGAGAACTACGTCTCACTCGTTTAGCTTATGTTTAAGATTGAAGGAATTTTAAATTCCTCTGTCATACTTTCCAAAGCTTCCATATCTGATATATTTACCTTTTGCTGTTGTCATCCATTTTATTTGATCTGGATTTTATGTTGTGTTTTTAAAAGGGAAGCTATAATCAGCCTTGCAGTAAATATAGTGCATCTATAGTGCATGGGTTTACTCTCAATGTTCCCAATTAATATATACACTTGAAATAAAATTTTAAGGCCACCCCTTGAGTGACTTTTGAGCCCCTTTACCATTGGTTTGATTTATGCCACCCCCTCTGTTTTTCCACCCCCCCCCCCCCCCCCCCCCACCACCCTCCATCCCTTATCCTCCTCCTGATAATTATTGCACAGATCTTTTACGACAGTTCGCGGACATTTCTTCAAAGAAAACTCCAGGTTATGATAGCTCTTCCAAACAGATATCCCATCGCTGGGTGCCCTTTCGTATTGTTATGGATTTTAAACTCGGCTAGGGGGTGGCTAGTTTTCCTTTCGTGGTCATTCACCCATATCTTCTTACTGTGATTTATTGCTGGTCCGGTTGTTGGGTTTACGCTAGCAGGAGGTGTGGCAGAGGCCGTAGACGGAGCCATAGTAGCTTGTGTTGTCGAGGGCGCTATAGGTGTCGTTGTATTAGCTACCACAGTTGATGTGGCAACCTCTGTGAATGTAAACAACAGTAGCTCTACATTAGAAAATACATAATTATAGGAAATTTATGCGAATTTAAAAACATCCCTTTTAAGTTAAATTGTCACTTGCTAATTTCCATTGAGTTTTGACCCAAAATTATGAATCCTCTCCTAACGTAAGGACAATTCAAAATGTCATCACTGTCGTACCATTCACGTTGATTTTTCCATTATTTTAAACGACTGAGTTAATTTAAAGATTTAAAAGATACGTCGACGTTAATAAACACAAACTTTAATTTTCTATAACAAGTTAATAATAATAAACCTCGTGGAAGGAGAAAACAGGGGAGAAGGTGCATTTATCTAACGCACCTTTCTGTCGGCCGGTACACGAGTATTAGATCACCCACTTATGAGTATATCTTTTATTAATTAACTACATTACCAATAGAAGCTCGGCAACTGCAGATGTGTTATTAATTCAATTATGTACTATAACTCTGCATATTAATTGACCGTTCTGCATCTGAATGAATAATAAGAACAATTAAAACAAAGCCACTGCTTGGGGGGGGGGGGGGATGTTTTCCTCCGTTGCCATGGACACTAACAAGGAAATGGAATCAACAGTCCGATTTTAAAAGGACTTCACGAGAAAGAAGAAGAAGAAAAGAACGGCTAGATAACATGTTTTAGGCCAGTTCAGACGCCGTACTTCACATGAGCCGAATCGAATTCGATGAATTAAGTTCATGCGAGGTACGGCGTCTGAATCAATTCGGAAAGGCTGAATCAATTCGGATCGGCTCAGCCGTTCTTCCGCCTGGCTCAGCGAGAATAACGGCTGTGGACCGGCTTTGATTCAGACGCCGAACTTCACATGAGCCGAAACAAATGCATGAATTATTATAATGTATTTTTCAATATAACAGCAATTTTCCCTATTAATTTAAGTTCGGCTGAATTAAGCTCGGCGTCTGAATCAATTCAGTCGATCTAAATTAATTTGGGTCGGCCTAAATTCGAATTTGATTCGGCTCATGTGAAGTACGGCGTCTGAACTGGGCCTAACTTCCATTAGTTTTCGATAAAAAAAGCAGTAGAACCGGGGAACGTGTCACGGTATAGGATATATATAGTTAACGTTTTCGGGGTCTTTCGGTTTAGACACTCAGACGGGATTACTTTAAAAATTACTATGGCGACGGTATGGTGGAATCTACGGGGTTCCGGGGTCTGTGGAAAACACGGTGTCTGTGTTGCCATAATAAGCTAAATGAATGGAAAGCACGAAAAAAACATATGAAAAAACTGTAGAAATATAGAAAATCGTGTCATGCAGGTAAAAAGCAAATTGATGAAGCAGCATGCATAACTGTAGCTGGCAGCTGGTCGCACGTGAGAACGTTTATATCTGACGTGTTCACGCTTAGACTGACATGCAACCGACGCTACATTGTAATAGTTACGGAAACACATTGTTGCTGCCAAAGCAACTTGATCGGCGATAAACAGGCTCCACACTAATTTGCGATCACGCCCTCCTCTCCCTTGTGTGCCTTCTTGTGCGTTCTTTTCCCTTCTGATCGCAGGTTAGGTGGTCCACACTAAAAATCGTTGTCAAAATCGAGTGCTTATTTTGGAACGAACAGGGTTCCACAGTATTTTTGCCGGCCCGAGTAGTGGCTACAACCCTCGTCATATTTGTTGACAGAAACACCCCTGTGCAATGCACAAGCACCCCTATGCAATGTTGAAGGAACACACAAGTACATTTGCCATTTTCCAACATTGAAAGGGGGTAAGGGGGTGTAGACAAGTAATTAGTAGTTATTATGCTGATTAAGTTTTTTAGTGTTTCTACTAAATGTAACGGGGGTTGTAGCTCTGCTGGTTAAAAGCTACGTCCAATAGGGAGGACCGATGGATTGGAAACGTATTCGACGAGTTTGCGATGGTTTATAAATGTCCGACAGCAATCGACAAGGACTATATTTTGATACGATATCTCTCTCTACACAAGATCAAGTAACGTGAGTGTCAAAGGGGCACTATCATGAGCATCAGTTGAAGAGTCAAAAGACTTATTTATATCAATGGAAACCTAAAAATAATGGTCCAGTTTTGTTATTGTTATATCACTAGTGTACTGCCGGAAGGAGTGCTATCATGAGTTACCCAAATGAGCTTTTGATCGGGAAGACGTTTTCAAATTATGCCCTTATGCCTTTATGTCTTGGAAAAAATCGCTAAAAAACTAATTAAGAGTTGCTCTTCCTTCAACAATTCACTTGATATCTTTCTCTTAATGTTGTAGGGGCATTTCGTGTATGAGCTAAGGTATTTAGTCATAATTATTGCACAGTTTTGGCCAAAAAAGCAGAAACATTCCCGTGATAGTGCCCCTAAAGAGCGTTCATTGCCAGTGACTTCCTTCTCGATCCTTCAGTGATAAAGCTGCGGTCACAACTAACTTGGATACGAAATTCTTGGGAGCGGCTCACGCAATAAATGTCGTCGAGAGCCTCACCTAAATAGCGCGACACAAGCGAACCGACATTGTTGCTTTTAATTTTTCAACGAACTAATTAGAACCGAGAATACAAGATTATAAGAAAGGCAATGCGATCACCGAATTTTAGACTAAAGCGAGTATAACAGCAAGGAACGTTACCTTTAGAGATGTAGATCGAGATGTTAACGCTACGACTAGCTCAAGCAAACAAACTAATTTATATTTATAATATATATAAACATTATAGTATAATCAAACCTTTATTTACCCACGGGTTTCACAACAGTGCTCTTCCACGGAGCCGTGCAAATTACAACTAATCACAAAAGGACAAAAACTTAATGGCGTCTAAATGTACTGCTTAAGTTGCTATATCGCCATATTTCTAAATAAAGATAAACTAGGAGTCTGCTTAGCTTGAGGTGATAGACTGTTCCACAAAACAGCTCCTTTGAGGGCTTCTGTGAATTTGGTCTTGGTATAAATAGATTTCGGTATGTTTCAAACCCAAAAATTTTCAGAAATGTATTTAGGAACCTGTTTATTCATAGTGTTAAACATTAATGTTTTAAATTGATTATCTCGTCTATCACCCAAGCTCGGCCAGTTGAGATCACGAAGAATATGGGAGGATCTAACATCCCAATCGGATCCAGTTATTATGCGAGCGGCCCTATTTTGCAACTACGAGTCAGACTGCCTTACTAAAAATAGAGGGGCTCTTTGGTTTCGGAATGCTTTCAAATTACGGTCTGTTTCTCTCAAACAAAACACAATTGTTTCTGAATAATAATGAAATCAATTGTCGCATTGTAACAGCCAAGCGTTAGACCAAAACAGACTTGGATTGTAATTAATGTCTATCACATCAACAATGAGTTCTCAAATTTGCAAAATGTTGCATGCGATTTTGCACTCCCAAAATAAGAAGATGGATGTACACTCCAACATTGATTTCCACTTTAAATTTCGCAACAGGAACAAAAAAGGAAACTAGTTTACTTGAAAGAGATCAGTATGGTCACGAGGACAACTGCACGTAAACAATCTTCTATGGACAGTCTACAGCTAAATTCCAGAAAAACCCTGTGTATAACTCCTGTACATGGACTCTGAGCTACTCGATCTGTACACTATTTTAGCGGATAGCCCGAGGAATCCTGGTATTTAATTTGCAACGCGATGGACACAACACACTTTGACAATATGAGTGAGTAGGTGTGTCCTCTTCCGTTTCTCAACCGCTGTTCAACTAGTTGTAAACTCTTAAAATGAAGCACTAAATCAATAAACCGCTACTAACCTGGTGAAAGAAAGCCACCAACACAATAAGCACAGTAATCGATCCAGAAAAACATGTTTGCGATGTCCAACTTAGGAATACTTTGAAGCAAAGCGACTGTTCACTGACGTACACTGTTAACAGCGTCCTCGACGGAAGATTGACCTTTTAAGTTTGTTTTTCCGTGTGGTCGTCATGTTTATTCGTTACTAGGTAACTTTATTTTCATGTAAATCGCTGAATCGATGTCAATAGGCCAGTTGCCTGCTGGCAGAGTCTCGTTTTCCGTTAGCTCAGTGGGGTGGGAAGAAAAGGCTCTGCTCTGACTCGAAACGATGTTTGATGTAACCGTCCTCGATCGTGGACGAAATAAACCGGTTTTTGAAACCAGTTGTCGCTAATTATTCAGTACCCATGTCTAATGAAATTATTATCGCTGACTAGTAACCGAGCCCACGATGACAAAGCGCATACTGTTCAATGTGACCGCTGGTGAATGTTGAGCCCGCATGTGACATACGATCACGTGCGAAAGTTGTTTGGTCGCTTAGTAACGCTAACGCATGCTCAGTAGGAGTCCTTTCGAGTCATTTCTTCTCGCCTCTGCCAGAAATAGAAATACGTCTGCGCTCGCAGGGTATCTCGCCTCAAGGTAACGGAAAAGGAGATTCTGCTAGTAGCGGAAACAGGCCAGTTTCGATATGCATCAAAATTCTAACTTGGCTCTAAGGCTTAGGGGAATAAAAAAATAATTATTATTATTATTATTCATCCATCTTCAGTCAAAAATAGACCTATTACCTTCCCAGGGGTGGTGGGGGTGGTGGTGTATACTCTCATATATAAGCAAGAGATCATCCTCTCTTGATATAAGCTATACGGGTATGTGCCACGCCACTGTGAAGGGCATGGTTTTCGACAAGCAGTTTAGTCTTGGATAGGGCAGTGATAGAAATCAGAGAGTTTTGGTCTAGTAAAGGGCATCATTTCCCGGGAAACTATCAGTGGCTTAGATTAGAATAGGAATGAATAGAGTCTTTCAGTAACAAATCATTACCAGGTGATTTTTTGCGGCGACTTTATAATAGAAATGGTTTCTAGAAAATAGCGAGTCTGGTATATGGTAGAGATTATCAGTGTCTAGTCTAGAATAGAGTTGCAAAATGCAGCGGAACATTGTCTGGTAAGGGTAAGGGTTTCAGAGTCCTAGCGGCACATCCCCACCCAAAACGTCACAAAGGTAATTAATATATCCTTTGCTGCTAACGCGACGACTTGTAGGATCTGAGAATCTGTATATTAAACAAGCCTTACTTAACAATATTTTTTTCGAGACCGATGAATTTAATGTTTACTACTCAGGTCTGACATTACTCAAGCATGCTTTATTTGTTAACTACTTAAGTTAATTACAACGTACACAAAAAATCTACATCTGCACATTAACAGCCATGCATCTGTACTCTATAATGAACAAGAGGCTTCAACAGGTCAGTCGTATGCGCAGTATGAGTCTTGACTCCTGACTTACGCTAGATAGGACATAATTGCTGGCGCCAAAACTAGCATGGCCTAGCCCTCTTAACGCACTAAAAAAAACAAAGCTTATAAGAAACTACTTTATGTTAAAACGTTTAAACTACTGATCATGATGATAATATACTTGACAGCCAAAAGTAGAACTTCCTCAAATGTCTGCAGCTACAATCACAGACAAACGTCTTGGGACACTTTGTACTTTTAAGGTACATGTATTTTCTGCCTGTTTTAACAAACTACCCATAGTTCAATGTTGAATCCGCGTGGCCAGAGTGCTGCTTACATTTCAACATAGTCTGGGAGGGGGGAGAGGGGGGGAGGGGGGGGGGGGGAGGGAGGCTAAGCGTTAAAAACATCGTTTTCGTGGTGGACAACTGCAATTTATGTTTACGAGAATAATTGTGAGAGTGTCCCAACGACTTTTGACCATGATTGTAGGCGTAAACAGGCCTGAACTAAAACGTTTTCACAATATTGATGAATCCTAACTACGTATCCTAGAACGCTATTTTTTAGTTCCATGGGGTGGCTTATCAGAAAACTGTGGGAAGGAGGTTGAAGAAAATTCGCGATCATCTGGGTCTGGTTGTTCAAACGCACGATTTTAAAGCCAATCAAGGATTGTCATTCAATTTTGGACTTAGACTAATGCATGTAAAACTTCACAAAACATTAACTTTTATACAAATAAACTTATAACCTCGATTGACTTTGCCTGGATTAGCGTTAATCGGCTTTCGAACAACCACACAATGCAGATGTGCAGATCACCCTAACCCACGGCAGAAACCCGCAAAAAGACGCATAAGAACAAATTGTCAAACCCTGTATACCAAGATTTCTAGTGGTACGCCTCTCAAATCTATGTTACATTTTCAGGCTATCTATATACTTTGGGTCGTCTTTTTTTCACACAGTAAAAACAAAGTTTTACACAGTTAAACAAAAGCGTCACAAAAGAATACAATTAAAACAAAAACAAAATGTGAAAATCCTGTTAATCCCTGGTTTCAGTGGTCTAGGGAGGCACGCAGCATTCACTGAAAGCTGAAAAATGAGGCAAAAAAAATTAACCGATCAGTCAAATTGCATTTTCTAACAGGCCTAGGGGTCTTGGTGTTGTGTCAGTCGGTAAGGAGGGGAGAGGTGCTTATTAGAGTAAGATTTATTTTGCTTTTGAAAATGGTTGGGTTACGTTTATCTTGAAGGGATTTTTCTGTGCAAAAAACATATCATGCACGTGGTATAACTGACATAACTGAGTCATCAAAATCAATCTACGGTCGTCAAATGTGACATCGAAAGTTTCTGCTCTGAACATAGTTTAGTCACGCATTAAAGAGCACAGTATCAGAATTTTATTTCATCGATTTTTACCTGAAAGAAAGGAGGATCCCCAGTGCCAAGATAAAGAAGGAAACTGTGATGGTCGCTGCAACTAAATACAACACAACATTGGTTCTCTTACACGAAAGAGAACGAGAATGAGACAATAATTTAAATAAATCAAGTTCCATCTTTGCTGCACAACAAACTATTGGAACCAAGAAAGAATGTTCTAAGAGAAGCATTTCCCCATACATGGGTCTCTTCCAATAAAACTGAATTTTTTTGAAATCTATTTTTAACTTCGGTCCATAGCTGAGCTATTGAAAGAGCGCTACCTTATTGGTCAGTTCGAGTAACGAGATGTCAGAGGCTCGATCAGGAGGAAATAAAAATAACCTTAACAGCATGGCGCGAAACTTTTAATAGATTTCAAAAAATTATCATGGGGCACGGGGAATCCTTGTCTTAGATCATCCTCTCTTGTTAGACCTCTTTTACTTTTACTCCACTGTCGAGGCATCCCATGCAATAAGGATAGAGCCTCGTGGGATGTTATGTTATTTCTTTGCAGTAATGTATGACCAAAATGACATATGATTTTAAAAACGGTTTTATCAGATAATAAAATATAGACTGAAAATTTCGCGCGATCTGATTGGTTAAAAACCATGTTTTATCAGAGTATAAATCATAGAAAAGCGTGTTTTATCGTTTCGCGCGCGTAAATCTATATTTTAAAGCACATAAAGAAGCCAAAACCATGTATTATACTGTCATAAAACACTCCGGGAATTTGAGAACACTTGAGAAATTTAAATTTCTCTCGTGTTCTCAAATTCCCGTCGTGTTTTATGACAGTACAATACATGGTTTTGGCTTCTTTATTTGTTAAATAAATCCCTTGCCTTCAAAATTGTCCACGTTCGTTTTTGAAAATTTTCTTTTCAGCCTAGGGCTTTATTGGCCGATATAACAGCTTTTAGTAGTTTATTTTATATTGCTCCATGCATCTTACCAGCGCTACAGTACTCCACACAATCCTTTGACATCTTTGTGTTCTTCAGCCCTTTGCAGTTTTTCTTGGGTGTACATGTTCCCTCGATAACAATCTCGCCGCCGCCTCCCTCGTTGCACTTCGTGCATTCACCTTCTTTAGCTTTCCAATCCTCGAAGCCAACATCTGCAACATAACACATTTACCATTAATAGAGCGGTTTTCACAATTAAGTGTCGTAAAACCAAAGCAATTACAATAATGGTCAGTCACAAGAAGCGAACCAATGAAATTTACACGTAACCGGCGCCAAGCGCGGGAAAACGCGTGTGGCCAAGTCGAGATTGGTTTTGGTTTTGCATCTGATTGGTTGGATAGAGCGCTTTTCAATTGAGTGTCGAGGGCTTTGCGTTTCTACAATCTCTACAATCTCTGATTGGTTCGAAAAACTCGCACCACTTTCTGAACCAATCAGATGCCAAACTTAAACCAATCGCACGTAAGCCTTGCAATTCTCGACCATTCTCAGCAACCATTTTTGTCTCAGTTCAGATGATCGCGTCCAGTGACGTTAAGCCGTTGGCCTTGTCTCTTATACCTTCTCATACTAATTAGTAGGGGACATCACTGTTCGTAGGGGACGTAGTCCCCGGCGTTGATCTGTGTGGCGTTGTGGCGTTGTGGTCTGGCCTGTTCGCATAGATATATGTATTCATGTGTTGGGTGGGTGTTGTGATATCATGAATGGACTGATAGCGGTTGTCATAGGCGCCTTTACAAGCTGATGTCCGATCTCACCCCTGAGTTGAATTGCAAAGCGTATTTGAACTTTTGAAAATGCGCCATATAAATACAATTACCATTATCGTGATTACGACCACTTACTAGCTAATTTTACCCGAACATTATTAAAGCTCAGTCCATTTCCTATTTTGTCAGCGGTGGAGCGGCCAACAAGGACCTCTGCGGGGAAGCGATTTGCCATGATTCTTGGACTTCCGATCTTACTGCGCAAGTCAGGCGGATCGCTTCCCCCCAGAGGTCCTTGTTGGCCGCTCCACCGCTGGACAAGGGTAACGAGGACTCTGGGAACGAGATTGATGCAGCCTGGGAAGTGTGAATAAAACATTTTTGAAACCTAAAAAAAACCCACCTCAATCGAGTGACTCCATCGTGAGACAAATTGTCGATTAAACGTTCCTCTCACTTTCATACCACGATGAACAATAATCATATTTTAAGACTACATCTTTTAAAATGACCAAGCACCCAAATATTTAATGACGCTTATCGAAGAATATTCCCCTTCACGGACATTACGATCTTCTAAACGTTCACTTCTAACGGCCCTCCGACTGATAAATCCGTCACGTATGGTGATCGCGCCTCGTCATCTTCAGCACCGAACTCTGGAACTCTATCCCAGAAGACCGTAAAATCGATATAAAATCCGCCAGCTAGCCACTATCCAAGCATTTAAGTCAAAATTAAAGACAATTCTTTTTATGGAGAGTTTTTGTTAGGTACCAGTTATAATTATTGTTGTAAATTAGTCAGGCAGTTTCATTTTTTCATATAATTTATTACTGTTGATGTAAGGCGCATTGAGTATTAGTTTATTATTAACCGGGCAAGGCCTGAGGCCGAGCCCCCGAGCCCGGGTCATAATTCAGTCGAAGTTTTTAAGCGGCCGACGCCCATAGGGCGGCCGCTTTAAGAAATGGACTGATTTCTTTTCGTAGTAACTTTGTGACCGCGCTCGTAGTAGTAGGTGTTGAAAGATATATATGCGCATTAACCTTTTTTAGCGTTACAAAGTGATGAAGTAACAGCAAAGGAACATGACACATCACAAGGTGTGCTTTGATACCGCGGAAAATGATTTTCCGTTGTTATGCAACGTTGCATGCGTCAGTAACCTGCGATCAGGCCAATTTTTCGCGCTCCTTACATTCTTTTTACGGGTGTCACGTTAAAAACGCGACCACGTAAAGACGAAGAGTAAAAGAGAGCGCGGAAAAATTCGCCTGATACTCAGGTTAATGCGTCAGTGGCTAAAATTTTTAATAGCCACCAGATAATTTGTGTTAAAAAACCCTATTACATGCACCTCGACCACAATATAGGATTTCTGTTTTGTTTTGGATTTTCAAATGTTTATTTTGCTTTAGTTGGCGGCATTTGGTTAGATATTACAGTTTCTACTTAAAAAGCTTAAACTAAGCTAGCCAAAACAACAACAGGGTATGATGCAACCCTTGTTTTTTCGTAGTGACTAGCCTTAGACCCCCACTCGGCCGAGTCCGTCTGTAGGCATCGTTCCCAAGGCTGTACGAGCTGAAATATTTCCTGAAGTTTATCAGCGTACGTGTATTGCGTTTATTACAGGAATCTCATTGAAAAAAACAAAGACAGATGTCCCACAGCAGTGAACAGTAGTGTTGTTGCAAAATGTGCTAAATTTGGCGGTGTGACCTTTGCGCGTTATTCGATCCCAGCGGGGAATCGGCTTCCGGTTTCACGCAAACTGCGGACTTTGGTGAGACTGGCATGACCTGACTCGTCCCCAGTCGTCTCTCTTGTCTCCTATTAATATTTAACCTTTCCAGCATCCCCCAGTCCCCAGGACGCTCGCATATAATAACTAGTAATACGTGACTCGCAGGCCCTCGCGAAGCTTTTGTTGCCTAGTAACGGGCACGCCTGCGATTTGATCTGCAAGGTTTCCAAGAATCGCTGCAAGGTTTCTGAGAATCGCCGGACGAGCGCCGTGTTTTTGCTATGCCACCGGATTTTGGTTTCGATTGGAGTTCGCTCGTCTCTCGATATCTGTAATAAATTCTAGCGCTCTTGTACTGTTTTCCCCACTTTTCCGTCCGAATGATCTGAAACCACCTCGCTTTTGTAGGTAAAATCTTCTTCGCAATATCGGATCGGCGAATTTATATTTTCAGACACATATGTTGATCGTACTTTGAGAAATTCCTGAGTCGTCTTTCCTTTTCCTGTTGTTGATAATGGATTTAATAAAGCCAGGGTTTTTTTTCCACAAATGACCCGTATATAAATTTGTTCGATAAACAAACTTGGAGTAAAAATTGTTATTCTTCAGCAGCCGTTCCTGTTTCTACATTTACGTGTACAAAGATTACGTCGAAGTCAATGTTATTAAGCAAAGAAAAGGGGGTTAAAAAAAGAACGGCCTGGATTTGAACCGGAAAAAAAGGACCATGTAGGATTTGAACTCACGCCCTCAATCCCGAAGATCAGATTTAAAAGTTAGCGCCTTAAGCCATTAGGCCACGAGCGCGCCGTGTGACGTCATGTCATCCCCCAACTCCACAAACAAACAAACAAATATTTATGATCGTAAAGGCCACACGAGAATTACTCTCGCGTGAGCCGGCTTGGGGGACAGAATTATGAACCCCGCTACGCGAGGCCTTCGGCCTCGCTTCGCGAGGAATTAAGTAGGAGACTGAGAGACGGCTGGGGACGGGTCAGTGGCGTTTCAATTCTAGAGGGGTTTTCCCATTACATGGTAAAACAGCCCAGTATACGCATGATGTAATAGAGAGACACCATTAATTTGCTCTTCGTATCTAGCGATCATAGCGTGGGCAGAGTTGTAAAAGTGCGTATTATCCAGTATAGGTTTTGAAATAAGACTTTATTAGTGGGTGTTAAGACATCTATTCTTGGTAAAAGTAGGTGTTCAAATGTTTATTTGGCTTTTAGTTGACGGCATTTGGTTAGATATTACAGTTTCTACGCAGTGAGTTTAATATAAATATTGCATCACGCAGTCACGTTTTTCGTCACGCAGGTTCGTACTGTTGACTCTTATTTTGGGGGTGCACCTCAGAGTCCAGTGTCCGAGGGGGAGGTGAGGTGGATTGTTGTCCCCCCCCCCCCCCCTCCCAAGGTGATATCGGCCGCTTGTTAACTCCTTTAGGAGTTCTTGTTTCGTAGTCACTGCACTTGCCCCAGTTGACATCATTGCATTGTCTAAAATTAGCCACTAGAGAATTTCTCTTCCACAAGCTTTCTGGATAATTTCTTCCTACTTTTAGAGAAAATTTCGATTTTCGTATCGTGTACGGTGCTCTTTTCATGTTCTTTACAGAGAAACAAGCGAAATATTTAACGAGGCAGGGGAACATAACATGTAACAGTCATCTGCTATCAGTTTCAATTCTAGGGGGTTTTCCCATTACATGGTAAACATGGCAGCCCACTGATACGCATGATGTAATAGCTTTTATTACATAAGTACTGAGATTTACTCACGATAAAACGATTGCGTATAAATGATACATAAAATCCATTAGCCAATAGGAAACGCGAACGATGAAAACTCACTAGTGAAAAAAACGTCGTTCGTCCAATCACAAACGCGAACGACGAAAACTCACTAGTGAAAAAAAATCGTATTGGATTTTCTCGCCATTAGTTGACAGTTGTTTGTCGCTGTAAATTTAAACAAGGTTTCAAGATTCGTTTCCGACTTTTTAAATGTCAAGAAAATAATTCAAGCGGATACAATGAAAAACTCCCAACAGGGAATGTAAGTAATGGACCAAATATCAAGAACCAAAGCAGCCGAAAGCCTGACATCGACTTCGAGAAACAAACACAACATCGTCCGACTGCCGTTTATTGAAGTGTCGTCTCAAAAACTTTCGTGGCGGATTGAGCTCGCTACTGGAAAGCGGCGAAGGGAAATTTGCCGTCAAACTAACTTCAGGTAATGTGGGGGAAGATAATTAATATTGATTATAGATCGATTTTATATCGAAATCCACGGAAAGTCGACAAAACTTCAACTTTGATTCATTCATTCAGCTACGAGCTCGGCTGCATGCAAAGCGGCATAGCTGACTTAATGATTTTTGTGCCGTGGATGTAAACAAAATCATGTTCATTCCTCGTTTACTGACTGGAGTACATTTTAATTGCATTTCTTGAATTGATCAGCTGACTATTTGCTCTGTAGAATATTTTTGATGTCGAATTAAACTTGCCGAATTATTTGCAGTTGAGCTGAGTTAAGATTATGTGAAACTTTGCTTTCGCCTCGGCGACGGCGATTTTGAAAAAATATATTTTTTACTCAACATTGTAATATCTCAGTACTCATGTAATAAAACAAATTACTTCATGGTTAGTTCGCTTGTACGATTTTTATTCACTCGTTGTGAAGAATAACAAACTCACTCGCTCGCTGTGCTCGCTCGTTCGTTTGTTATTCTTCACAACTCGTGAATAAAAATCGTACGCGCTCACCAACCATGAAGTAATCTCTATGTAATAGAGAGACAACATTAATTCGCTCTTCGTATCTAGCGTTCATAGCGCGGGCAGAGTTGTAACTGAGTGCGTATTAACCTGTATAGGTTTTGAAAGAAGACTTTATTAGTGGGTGTTAAGACATCTATTCTTGGTAAAGGTAGGTGTTCAAATCGTGGCTTTTAGTTGACGACATTTGGTTAGATATTACAGTTTCTACGCAGTGAGTTTAATCAGTATTAATATTGCATCACGCAGTCACGTTTTTCGTCACGCAGGTTCGTATGTTGACTCTTATATTAGCGGGTGCACCTCAGAGTCGCGTGACTGATGGGGGAGGAGAGGTGGATTGTTGTTTCCCCCCCTCAAGGTGATATCGGCCGCTTGTTAACTCCTTTAGGAGTTCTTGTTTTTTTTTGGTGTCGAGCGCACCCAGGTCTACACTCGGCCAATGGGCGATGAACTCCTGCCTGACTAAAGTTTACAAGCGTATTGAGTTTTACTTGAAGAGAGTATTCCATTTCTAAAACGCGTTTATGAGTTTAAACTTGCTACACAGAAATTGTCAACAGAGGTTTCGGCAGAAATAAGATAAAGACGGCCATTTCGTCATTCACGCAATGTGCAGGTCATTTCAGCCTTGTACGTTGTACGACTTGTACTCACAGACGAGAGGATTGTTTGCGCCGATCTTCTATTCCATTGCGCAAACTGCAGAATTTAGCGTGACTAGCGTGACTACTGTACTTTCTTGAGGTTTTTCGCCAGGCAAGAAAGCAGATAAAATTTAAGCACCCGATTTTAATTTTACCCCTACGAGAAGACGTTGGACAGTGTTATTAGATTATACATAATTTTGTAAATAACATATTTAGCTAGGTAATTTAATTTATTATTGTAATCATTTATTATTGTAATTAATTTAATACACGGCTCGATGGAAGAGCATGTATTGTGAATTGACACCGTGTTTAAATAAAGTTTTACTACTACTACTAGTTGAGCCGCTATCGTTTCGTGCGCTGACCGGGGCACGAGCCATCCTGGCCATCGCTTGAAGAGTTGATTTAGCCGTTATGCCGATTGAGCAGTACAAGCGTTTTGTATTCCGGCTTTTCGTAGTGGCAATCGAGAAGACTTTCAATTTTTGAAAGGATTACTGATGTGCGATGGCAAAATCATTTGGATTTTTATGATGCCAATAAACATGTACGCGAGACTGACGTCAAGTGCTTCGGTTCATTCCTTTGACAATTTGCATTGAATCCCGAGTTTAGCAATGAAATACTTTAAAACCTATCTTTATGATATTTCCATACTTAAAGCTAATAGCCGGCCTTGACCAAGAAAGTAGAGTTTCCATTTCAAAGACCCGTATGTGATTTTTAACCACATAAATTTTGAACAGACTTTTCGAATGTCCATGTTGCGAAAAAGATCAGAAACTACAATAGATATCACCCTGCTAAAGATAGTTTTGAATATCACGCAAACCTCGGACCAAGGTCTGTTGTCCAGATGTTCATGTTGGGAGTTTTGATGACTTTAGCGTGACTGGCGTGAAGCAAGAAAGCAGAATTGAGGAGAATTTTAAAATCCTGAGCTTAGCAATAAAATACTTTAGAAACGTATCTTTATAATATTTCCACACGACGTGTATGTGAGTTTAAAGCCCGAAATGGCTCTTGCTGTACATACATTTTTAAACAGACTTTTCGCACTGTCTAACAATGGAGCAGAAGAAGCTATTGACCTGTGCGTCCAATGTTGTTTATGCCGTAATCTGGCTGTGTGGCCTTAACCAGACTTAGCGCGTTATTCGATCCCAGCGAGGAATCGGCTTCCAGTTCACGCAAACTGCAGACTTTAGCGTGACTGGCGTGACTAAAAGCTTTTCAACTAGGAAATCAATTATTAACTTTGCCGCTGCCCGGTTTCAAGTTATACATTAACTTCTTGTTATTCATATACTTAAGAGCCGTTGTCAGTAACTTTTAAGAATCCGGCGACAGAAGCGAAAATTCGAATTTTTTTTATTTTCCCCAAAAGACCCTTTTAGTAAACCATTTTCGCAGGCTAGAAGATCACTGGTCATCACTCGCATTCTATGTTTAGTCTATGTTCTGCGATCGTGCATGCATTCCACATATGTTTATTTTACCTAACTGAAAACATTAAACGGACGTTTGTTTACAAAATATGGCAAGCGCTTTACTTTCAAGTGAAACTATACTTTGGAAACCCTACTTCGCCGTAGTTCTTGACGGTTCCGGCGCTTGTAATTGGAAATAAAGCATCATTATTTTGTCCTCACCGCTCTGTTTGTTCGTGACACATGGACACATGTTGGAAAGCATTTGATCCTGTTGATCTGATGTCGCCGACAGAAGTTTGCATTCGGCTCTTGTTTCGCTCAGTAATACTACCATTTTCCACCTTCGCTATATCACAGCTAGTTTTCTATCCGCGCTAACCCTACGAGCAGGCTATCTTGTACCTTCACTGCTTGCGCAATACCCAAACAAGAGAGCATTGCTATTGCCACGCCGTCTATGAAAATATCTGGTCCGAAAATAATTCCATGTGTAATGTTTGTTTACATTTTACTCCAATTCTATTGGTTGGTTATTTGACAAATTAAGTGTAATGAGTTGTCACCAAGTTGACACCTCGCTAGGGGCGGCATTCAAGAAACCGTGCATCGCGTGCAGGCTCTCGTTTCATCGCCCACTCCCTCGCGCTCTGCGCTCCAACGTCACGCAATACTAAGGATCACGATCGCGCTCCTCATTTTCATAGCGTCAATACTTTTCGAGGGGGGGGGAATAGTGCCCCCCCCCCCCTCCCCCAGGCTTAGGAACGAAAAAAAAGCCCAGGCAGAATAGGGTTAATCCACCCCTTCCCCTCCCCCCCACCCCCCCCCCCCCCCCCCCCGCTGTACGTCCCATGGTTACATAGTACTAACCTATAGCCTCAAATTCAGCACTGTCAATTTTAACTAGAAACGTTTCATCAAGTTTCCCGCTCTTCACTTTTGCTGTGAACACGTCTTCAATATAAACATCATCGGCCTTCACAATCAAGCATAATATCGCCTTCACTTGCACCAGACCTTCGTTGTTGTAAAACTTCGCATCTGATACCTTCACATCGTAGTACTTTTCCGAATTGTTGAACACGCTGCGTAGCTGTAAGTAAGAAGCAATCACTACTTAGCCTGTTTTATACACTCAAAGTGGAGGCATGTCACGCGGAGGAATGGGAGCGACTCCCATATAAAAGTGACGGCGATGGTCGTCGAAAATTTTGAAAGGAACTCCTAAAAGGTACTCGAATCTCGCTTTGTGGGTGTGCCATGAATTCCTTTCACAGCTAAGTTCCTATAATTTTTTAGGTACAAGGATAAGTCTAACAGTGGTGATAAGCTGTACCAAACTACGAATATTAACCTCTAACTGGTACGACGATCACCCCCATCACTTATATACGGAAGTCCTTCCACCCCCCGCCCTCCCGCCGGGAAGGGTGTATCAGACTTGCTGAGATCTGAAGGTCTATGTTTTGTCGTACACTTAGCTGCTGTTCTATTTCTATTTTTTTTTTTTTTTTACTCAATTTAATTATGCAGATGTATAGAGAAAACAATATATATATATATATATATAATAAGATAAAACTACACACTGTATAATTTGGTAGGTTTATATAGAACGTTAAGTTCCTTATTAAAATAAATCCCCAAAGAGTAAAACTAAGAGTAAAAACCTATATACCGTAAATGCTCTATTTAGCCCCCACCCCCCTCTCTATTAAGCCCTCCCCCCCCCCCCCTTGGAAGTCAGATTTTGTAATAAGCCCCCCTCTCTATTAAGCCCCCCTCCCTTCCGTCAGGCTGATGTAAATGACGTTTTCAGCAATATTTTCTGGCGTTTCAGTCGCTTTGTATTGAAAACGTGATCTTTAATTTCAAGAACTATCATTGAGTTTAGGGTAAAAATGACGTTGCATTTGTAAGACGGTCATTCATAACCCATTTCTTGTTCTGTTTTAGTTAGTGGTGTAATAATAAAGTTTGAAAAATTAATGTGAATTTTCTCGAAAATTTATGATTTGAAATAAGCCCCCCTCTCTATTAAGGCCCCCTCTCTAATAAGCCCCCCTTCTTGAGGCCTAAAATTAGATAAGCACCCAGGGGCTTAATAGAGCTTTTACGGTATGAATACATTAAAAAAGCCTAACAACTAAAAAAAAACTATGCAAACGCGTCCTTATTAGATTAACATTTACAATAATAAAACTTGTTAACTTTAACTTTAAATGAGCGAACTTGTACGGTTGTTCTAATTTCTACCGGCAGGCCGTTCCATAAGTCTACGATTCGGTTACGGTTCTTGCGTTTTAAGCCCTGCTCAAACGGAGTCGCGAGTAGTCCCGCGAGTTTGAAAACCTTGCGTTGAGCGCATCCAAACAGTGACAAACTCGCGTCTACTTGCGCGCAAATTTTATTTGATCAAAGTGAACGCCAATCTCGACCCCAGAGCTGTTCTCTTCTGCGCATGACTGACCGTCGCAAGTCGAGTCGACACAAATTGTAAAATTTGCGCTTACTTGCGACTCCGTTTGGCCAGAGGTTTAGACTATAACACACTTTTCTCAACAGTGTCTCTCTTCCGGCGCGCAGGTGTATATATAAATGGGTACCGCTGGGCCAACTTACAAATGCTAGGAGGAGGGAAACTGGACTTCGATTGACTAGCATGCCACCCAGGGGGCACGGTAGCAATACTATTTGTAATTGGTCAAATTTCTGGGGCAACCCGAGACCAAAATGCTGATGCTAGGATTAGCTATATAGCCGCATCATATCATATACACCACGGAGGTACAGCACTCCTGGTCGCTTCATGCAACAGAAACCCCCGGGGGACTACCACATAAAAAATGATGGTACATTTCAGGGGTGTCCGGTTTGGTACCGCTTAGGGTGTTAACTCTAAAATGACCACTGTTGGAGAAAAAAAAATAGGATATGAACTAGTCTTCTTTTAAAATTGGTACCTTTTAGGGGTGAAAATGCCCGTCACTTTTATATGGGAGTCTTCCTCCCCCCCCCCCCCCCCCCCGGACAGAAACTGGAGCCAAGGTCCGCTGGCTGGCACTGATGAGCTGCCGTCTAGCTGCAGCTCCGATTGATTGGATTGAAAGAGAGTTAAAACCTCGACCAGTAAATCAACTTACTGCTTTCGATACCGTTTCCATGAGTTTCATGTATTGCTCTGATGAACTGTTTTCCATATGACGCGTTCCAAGCTTGCCTTGGCGATAAAGATGATTTTCGCACAGGCTGAACAGAAAATAAGAAAAGAAAGACAATTATTCTATACCCGATAAATTCTCAAGTATCAATTATTCACCGGTGCTGAAGGCAGAGGCAAATAATTGATTTGCAATGACACAAAACCCTTACAAATTAAATCACTGTGATAACTGAGTTCAATCTGATTGGCTATTTATAATTGTTTTCAGTATCCTTCGATCACTGAGCTCTTTTGACAACTTTTCTGTACTTTTTATATCTGAACTGAGATGTGATATATGGAAAGCGTGCGTTGTCTTTCTTTTTTTTTCTCTTCTTAGAAGTGAATATAGTACTTTCCTTTCCGAAAAATCTCAGCTGGCCCTTTTTTATTCTCAAAACGACATTAATTGTCCCATATTAGGTACTGTGAAGTAATTATACCAGGAGGAGGGGGGGGGGGGGGGGGGGGGGGTAGAACATGGACTTCATGTAGGAAAATATTAGGTAATATCCCCCTCCTAAATGAGTGAATTTAGTTATTGCCCCCCCCTCATCAGTCAGAAATTTTGTACAACCCCCCCCCCCTCTACACACACACCTTTATAAAAATATCCTGCATTTTCTCTACAAGTTCTACACGCACCTGTGATTAAAATCTTATGAGCAAGAAGAGCTCCTACTATATGTCTGCGTCTAGAACAAACATCACCTCGTAGCAATGATGTTCAACAAAAGCCATAACAGAAGGAAAATAGATGTGTTATTTTCAGGTCCCCGAGAGGGACACCGACTATATATGTCAGGCAGGGATTAATGGGATACCGTAACTGAAGTACATTGAGGAAGAACATTTGTCGTTGTTGACCTAAAAAGCGGACAAAGCTTGCTTGCGGATCTGTTGCATTTAAATTGTTTTTGCTTTTTAGGTGAAGCAACTGCAGAGCTTAATTGTTAAGGACTTTTGCAACCTTATAGAGAAGAATAGATAATCACATTAATTGCAAAGGACTGAATTTGCAGTACGTTCAGCCACAGCTAAACAGAACATCAAGCCTTTCAGTGAGAACTACGTCTCACTCGTTTAGCTTATGTTTAAGATTGAAGGAATTTTAAATTCCTCTGTCATACTTTCAACAAAGCTTCCATATCGGATATATTTTACCTTTTGCCGTTGTCATCCATTTTTATTTGATCTGGATTTTATGTTGTGGTTTTAAAAGGGAAGCTTTAATCAGCCTTGCAGTAAATATAGTGCATTCAGGTTGGGTTTACTCTCAATGTTCCCAATTAATATATGCACTTGGAAATAAACATTTTAGGCCCACCCCATGAGTGACTTTTGAGCCCCTGTACCCTAGGTTTGATTTATGCCAACCCCTCTGTTTTTTCCCCCCCCCCCCCCCCCACCCACCCCAAAACCCACCACCCACCCCCACCCCTTCTCCTCCACCTGATAAATTATTACACAGTTCCTTTACGACAGTTCGCGGACATTTCCTCAAAGAAAACTCCAGGTTATGATAGCTCTT